>PVIU01002008.1:0-171880 GCA_004026605.1 Ondatra zibethicus
GGTGCGCTCCCATTAGTTCAGGCACACTGTCTCAGTAGGTGGACCAGCCCCTCACGGTCCTAACTTCCTAACTCATCTTCTCCCACCTTCTGCTCTTCACCTGCACCTTGGGGGCTCAATCCATTGCTCTGATGTGAATGTGGGTCTCTGTCTCTATCTCCATCCATCGGATGAAATTTCTATAATGGTGATCAAGATATAATTGACTTTTCTTTATTTCTTAGTTAGCATGCATCTCCATTCTTGGGAAAAAAAATCCCTACAACCTACTTTATCACATTTGGTACTTATGTACACATAGGCAGAGGTTTTAATTTCCTTACTCTTTCCTTGAACCTGAATTCACCTAACCTACATTCAGAAAAATATTCCAAATATTAGTTTAAAGTTCATCTTAGCAAATAGCAACAATACTTAAATTTTAATCCTTATGGGCTACAGTGGTAACAACAACTTACATAGCTGTTGCAGGGGATAAGTCCCAGAGTTCCAACAAGTTTTCAGGCTCTTGTACTTTAGAACAATGAAACTGTAGCAGGGATATAGTTATAAGCAGAAATATAACATTTTATTAAGAAGAGATCCCAGAATGAATATAATAGCTGGAGAATGGAAAGTTGCTTTGTACAAAGATGATTTCTGGACATGGCATGCACTCATTAACTCACTCGAGTTCTGGTAGCTGAAGAAGACCCAAACAAAATTGATCCTGTCAGCATTTCATCATAGGACAGGGCAGGGCTCAAGAGTCCTAGCCCTTCCTGGGAGACTATAATAGCTAATGATGGTGAGTTTATGTGGTATAGTCACTTAGACATTGTCAACTATACCATCTTCAGTGGTATAGTCACTCAGACATTGTCAACTCTCAATAAAAATGGCCTCCACCTACATTCATATAGATAACACTAATTAAACTACTGGGTGGGGCACACACAGACAAAGGACATGATAGTAGGATGGGGTCTTGTTGGGAAGAAGAAAGGATTCAGTGGAAGAAGGAGGGTTAAGAAGGAAATTGGGAGTGAAAATGTCAGAATTCATTGTATACATTAGAAAACTGTCAAACAACAAAAAATAAAACATTTTTTAAGACATGGGAAGTACTCTCAAGAATACATGAATTTCTGCATGAACATGTGTAAGTATTTTTATTAAATAATATGTTAATAGTAACATTTCCTAATATAGCTATTAATAAAAACAAGTTTCTATCATTAATAATAGATAGCAATAAAAAAGTAACCTAGGGATTATTTTGATCTTTAAAATCTCTTGTTTCTTAGTTTTGCTTTTACTATTGTTAATATTAATGAGCTGCATAAATTTCAACAAATGAGCAAAAAACACAGATGATCAAAAATTCATACTACTTTCTCATTGGTGCCTCTCTGCTGTATTATCCTTCCAATTTCAAATTACACTATTCCCCAACCCATCATAAGTATTGGAAGTTTGATTTCAAATATTTTTATTAATTTGTGTGTTCATGTGTATGCATGTGCATGTGTGTAAGTATAGGTACTAAAGGTAAAAAAAGAGTGTATCATATCATCTAGAACTGGAATTACATGCAGTGTGAACCACCTGTTGTGATTGCTAGGAATCAAACTCAAGGGTCCTCTTAGGAGCCAAACTCAAGGGTCTTCTTCTTGGAGGTCTTGGGCTGGAAATGACATGAAAGTCTTGAGGGTTAGCTCTAATAGAATCAGAAGGTTCTATGCAAGATTCCAAGAAAGAAAAGCAATCAAAAGTCCTACTCAGTTTTAAAGCCTACAAACCACAACTGTGATCAACATAGTGAGATATCACAATAGTGTAAGAGTAGTACTTGTATGCTGGAAGTAACAAAAAGCCACATAAATGAATTTAAGGTCCATTTAGTAGGAAAGAATCCATTCCTGGTACTGAAAATCCAGCCAGCTACCATTGCTGGTGAAGGTTTTAGACCTCAATGGAGATGTTACTACTGCAACATCCCTAAAGCAGTCTATTTTTTGACTGTGTTTAAAAGTTTAACTTCATCTCCACTAAGTGTAGTGTAGCTCTCTTTCCTCATCAAACGAGCTTCTTTTTGAAGACACTTCACAGGAACCACAACAGTTCAAAGACAAAGAACTACTGGCTGTGGGGTGCTCAACTCAAACTTATACATCTACAGTGCAACCCCTACAACAAAGACTCAGAAAACATCACAGAAGAGAGGACAGAAAGAGTGTAAGAGCCAGAGGACCAAGACATTTGCTGCAAAATATTATCTTCTATGTATGGCAGGGAATTATACCCATGAAATCTCAACTATATGGTCATCTAAGCAGACCTGCACATTGGAAAACAGCTGTTGATATCTCAAGGTGGATGAGGAAGAAAATGAAGCATGACAGCTAGTTAATAGCAGCTGAGAGGGAGGATCAAACTTATTCAAGGATGAACCCCCTAATAGATTATCTAATCACAAGCTGTCAGTTGTAAAAGATATATACACACAAAAAACACTGAATGGATACAATAGGCTGTACTTATAAATACAATTGAGGACTACCTTAATTGACTTCATCCAGAAACTAATGGAAGCAGATCCAAAGATCCACACTAACCATTGGTCTGAGCTCTGGGAGCACAAGAGAGGGAGGATCAATAACAGAACAATGGGGTTAACCATGATGGGGAAACCCACAGAATCAGTTGACCTGAACTAGTAGGAGTTCACTATGCTGGGGAACCTGCATAGAACTGAACTAGGCCCCCTGAAGGCAGGTGACAATGGTGGGTCTTGGGCAGTATGTGAGACCACTGGCAGTGGGAACAGGATCTAACCCTAGTGCATGAACTGACTTTGTGGAGACCATTCTCTATAGAGAGATACCTTGCTCAGCATAGACATGGGGCAGAGGAAGGGAGGGGAGGGTCTTGGTCCTGTCTCAGTGGAATGACGGGATAGAATTAGTTAACTTCCCAGGGAAGGCCTAATTCTCTCTGAAGAGCAGATGGGGGTGGGGGAAAAGTAGGGGGAATGGAAAGAGAGGAGGGATGGGGTACTGGGATTCCTATGTATAATTAATTAATTAGTAAAAATATGTGTGTGTCTGTGTGTATTAATAATAATTAAAGAAAAAGTTACAAATTAGAGTCAGGGGCACATCTGAAGAGCTGAAGATTTTGGAAGGGGGAATGATGTAAATGCAGTTCTCATGTATGAAATTCTCAAGAAAGGCTTTCTTAATTTAATTTTTAAAACCCCTCTAGATCTCTGAAAAAGCCATATGCACTCTTAGTCACTGAGCCACACCTAACTACTGAAATTTAAGTCTATAGGCAGCCTTGTCTATTGAATATGCAAATCAGAAATCACAATACTTTAGTATTAAAAATAAATCAAACTATTCTAAATATATTATCAAAATAATTTCAAAGACTCTGAACTTGATATCTACAGCTATTCTGAAAACGGAGTCAAAACCATCATGCCCACACTGGGATTTAGGTTGTTGTTGACAGGCAGGATGGTCTGTGACACAAGAGTATACGACCAACATGGTTTGACCTTGTCCTGCTATGAACAAATTCTCTTTAAAGCAATGGATGTGATATTGCTGTGCACTGACATTGGTGATGCTTCTGCCATGAACACAAGAACGCAGCAGCAGCTCTCCTCACCTGATTTCAACAGATTTCATACATTACTCTTAAAAATTTGATAGCAACGTTCTAGCTTAGTTTGTTAAGTGACTACACATGTCTTTAACAATATTTAATTATAGCCAGGCGGTGGTGGCCAACGCTTTTAATCCCAGCACTCAGGAGGCAGAGGCGGGTAGACGTCTGTGAGTTCGAGGCCAACCTGGTCTACAGAGTTAATTCCAGGACAGGCTCCAAAGCTACAGAGAAACCCTATCTCAAAAAACCAAAAAAAGAAAAAAATTAATGGCAACTTGTCATTGTCAATTATATCTTCATAGATTTGTTGTGAATTTACATATTTTTGAAACATAAGATTTAGAATTAATTATAATATAGCTTTTTTTCCTATTTACATGTTCACTGTGGCCTTATTATTCCTAAATCTGATAGCAGTACAGTCTATTAGGCTAAGGGAAGCAAAGGAAGAAACTACAAACCCTGTCTCTCCGTCCGCCCGATTCCCCACATTCAGTCAAGCAACGTATCGGCTTTCACACTGCTGCACCTTTTAGCACTTCGGTTCATGCTCATTATTTAATTTTGTGCTGTGTGTATTTCCCCCTGGAGCATGACATTTCAATTCTCTCCGACTTCTAAAGTCTTTACTTCGGCAGATGTTCCATACAGCACTGGAAGGAGTTGCCTGGTAGCCAATTTCTGTAATTTTAATCTAATGTTCAGTCTTGTGAAGCTAGAGGGAGTTTCTGTTTGAATTACTCCAAATTTCACACAAACCTACTACGTGGTTCAAAGAACCTAAAATCTTCTTTTCTGAAAGGTTAGAAAGTCAGTTGTAGCACCGCTGAATACAAATAAAACTATTTATGCAAGTGGGGGTAGCTTATTTCCAACTGCTTTTGAGTAAGCACCAAAGTCAATTGCCCTTTCCCATTGGCTAAACAGTTTGTACCCGGAGTATGATCTGACAGGTCCCAGGAAAAGCCTCATGTTCCCCAAAACATCCCTCCTGACTGAGAACTTGGTGTTTTTCAGAGGATAAACGAGAGCTCTATTACCATCAAAGACACTCGAGGCACCCGAGCTTCCTGGGAAGGAAAAAGGACCAGCTTCAGTTTGTGCCGGGGTGCAAATCACTAAGGGGCACCTTGGAAAGGAACCCGTGACTGTGTTTGCATGTGTGACAATCACAGAAGGAAGGAGAGACATCGTCGCCATTAAGCAGGAACAAGACAAAAAGGAGAGACAGAAGGAACAAAAGCCAAACTGACTGGAATTCACCATTGTACTTAAGATGGGTTATTTCTTGAACCATGGGAAGATACTGCTGAGGAAAAGAGGCAATTCAAACTGAAGGCTTGAGAAGAAAAGACTGACAATTGGACGCAATTAAAGCCCAGCTCACTTGCCAGTTCTATGATTCTGCCGGCTGCTGCCACGCCTTCACTTTTGTCTGCTTCATAGCCATATTCAGATATCAATTTAATAGAAAAATCTTAACCCTTCTTTCAAACTTATACAGCATCCCCCGCCGCCCTACCGCACCATGTTTTATCCTAATATGATACTTTTGTCTGACAAAATATAGCCTATCTTTTAGCATTTCTTATATATTCTTACCTGAATACTTTGTCTTTTAAATAACTTTAATTGCTATTTTTGCTAATGCTGCAAAGTATAGTTTCTGTAAAGGCATTATTCAGACAATTGGGCATGGCAGTGAAAGGTTATTCATAAATTTCTTGCGTGGTTTTGATTGGTTGAAAAGAAGACAAAAGCAATGCAGTCCTTTCAAGGATTGGAAAGGTTCATGTCTATCTTCTAGCAATCCAACCCTGAGGTCCACAGAACCAGTATAAACATGTGTGAGCTAATGCTACTTTACTGTATTCTGTAAAGTTTAAATGACAAGTAAAAGACAAGTTCAGTGCCTATAAGTGCATGTCCCAACAAAACCCAGGAACTGTGTAATATAGGCAATGACATACAACAGACACCAAAGACCATTTCCTCTTCCCTACCCCCACATCCTTCCCAAACAACCCACTTTACCAATGAAACCACCTATCTCATTAGTCTGTTACGTTTGAGTTGAGCTTCTTCTGTGCTGTTTCTTATTTTGCATTCTAACCCAAGCTTCACTAACTGATTTAGTCACCATAATTATTGGATGAGTGAGTATTTGGTCATCCATTTCACCTATCCTGTTTTAGCCTCAATCAATTTTTTTGGTTGTTGTCCCCATTTCTGCTTTTATTCATGATTAAGTTTATCGAAGTTTTCCCAATTTTTCTACGACTTCCAAACAAATCTGCTCTTACATTTGAATAAAGTAGACTAGCTGTAGCTTCTGATGGTACTGTTACTGCAGCTTTCTTCTAACACAAAATGTCTTGAGAAAGTGAGTAATAGTATCTTTTATGCTTCCAAGAGTCTAGAACAATTTCTACTCTATAACTGAAGTACCATACAAAAGCATTAATATTGGTACTTTTGTAATTGAATGTTTCTTTATTTTTATTACTTACCTACTTAATTAATTAACTAATTCCAGCCTGATCACAGTTTCCCCTCCTCTCCTCTCCACCGGGCACCTAGCCCACCCCCAATCCACTCCTCCTCTTTTCTCTTCAGAAAAGGCCAGGCCTCCCATACATATCAACCAGCGGTATATCAAGATGCTGTAAGCCTCCAATTCAGGCTCGACAAGGCAACCCAGTAGAAGAAAAGGGTATTTAAACATGCTGAAGTATCTTATAAATTTCAAGGCAAATTATCTGAAGGATAAATTTTACATTATAACTTCCCAGACTTTGTACCAGAAGGGAATTTACATAATATACTCTTTATTATATATTTTTATTTTTAGTCATTATGTTTTGAGGCAGGGTTTTTATATGTAACCAAGCCTGACCTTGAACTCAGAATTTTATTTCACATTCATGAATATACAACTATAGATGTGTACCAACGTGCATGGCTCCAGAAGAACTCTTTAGATGTTCTGATGCATAATGTATGTAGAAGGCGTAAATACACAGCCATTGCCGGATGCCAACTAAGACTACATCAAGAGACTCAAAACATTGCATGTAGTCTAATCTTTTGAAGTTACATCATCTTTCTTTTTAAATGCATATATATGCTTATATGTCTATGTGACCACGTGTGTTTTTGATAACCAAACAAGCCAGAAAGGGTCACAGCACCTGGCATGAAATTGCAGATGATCGTGGGCAGCCATGGGTTGCTGTGAACTGAAGCTATGTACTCTGGAAGAGTAACCAGTGATCTTAACCACTGAGGCAGGCAGATACCTGTGATTTAGAGGCCAGTCTGGTCTACATAGTGAGTCCCAGGCCAACCAAGGACTATTTAGTGAGACCCTGTCTCAAGAATCAAACAATAAAAACAAAGAACAAGAAACCATGATTAACAATGGAAGAAATATAAGACAAAAATGGTGACATGAATGTTATTTTTGAAAAAGAAAACTTGAAATTAGCAATAAGTTAGTTGGGTTTGGTTATTCAAAACCTGCTTTGTAACAGCTGTATTACCTGTCATGTCTAATCCCATTCATAATGACTCCACTCCACACCTACTCCACACACTCAACACTCCACACCTACACCACACACTCAACACTCCACACCTACACCACACACTCAACACTCCACACCTAAGCACTTAAACACAAATAACTTTCAAAGAAACAGGACCAGTCATTAGCCTTGGCAACTGTCAAGCTCAAGTTGGTCTGGCTCCAAAATTCTCTATTCAAAATCATATTTAAAACAAAGCAAAACTCCAAATGCTATTGCTTCATGGGGCTCCTGGACTGTTACTTTGGATACTATAAGCTAGCATTCTTGGGTCTTGATTTTTTATGCTCAATATTAGGATATTTTATTAAGGTTTTCTAAAAATCTCCTATCATATCAATTTGAAATTTTAGTGTGGAAAAACCTAATCATTTATTGAAAATTCATCTGTGTTCCCGTATAGCAAATAGCCAACAGCTCCTACCTGCAGTTGTACACTCTTCTAACTTCTAACTCACATAATTACAAACATTTGTTGACTTTCTGATAATCTCTTAGTCTATCAGTGTGATTACTGGCAAAAAAAAAAATGGGGGGGGATATTTTGCTGAGCACAGCATGATCATTTAGACAGTTCAAACACAGTATCCTAGGCTGATCTGAAGCCTGTCTTGAACTTATGGAAAAACCTAATACCTTTGTCCCACCTCGACAGCAAGTTTGGGGATTGTAGGAGTGAGCCCCCACATTTATCTAAAATGTTTTTGAAGTATGGTTAATATTACAGAATTGAAGAACAGTGTAAGATTTCAAAGCAAATGAGTAAATGTAGGAAAAATAAAGAGCCTGCACATACAAAGAAAGAACTGTGTGCTCTTCAAAACGAAGGAAAATAAAAGCAAATTGACACTAGGCATTAAGGGTAACACTTTAAAGAAAAAAAAGGCAAATTAATTTTTGAAAAGTACTTTAGTATTCACAAGTTATATACAACTAAACTACCCTTTCAGTGGTCCAGTGCCTCAGAAGTTCTCATCACACAAACACTCTCTTTCAAGCATTCTGGGAAGCAGAACTTCAAGAGAAAGGTAAATAAATACAGGAAATCATTAAAATTTATAATGGAAAGAAACAGGAATAAATGACTTGGAACACTGTGCTGTAAGCCATGAAAACCTGCCAGGAAAAAAGTGAGATCAAGTGATAGCAAAGAATGAAAGAGTAGGAGACTGAGAGTGCAGGACACACACTGAGCTAATGTCTTTGCCTCACTTCCACAAAAACTCTAACTACTTACAGACTTTAGAAGAACATAGAGGAGCAAATGCACACATCTCAGTAAATAATAGATAGCTTCCAGGAAACAAGTGGATATTCTTCAAATGTTAATTGGAATGAATGATTTCATTTGAGAATGAAAAATAGAAAAGAGAATAAAGTTAAAATATAAGTTTAAAGAACATAAATGAAATTAAATGGCAGAAAAATGTCTACAATCACATCATTACATAATATGCCCATAGTTAATACTGAGTATCTACATTATGTTCCTTAGTAGAATAAATGTATTTGTTAAATGAATTAATAAAATCCAATACCCTCACAATAAACATAGAAAAGTAATATAAATAATTTGTCTACAAAAGGTAAACATAGCAAGTAAGCATAGAAAGTTTGAATTTAATAGAAAGAAATGTATCATAAAAAATAAACAATAAAAGGAATCAAGATAGAATTTTTAATAAGCAAAATAGAAAGGTGACATTACGTTAAATTCTATTACAACAGTTGCAATTTTAAGATCATTAACAAACATGTATTTTTTATTATGTGTATGTGTAGTGGGGGATTATGTGAATAAAAGTTCAATTGTCCACCAATGCCAGAGACATCGCAGCCTCTTTTTTAATTGTTTTTATTGAGCTATATATTTTTCTCCGTTCCCCTCCCCTTTTACCCTCTCCAAGGATCCCCATGCTCTCAATTTACTCAGAGGATACCTTGTCTTTTTCTACTTCCCATGTAGATTAGATCCATGTATGTCTCGCTTAGGGTTCTCTTTGTTGTGTAGGTTCTCTGGGGTTGGACATCACAGTCTTTTGATGCTTGAGTGCCAGGTGGATGGGAACCACCTCATAAGCATTCTGGTAACAAATTCAAATCCTTGGAAAGAGCAGTAAAAGCTATGTGCTCTTAACTGCTGAACACCTCTGGTACCAACAAATGTTTGTTTGTTTTAACTTCTAGTACAGTAAATATTACCATACAAAAAGATCACCAATAGGTTCGAGATCAAAATTTGGATATTTATTTGGAGAATAACAGTAATTTTCAAGATGATAGGAGAATCTCAAGACCAGAAAGACAACCTTTTGGGAATAGATGGTACTAGAAAGAAAGGCATAAAGAGGCTGCCAGAAAAAATTTAGGACCCTAAATACAGGCCTTAATTATGTCTTCTTTTTATGTTATGTGATATGTTAACCATCTCATTGAAAGTTAATTTTTTTCAGTGCTGGCATCTAAGAATTTATGGATTTTGGTGCTATGGGGTTTTATTTCTAGCACATTCTCTAGTTATTGCTGTTTATGAAACAATGTTTATAGAAGAGTTGCTGATTCCCCAGCATTTCCACTAAAATTAGTAACAAGACACAGTTTTCCACTCCCTACATACGTATTCAATATTGTACTTGAAGTCTTACCTAGAGTTACCTAGAGCAATAAGACAACTGAAAAAAATCAAAGGAAAACAAATAGGGAAGAAGTCAAAATATCTTTACAAATGATAAGATTTTATACATAAAAGACTCCAGCAGGAAACTCCTACAGCTGATAAACACCTTCAGTAAAATAGCAAAATACAAAATTTAGCACAAAATTTAGAAGCCTTACTAAATACAAAAGACAAACATACTGAGAAAAAAATTGGAAGACAGTCTAAGGGGGGATGCTGGTCATGGAGGCAAGGTTTAAAACAAATATGACAAAAGACAGGTCCTAGCCAATGCATTTCCCCAAAACAAGAATTATTTCCTTATCCATTACTTCCAGTGTAATGTTTTCTCCTCACAAAACACTGTGAAGCTTTCTGGCCTTTGGTTTTTCTTAGAGTGACAAGGAATGTTTTCTCCAGATAACGTAAGTACCATGTCCACGTTGCTTTTGAGAACTAGTGTTTCTATTGCTGTGATGGAACATCATGACCAAAGCATCGGGTTATTTCAACTCACAACTCTCGTGTTTCTCAACTCCATCACTTAGGGAAGCCACGGCAAAAACTCAAGTAGGGCAGGAATCTGGAGGAGGGAACTGAAAGAGAGGATATGGAGGAACACTATTTACTGGCTTGCTCCTCATAGCTAGCTCAACCCTATACCATCCAGAACCACTTGCTCAGGGATGGCACTAGCCACAGACAGCTTCTACATCAATCATTAATCAATAAAATTCCCTACAGACTTGCTTAAGGACAATTTTATGGAGACAATTTCTCAATTAAGATTCCCTTTTCCCAGATTTGTCTAGGGTTGTGTGAAGTTTACAAAAGCTAAGCAGCACACTTTGCCATCTGTGTTCTCTGCGTTGCTTGTTCTGAATGCTTAGGCAAAAAAAATGCTATGTTGAGCTTGTAACTAAAGCTAAAGGAGACACTGCAACAGCCTAGCCCCACTTTCCCATGCTATAGTATCTAATTTCTTCAAGGTTTCAATCTCATTTAAAATCACTAAAGTTTGTCATGACATTTCATAATGAGAATTTAAACTTAGTCAATTTTAAACAATCAAGTGTCATGTTAAATACATAGAAGCTATATTTTGTTAAAAAGAAACAGCACATTACAGGCTAAACTTCAGATCCCCAATGTCTTTTTCAAATATAGCAGAATCCTTTGAATTCCAGAATAATTTACAGAAATTTGCTGCCCAAGAACTTACAATTTTCTACCATTATCACTAGAAATTTAAGACATTTATCAAAATTTGTCTGCAGTGAAATAGCCAGATATCCACATCACTCTCAGCACTCACTTCCACCTTCTTGAAAATATTTTTGTAGGCCAGCTCCAAGATGTTCTCATCACACATTTCCATACAAACTTATCCAGAGTGACCTTCATAGTGGCTCCTAGATGTGCGAAGTCATTCAGTATATGTGTTGCTTTTATTGGTTAATGAATAAAGAAGCAGATTTGGCCTGTGATAGGGCAGAATAGAGATAGGTGGGAAAACTAAACTGAATTTTGTGAGAAATCAGGTGGAGTCAGTGAGATGCCAGAAGACAAGTGGAGAAGACAGGCGTGCCCCAGAACATTACCAGTAAAACACAAGCCTCGCGGTAAAATATAAAATAATAGAAATGGGTTAATTAATACAGTTTTGTGTAATTATTTTGGGTCTGAGCCAGGAATGAATGAGCAGCCTCCACCAACAGGTCCTTAGCCTTTCCTATGCACTGCCTCTTCCCTTCATGAGTGCCCAATCTCAGGTTTCTTCATGTCCAGAAACACAGGAACTGGCTAGTAGAGAATGTAATTAGGTAAAAATCTTTCCATAGATTTGTGATCTTTCTTGCTGGTCCCTGAGTTATACTCATGAAATCCATGAGAGAAGTTCAGATAAGCCACCTTCCAGACTTAATGACCTCTTTCAGCATCTCCATGTATAGGAAAGCAGAGCAATGATATAGATTATGCCAGTGTTCTGAGCCATGTGGGGTTGTGAGTTAACATCCAGGCAGCATATGTGCTCCAGCACATGAATCACAGATGAGCTATTCTCACTGAAGGCTGAGATTGCGGCACATTTTACTGTGGTTTCTGAGGCTCACCAGTACGCTGTGACTCTAGCTCTGTTGCATAGACTTCAAGTCAAGAGACTCCAGAGCACACAAACATGAAACCTAACTGGCTAAAATGTGTTCCTGGAAGGGGCAGAACCATGGGACACTGAAACAGAAAATTTGAGCCAGCTTCCAAGTTGTGCCTCAAATGAAGAGAATGTTCAAAGTCATAAGTGACTCCCAAATTCCATCACAGACGTTCAGTGACACCCTGAATCTGAACCACAAAACAAAAGCAAACACTGAAAACTCAGAGACCGACATCTATCTTTTCTTTGGAAAATGAACATCTGGCTCACCCTCTCTCCTCTTCCAGTTCCACAACACCAGTGGCTACGATTATTCAGTGCACACTCTCCCCTCTACCCTCCACCTCCAGCTTCTGAAAGCAATGAAAAGATTCTCATCTCTGAACACTGACCAACTCACTGACCAACCTGCACATGATAACATCAGGGGCTCCCAACAGAGATCTAGGACCCCTTCACCAAGAGCAAAATCTCAGTGACCTCCAAGCCCTGCCAAGAGCTTGCAAACCGTTTGTTAGTATTTGGGCCCTGATAGTTTTCAGAGAAGTTCTAATAAGAAAGACGGAAGACTAAGAATGATATGGAGAGAAGGGTAGAGGGAAGAATGTATAAGAAAGACACGATACAGGGAATAACACTACAGCTTAGCAGAAGTAGAGACTATAGCATAAAAGTAAAAAATTGAAATAAAAATCAAGGGCTGAGACATGGGAAAGCTGAAAGAGAAGAACTTGTTAGGAGAAATAACTTAAAGATCTTGGAAAACATCTTATGGGAAGATACTACTGTAGAAGCTTCCTAAAGTAGATAAATAAATACATACATATAAAAAGAGTTTAAATGGAATAACCTATGTAAGGGAGATATAATGCTTCTACCAGCATCAAATGAGAATCCCGGTCCTAGGTGTGGGTTATCTCCCTCAGAGTTGTTGGTTGGTGGGTCCCACAGGTTTCAATAATGATATAGATTATTATCACCATTGTTCTTGGTTATACTCCATAAATTGATGCTAATATCCTATTGATGAGAATACCACACAACTGAATTATAACACATGATGAACTCAGACTGATACCAACCTGGAAGCTTCTTTACCTCTAGCTAGCATTGATATTCCTGGAAGGTGCTACTTACTACAAGAAAATAATGAATCATCCGTCTCACTCAGCTGTGAATCTGTGGGTTATAACAATTAATTCCACTTCACAAGATGAAATTCATACCTGGTTCCACTACCTACACTAAAATTCTGAGGTTGGATAGGTAATAGGCCCTAGGGGAGAACCTAGCACTATTATTCTGCTAAATAACTGACATAATAAATAACTGTCCCCTAAATTCTTATGTTTATACCTAGAAAGTAATACACTTCTCAAGTCTTATCACATCCTCTCTGCTCTAGGTGCAGGGGTCATTGCAGAAGAGAGTAAGAAAAGACTTTAAGAGTCAGAGGCAATGGAGGATTACAGCAGTGCGGTGTTTTCAGAACATGATTGAAATATTGTACACATAAACTCACAGAGGGTATAACTCGATGCGAAAACTTGTACAAGATCAAGCCAAAATTCCATTGTTACTGGGGGAGGAACTCATGAAGTCTTGCTCTTAGCTGAGGAATTATTGGCAACTGGTAACTGCTGGGGAATAGGAGAGTCAGTTTTCTTCAGGAATTTGTTCCCCTGATTGATTGTCTGCCCTACACTCAAGTACGTATTAGCAACACTGTATGTACTCAATGGAGTTTAAAGCAATACACAAAGATGGAAGACAAAAGAGGTATGAGGGTATAGAAGGAGTTGGGTTGGGGGAGGACTAAAGGTGGATTTGATTTTTAAAAACATATTTACATTTATGCATAAGATTGTCAAACAAATTTTAAAACAAGAAATATATTTGAAAACTACGGAAAGTGGCAAGCATATATACTTAGTGTAGGGTTTGATATATATTGAAGAGAAAAATAAAACTAGGGAAGAAAGAACACTAATCAAGAATGTAAACTAGCCAAACACTTGGTGATTCCTGCACAAACTAAAGGTGAAAAGAAGAGGAACTGTTGGAAAAGTAAGAATATATACTCAAACTCTAATGCCCTATGGGTCCAAATGGCTGTGAGAAAATATCCAACACGAGATGACCCTATGCTGAGATATATTATTAGAAAATCTCAAAATAAAATGATAAAAGGAAGCCCTAAAAGCACCCAAAGAAAGAACCAAGGTCATGAGAAAAAATAAAATAAAATAAAATAAAATACAAAGATGCAACTTCATCTTTTCAAAAGCACCACTGGCTGTGAAAGACCGTGAAAGCGTGCTTTCAAGACTCTGAATGACAATGAAGCTGAGTGCAGACCTTCCCTGATCTAGACAAGTGAAAACAAAGCAGATAAAGACAGTTGAAGCATCCCAGGATACTACGCCAGAAGGACATGAGAGACCAGGCTTCAATCGCATCACCTCAAAATAAAATTTCAAACTTATGAAAGTACACATCCTTTTCCTGGGAACCCTCCAGGCCAAACTTGCTACATCTTGCAGTTGGCACACTAAAAGATATGGTTTTCATTTAAGCATAAAATTCCAGTCCTTCAGATAGCCACCAGGGTCATTTTGTCTCTAGCTCCTTTTCCCTTAAATTTCACTCCTTTTGCACTCTGTCCCCCTTCTGAGAACAGTGCTGAGTCTCTGAATTACTAGTCCCTGTGCATGTTTTGTGGAGAATGGCAGAGGAACCACAGTCTACATGTGTTGTAGGAGGCCCCTTTTTGTTTCCCGACTGACCAGACTCCCAAAATAACCACACAGAAACTGTATTAATTAAATCACTGCTTGGCCAATCACTTAAGTGTATTGCTAGCTAGCTCTTACATCTAGAATGAACCCATTTCCAGTATTTTATATTCTACCATGAGGCTGGTGGCCTAACAGCAAAGTTCCAGCTGGCAGCTCGTGTCCTTCCCCTCTGCTACATGGCATCTCTTGACTCTGCCTTCTTTCTTCCAGCACTCAGTATAGTTTTCCCTGCCTAGATCTATTCAGCCCTATCACAGACCAATGAAGTTTCTTTATTCATTAACCAATAAAAGTAATACATATACAGAAGGATCTCACACACTAAACATAAAGATCAGAGGAAAACTTTCAGGTCAGAGTATCAGACTTCATGGCAAGCATCTTTTTCTATTGAGTCATGTTAGTAGTTACTCCTTTTTAAAAACTTTTTAATACATATATATTAATTCTTTCAGAAATTGATACATTGAATTTTGATCACATTCCTCCCTTCTCTAACTCCTCCCACATCCACCTCTCCATTTGATACCCAGAGAACTTTGTGTCATCATTTTCTCTTTTAGCCCATCCAGGCTGAGAGTGCTGCATAGCCTATCAATGGAGTAGTGGGGAGTATTCTACCTAAATATGGTTACATTTAAACATTTCTTTACTTTGAGGAGGTATGCCATGGTTCGCAATTCTTTTGCTCTAAAATCTATTTGAAATATATAATTCTGAATATACATTCAATATATATGAATTTGTATCTTCCAAGTAGGAAGCCCAAATAAATAATTTCTTTTTTTCATTAATCATAAACTGGTTGGCCTACTAGCTTAGGCTTTTATATTAACTCTTACATCCTACATTAATCCATAATTCTTGTCTGTGTCAGCCACATGGCTTGGTATCTTTTATCAGTGAGGCATTCTCATCTTGCTTCCTCTGCATCTGGGTAACAACTGCATACTGAGCCTTTCCTCTTCCCAGACTTCTCCTGTTCTCATTGTCCCACCTATACTTCCTGCCTGGCTACTAGCCAATCACCATTTTACTAAAGCAATATAAGCAACAAATCTTTACAAGGTAGAAGACCATTGTCCCACAGCACTCCCCCCTTTTTCTTTTTTTTATTGATTTTATTGAGCTATACATTTTTCTCTGTTATCCTCCCTTTATCTCCCCTCCCCTTCAACCCTCTCCCATAGTCTCCATGCTCCCAATTTAATCAGGAGATATTGTCTTTTTCTACTTCCCATGAACATTAGATCCATGTATGTCTCTCTTTGTGTCCTCATTGTTGTTTAGGTTCTCTGGAATTGTGATTTGTAGGCTGGTTTTCTCTGACTTATGTCAAAAACCACTTATAGGTGAGTACATATGTTATTTGTCTTTCTGGGTCTGGGTTACCTCACTCAATATGATTTTTTCTAGATCCAACCAAACACATGTCCTTGTGGTACGATTGAGCATCCTTTGAGTACATACCTACAAATGTGGTATTGCTGGGTCTTGAGGAAGGTTGTTTCCTAATTTTCTGAGAAATCGCCACACTGATAACCAAAGAGGCTGTGCCAGCTTACACTCCCATCAGCAATGGAGGAGTGTTTCCTTTACCCCACAACCTCTCCAGCATAAGTTGTCATCAGTATTTTTGATCTTGGCCATTCTTACAGTTGTAAGATGGAATCTCAGAGTTATAAAATGGAGCACAGACCTAAACAGAGAACTCACAACAGAGGAATCTAAAATGGCTGAAAGACACTTGAGGAAATGCTCAACATCCTTAGCTATCAGAGAAATGCAAATCAAAACAACTCTGAGTCCAAATAAATAATTTCTTAATCAATTTGTGCATCAGTTTCTCTTCAAGGGTTGGCAGTGATAAAGAAAATAGACATCTTTTCTTCACAAATACCCCTGAATTGGTGAGCTGTCGTTCTATTTTCAGAAAATTTTAAAAAACATGCACAAGCATGATAAAAAAAATTATAGAATTATTATGATTACCACAGAAGGCAAATGCAAGAATTCCTAAAGCAAATGCTACATAGTATTCAAAGAAGAATGCTTTATACTTGAAGGGCAGGTTAAAGAGCTCAAGAAAAAAAAAGTAATTGAACTGATCAGTTATTTAACAGGCTTACCCAGAGGGAAAATTGTAACTGGAAATATTTCTACAGAAGTGGGTAAACAGTTTAATAAAATAATTCTACTATTTTAAAGAGTTCACAAGAAAGAAAATAAAGTTAGAGCACTCTTTGTCACAGAAATTAATATTAATTTTTTAGTAGTGGAGACACTAAGTAAGTTTTTATCCAACAATATTTGTAATTGGACTGAAATGATGTGGTTGCCAGATGAGCTGTGAGCTAAAATATTCCTAGAACATGAAATTTAAAAAAAAGGAATAAAACTTAAAGTTGCTAAGTCATCAAACAACAGTCCCGGGATACCACTTACAACTATGACACTGTTTACAGACAAGCTCTGAAATATGGACATTGTTGCTTCTGGGGAGTTCTGATGCTGGGTGCTGGTGAGGAATGTTATTTTTTTAATGATGTCTCTAGAACACAATGACATTTTAAGGAAATGGCTTAAAATAAATTAATTTTGAGAGTTGGAGAAATGGTTCATCAGTTAAAGGCATGTACTCCTTTTGTAGAGAACCTAAGTTCGGTTCCCAGCACCTGCATCAGGCAGCTCACAACTGCCTGAAACTTAAGCTTCAAGGATCTGAGACCCTAATATGGCCTCTGAGGGTACCTAGATTCTCATGTACATACTCATTCACAGGTACACACACACACACACACACACACACACACACACCATTAAAATAGTAGAATAAGCCGGGCAGTGCTGGCACACGCCTCTAATCCCAGAACTCAGGAGTCAGAGGCTCGTGGATCTCTGTGAATTTGAGGTCAGCCTGGGCTACACAGAGAAACCCTGTCCCAAATCTGACCCACCATGCCCCCCCAAAAAATAATAATAAAATAAAATAATAGAATAAGTTTTTAAAATTAACATTTATGAGTGATTTTTTTAATGAAGACTCAGAAACCAGCAGAATTGAACATATTATAGAAGTGAGCATGTTGAGAAGCCCTGATGGGTTTGTTGATGTCACAGAAGCACATTGCTGGCCTTAACGGCAGCCCTGTCACTCGGCTGCCTCAAAAGCTGGATGAGAGTGAATGCAGACAGGGCGGCAAGCTCCTCCGTGGAGCCTGACTGAAAGGGAAAGGGCAGCAGGTTAATTCACTTGCAACTGTAGGAGAAAGGAGATTGCTCCTATTTTTCTAGGCATCCTAAAGTATCGTCACCAATTTAAAAGGACAGTCTTAAACAGGGTGTCAATAATAAAGCCTGTCTCCTCAGTTCCAGCACATGATTTCACTGTTCTTCCCATTAGCACATGGCATCACTGTACCTTCCGGTCAGTCAGCACATGGCTTCACCGTTTCTTCCCGTTTGTCCTCCAGGCACAATAGTTTCTTTTCCTAACCCTCTTTTCTAGCTTTTGTGATTTATTTTTTTCAATAGATTGGATGAAAGAGTTAATACTATTTCATATAAAGACTGAAATATTAGAAATCTTGATCTAAGTTTTATAATTACTTCATCTGAACATAAAACTATAGTGTTCTGTAAATTGGTTTAGGAAATGTTGGAAACTCAGTGGCTATTCAGAATATATGATGCTGGATGAAACTTTGCTTAGCTAAGAGAGCCACTTATATCTTGGATAATGTATGCATAAATAAATATCACTTAAATAATTTATTTAAGGAAATAAGTTATACTACAGAGTAGTCATTGAAGGTTTATTCACAATTTGCCTTCCTCACTGAAAGGGAACAAAGGACTTCAGGCACCATGGGACAAAAGTTACTGGGTCTTTGTTGTGAGAAATAAAATTAATAATTAGTAGTGTCCATCTATTATCAAAAAGTCATACTGCATTTTTCTTTTAATTAAAAAATCTAGAGCTGGGTTTGGTAGCATACAATGGTAATATGATTAATTAGAAAACTGAGGCAGACAGACCACAATTTTGAGGAAATCTAAAATACACTATGAGGCCCTGTTCCACAAAGAAAAACAAAAACAGCAGCAGAAGATGAGCAAAAGTCTTATATTAGCTGTTCAAAAGCAGGGACGGCTTAGAGAATAATAGAAAAGATCATCCTAGTAATAGTTTTAGCCAAAATTTATCCTTCAGGCTGTAAACACTAGGAAATGAAAATCCATAAAATAACCTCAACAAATGAACTCATAAACAAAATTTACCAGAACTTATGCGATTGATCACGACTACACTGATGTGTGCATTTTTCTTTGAAGAGGCACTCACGATGGTTTTCTCCCAAGGCTCTCTGCAATCTGCTCCCTCAGGCCTCCTCAGCCTGTTATTCTCTCCCAGGCAGCTCTAGGAAATCAAACTGGAAGGGCCAAAAGGGTTAAGAAGAGCAGGGGCTAAATCTCACACCCATAGATAACACAAGCATGGTAAAACCTCGCCAAAAACTGATGGGATGGTTATGCATATCTTCGAGTGCAGTGCATTCAGTGTAATAGATATTCATTATTAAAAGTGTGCCTTCAGAGCAGGTGGGATTTTTATTTTGGTTCAAGAAATAAGCAAGTCTGTCTATAGGGATACATCACAGAACCTAAAAACCAAAAACAAAAATAAAATAAAAAAAAAACAGAAAACAAAAACAAAGAAAGCCTGTATTTGCTAAGGGCTGTATTGTTTTAAATGAATGGCCAGTAAATTTACTGCTGTTTCTATGCCTCTAAATCGGTCATATGGGTCATAACTGGCTATCCGCTTGAATTAGCTGGAGAGCAAATGCTGCAGCGCCTCAGTCTGTAATGCAGATTTATTTCTGATAGCTTCATAAAAGTCCACCGATCCTTTGGGTAACTCTGCGTTGGATGATTTCACCTTCACTTCATTGCCTTCTTTTGCTTCATCTGGAACTGACAGCGTTCTGGACTCTTCACCTTTGTAAGAAAGTTTTGACTTTAAGTTTACCTATCTATGCTTATGGTCGAAGAGCAACTGAGTCTTAGAAGATCACCCAGTTCTAGCCCCTGAATATGTGTATTTTCCCCAAATTCACATGATG
Organism: Ondatra zibethicus; assembly: GCA_004026605.1. Taxonomy (NCBI): domain Eukaryota; kingdom Metazoa; phylum Chordata; class Mammalia; order Rodentia; family Cricetidae; genus Ondatra; species Ondatra zibethicus. The sequence goes on from PVIU01002008.1 coordinate 19,980, forward strand.
TAACCCTAATTCCCAAAGAAAAAAAACATTCAGTGTCAGTGCCTTTCAGAGATAACTAGGGCAAAGGGTGGGCTTCAAACATGAACTTATCAGCCCCATGAAGGGAACCAAAGACACTCAGTGCTTCTCCCACAATCTGATGTAGTCGGTTGTGGCTTGTTTCTTTTTTCCCTTTGGGGACCCACCACCCAGCTCCCAAATAAACACACCAAAACTTACTATTACTTACCAATGTGCGGTATTAGCTTGACTTGTTTCTAGCCAGATTTTCTGATTTAAATTATCCTGTTTCTGGTTTTTTGCCTGTTGCCTTTTTACCTTTCCTTACTCTATATTTCTTTCTTTACTTCCTACTCCATGGCTGACATGTGACTGGGTGGCTCTGTAGCTGGGTGGCTGTCCTCTGGCATCCTCCTTTCCTCCTTTTCTCATTTCTCTCTTTTGTAGAGCCAAGATTTCTCCTCCTATTTACCCTCTCTGCCTGGCAGCCTTGCCTATCCTATCTTCTGCCTAGCTATTGACTACTCAGATCTTTATTAGACTAATCATGTGTTTTAGACAGACAAATTAACACAGCTTTACAAATTGAACAAATGTAACATAAAAGAATGCAACACATCTTCTCATCATTAAACAAATATTCCACAGCATAAAAAAGTAGCACATCTTAAACTAATGTTCCAAAACAATCTGAGGAAGTAAGAAGATACCACGAATGGATAAAGGTTCCCACTAGGCATCAATCTACCTTCATGATAGACATCCCAACCACTAGAATTATAATAAATTTTTGTTGTTTAGATTATAATATTGTGTTAATATCCCTAAAAGACTAAACTGTCCTGCAGATGTTCCCATTCCTAACACCTTTTCCGCTCTATATTGGAGAATTGAGCATCTCTTATGTTCTGCATTAAGGTAAGACTCCTATCAAAGTCATTGCTCTCATTACCTGGGGCTGCAGCTAAGTCAATGGGTCACTCCCATAATATATTGAGTTTTAAATGAAGACTTTCACATATTTGAAAATGTCTTGTGTGCATTTAACCTAGCTTGTCTTCTGAGTTGGGTGGTTGATTATATTGGTATGATGTACAGTACCCCAGAGCAGCCCTGGTTCCTATCCTGAGGTCTCTACTGTACTAGCTGTGTAACCTTGGCAATATATTCAATTCTCTATACCCTTGTTTCCTTAGCTATAAAACAAGGCAATAATTACATACCTCACAGGACTATGATAAGGATTAATTGAGGCAATCTCAGAGCTGAGGCAAGCTCATTATGCCTATTAAGTACCCAATAAACATTCTCCATTAAACTTGGTTCCCCAGCCCTCAGATAAATTTCTTTTGTGCTAAGTTTATCCCTAGCTAGTTTTGTATCTAAGAACACTGAACACTATCTAATTTACCCATCATCTGTCATTCTTTTAAGCTAAGGACTCCAGCCCCCAGCTCAGCAGACCATGGACTAGCCAGACAAGCTGAAGTAGTCTATGTGAGTGAGTGGACACAGACAGCCATTACTTACTCTATTAACAACAGACTTCATTTTCACTTGCTCACTCTTCCTCAGCAAACATTAAGTAAAGAAAATAAAATACTGGAATTTCATTGGCATATGAGAAAGAACATTTACTTAAGAAGATGATGAACCTTTAAACTGGAAGATTTATGAATTCTCCTGTTTTAAATCAGCCCCTGTTATGTTGACAGCTGACAAGGATGAAATTACATCAAATGCCTTGATCAGCCAGTTGAAACCACCTAAAGAGAAAACATTCAGTACCCATTATATGACTGACTGCTCTGTGTGATCCTGTCAGTTCTCAGAGCAATGTTAGACTAACAGGGTAAGCTTCCATAACTAAAAAAGAGTCTCTAAACGTGTACAGGAACTGGCACAGAACTTCCAGAGAAATTCGGTGACTTTACATACTACATAAAATATAACGATTGCAAAATAGTTACAAAAATGGAAAATTATCTTGGCCTTTCACATAACTTAGTATTTGTAACTTTATTATGAAATTGATATAATTTTATGACCTTAAGAAAATATACAGAGTGTTTAAACTTTTTACCCACCGCAGACATCACCCGGAATGGTGTGTTCGCCCAAGTCTGAAAAGCTTAACACGATGTTCTTGGTCTCATTGTTTACAGCTAGATGAATCAGAGTTTTGGACTAGATTCTTCTAGTACTATTCATAAGGTAATATGTGACTAGTAAATAATATCAATATGTTCTAACTCTGTTTTTGATAAGGTATTAAACTTGATGCACTTTTAAAATAATGCAGTAGTTAATCCATGTTCCCAAACAAAGGGAGTGTTTCATACAACGTGTGGGGTAACACTATTTTGATCATATATGCAGCTGGCATGCTGTGTCCCAAAGACACTGTTTCTTTGTAGTCCTCTACCATCTCAATCTCTTGAATTCTTTTTACCCCATTATCCTGAATGATCCCCAAACCTTGGGAGGAAAGGATGCAGTTATACATGTTCCATTTAAGACTGAGCATTATACAGTCTCTTACTCGCTGAAGCTTGGCCAGTGGTGGGTCTCTGTGTTAATCACACCTACTAGTCACCTATGAATAGTTTTTTATTGATTTTTAAGGGAATTCTTCACTAGCAAATTTTAAAATGATGATCAAAAATATGAATGTGTCGATATGAAAAAGAAATTGACTTAATTGAGTATGCTCATTCAACCTCAGATCCTATCACTGGCAGGCTTTGGAAGTTAGTCCACATATGTTTCTAGGAAATCCATGAAAAAATGGGCTACTGAGAGGTAGATTCAAATTGCTCTGGTTGAACCATCAATAAAATTTAGAAGTGTGTGTGTGTGTGTGTGTGTGTATACATATATATCCTAGACAAGCTCTGTGTGTGTTGTGTATATGTGTGAGTGTGTGTGCACGTGTATGTGTACATCTGCTTGTGCAATTAAAACGGAGTCACTGTATAACAGGTTAGTCAATACCTGTAACTAGACTCCAGAAGCTAACTTCTTTTGAAGTTGTTGGCCAGTAAGGCTCAACAGACACATCACCAAACAGTAAGGCTATTGCCATTGGTTTTGGCTACCCTCCAGAACTTGCTGGTAACAACTCATCTCTGAAGTTACCATATACCTGAGCCACAGAACATGGAGAAATCAAGCTGTCACTGGTCTATAGAAGCTTCATTCCTACTTGTTATCTCTCATACATGCTACCAGAGGAAAAAAGTAATCAATGATCATTCCCAGGTTACAAAACCTGTTAGCTACAATGCTCCCTGGCCTGACATCGTAGGGATCACCAACTATTTTCTGAAATTTTATACCTCTTTCAAGCTCAGTATCCAGAAAACAATAGCCCATAGTTAATGTGGTCACTTGTGCCCATCAATACACACCTTAACTGTATTTTGAATCATTACAATTCAACTGAATCCTACAAACGTAATTTTTATACTGGATATAGGGGGGGAAAGTCCTCTTCTTTCTATACTGAATCTAACTAAAACTAAGGCAAAATATATTTCCTCCTTGTTGCATAAGATTGTGGCTTCATTGGCCAGTGCTATATAGACAAATGTAACTCTAGCAATGGCGTACACTGAACTTAGATTACAAAGAAGCTATCTCCCATGGTTCTTCAGAGAATGGTTTATTTACTATTTTATTGGAAAAAATAGCACTACCGTGCTCATATTCCCACTTCTAAACAAGTAAGTTGTTTTCCCCAATAACTATTCCCTTTAAAAACACAAAATTCTGAACTTTATGTTAACTTGTTTTAACAATAGTTTGTTTATTTTGAATTTTAAATTCAATTGTCAATATTAGTCACAAGAATTTTTCATGAATCATCAGAACTAGAAAAAGGCTTAAATTTTGATGTCCACACTAGCTAATAATAAGCTATGGGATGCTTTATTAGGAATCTTTATCTTTCCATTCATATAATCGATAAACATATTAATTAATATCCTAGGACACATTACAGAAAATTTTCCTGGTGTAGGAGGTTCTTCTGTCTATGTGTTGCTTTCATTGCTTGAATAAAGAAACTGTCTTGGCCTTTTGATAGGGCAGAACTTAGGCAGGAAGACAGAATTGAATACTGGGAAGAAGGGCAGTGTGACAGATGCCATGAAGCTCCTGCCTGAGACTGATGCTGGTTAGAATCTTTCCCGGTAAGCCACGACCTCATGGTGAACACAGATTAATAGAAATGGGTTAGATCAAGATGTGAGAGTTAGCCAATAGGAGGCTAGAGCTAATGGCCAGGCAGTAATTTAATAATACAGTTTCTGTGTGGTTATTTCAGGGGTGTAAGCTAGCCAGGTGGCGGGATGTGGCCCACTCCTCGTACAACATTTTCCTTTTCTTCATTTTGTAAACAAACTTGATTTGTTCGGGTCACTGACTCTGTATTATGAAGTTCTAATACAACTTAGCCATTCTTTTTATAAAACCTTTTTATTTTTGATTATGTGTATGTTTGGGGGTATGTGCACATGAGTATAGGGCTGGTAGGTTAGAACAAGGCATTGGATTCCCAAAAGCTGGAGTCACTGCTGGTTGTGAGTGGCCCAATAGAGATGCTTGAACCCAAATTCAGGTCTTCTGAAATAGCAGTGTGTGCTCTTGCCTGCTAAACCTTCTTTCTAGGCCAGAACATAGTCATTAGTTTCTGGGACTTTGGTCTCAACAATGTCTATTTTGTGTTTATTGTTTATTCATGTGGCAGAGTTCATCAGTAAACACAGTCATCAATCATTTCCACATTTTTTGCAATGTGGCTTTTCCTTGCCAGAGGTCTCTTTCCTGAGCTGAATTTTTATATATGTAAAAGTGGCAGCATAATATGCCCAACACTAAACCACCAGAAGTCTTAAAAGCATCCTTCACTACCAAGACAGGGCTAGAAGGCTAGGCAATACAAGGTAGTATATGATGCTCAGCCAAAATCAGAAAATCTGTCTCAGTTTTCAGTTACTTGGTTAAGGTTCTTTCTCTTTGGCCAAATACAAGTCATGAGTGGGCAAGAAGCTCTTCAAACACTGCTCTCTCGCAGTTGTCATTTCCCTCAGTGTGGCAGGAAGTCATGTCCTTAGGTAAAAGCATCAGAAAGTGGTGCCCACTAGTGTTAGAGCTTTTTACAGAACTGAGCTCTTAAGACAATTACCCTACAAGTCTTTTATTGAGTGTAATGCTACAAGGTCAAGTGAGGGAGTGCAGAAGAATGTCTTTCAGTCAACTTATTCAGTGGCCTGCTTACATAGCTAGAGAAAAGGAGTATTTGTATCAATCAATGTGATTTGTTTAGACACATCCAGCCTTTTCATTGAGTCAACCACATGTTTTCCTTGGAGCACAAATCAGTCTGTTAGGTTGGTATTTTAGACCTATTAGAGCCTCTTATTTTGGAGTAACCACAGCCATACCTTTCATCTCGAACCAATCAGAGCCTTGTAACTTGGAATCCTAGCACCAATCAAAGCCATTCCTCTTCTAGACCACAAGGCTAATGCTTTCCTTTGCTCTGCCTGGGGATGGTTACAGTTCACTGAGGGTTCTGATAACAAAGAAACCAAGTACATGCTGTCTACCTGAGGAAACACCTTCAGGAGCTAGGAAATGTTCAAGGAAGCTTAAGGACAACTCTACTGGATATTTGACTGACAGTCCCTTTTGCACAAGGCAACTAAGACAGCAAGGGAGAATCCAACTATTGTCCAATAGGGAATCACATTGTCCCTCTTTCCTCCATATACACTGTCTTTGTTATTCAGAAGGAAATAAACACCAAAAGCAAACTTAAAAAAAAGTAGGGAAATTATATTTAACAATCTTAGCAGATTTAGAAAACTTTAAAAGGATTTTGAACTGGGTGATGGTGGCACATGCCTTTAATCCCAGCACTTGGGAGGCAGGGTCAGGTTAATCTCTGTGAGTTCGAGGCCAGGTTGGTCTACAGAGCAAGTTCCAGGACAGGCTCCAAAGCTACAGAGAAACCCTGTCCAAAAAAATAAATAAGTAAGTAAGTAAATAAATAAATAATAAAAAAAGATTTTGACATTATTGAACACCTGCCCAATGCCCCAAGAAGAAGTGAATTTTCTCATCTGTCTCTTGTCTGCCACTATCCAAACAAACCTAGCCTCGATTGTCAGCCAACAAAATCATGAGTTAAATAAATGTTTCCTGTTAAAAACTAGTAAGTTTTTAGACATTATTTTTGAAGCAAATAACTACTTGTATGATTAGACATTGACAACTTGAACAGATTGGACTATCATTTAATATATCACAATAAAGTGTGAAACATGCCTTTCATCAAGGAATGTTTCTTGGGTGAAATGTCAATAATGCATCTTTTTTTTCCTGCTGTTATCTAAAATTATGGATGCTACATCATGTTACACTTGGATAAACTGGAAATGGGATGAGTGTCGCCTGTTGATCAGTCACCCATTATCTCTTCCTTTTCCCTCTGTCTGCTAAGTCTATTCCCTCTCTGTTGCCCCTTGAAACATGTATCTCAGATAAACACCATTACAGGTAGCTTCCTTCTGTTTTGTGGCATGGGAGGAGAATATTACTTTACTTACAAACCTACTTAGAGACCTATCAGAACATTAATTCCTAACCTTCCTCTCAAATTATTTAGAGCAAAAGTTTAACAATACACAACTTCATCTAGTCTGCTTTTCTGTAATAATGAAGGATGGAATAAAGTGTTTAGGCAGAAAATAAAGTTCAACTTTTCCTTGTATTTCAAATAGTCTTTCATCGATTTCTTTATTATTATATTGCCTGAATGTACTAAGCTTTTACGTTACTATTGCTTCTTTGAGGCATCTTTTAGGACATGTTCTTTCCTAGTCAAACTTTGAAAACCTTTTTAGTTCAGTTACATCAATATGCTATCATAAAATGAAACTTCTAAAATATACTGCAGAGGCAATCCAAGTCAATCATACCAGTGAATGCAGTGTTGCTTTATAAGCACCAACTACCTGATGGATCAAAGTGACTTTTCCTTGACATGGGGTTTGTAAGCTTATGCTTCTATGTTTTACTAAATCAAAGATGACATGGAACACTGGACAATGAACTGATTCTAAATGACTGGAATAATTCCCTTTTTAAAAGAAGAATATTTGGTCCATTAATTATGTAATAAATAATAACCTAAGTGTCCAATCAATGAATAATGAAAATGTGTTATACATACATTCTAGAATACGATTCAGTTGTAAAAACAAATAACGAATTTTGCAGGAAAATGGATAGAACTAGAAAAGATCAAATAATGTGAGGCAATCTAGACCTAGACAGACAAACATTGCATATTCTCTCTCATTGGAGACTCTCTTAGCTCCAAATTTTTAGATATGAGTACATATCCTGGAATAAATACAGAAAGAAAGGATTTTTTAAACAGTATTATTGTTAGGTCATAGGGATGAGAGATCAATGGAGAGGGGAATAACGGGGTACAAATGATCTAATCTGGAAAATGGAAGAGGAAAGGCTCTAATTTGGGAGGGGAGAAGACAAATACAGAAGGTGGAGAGAAAAATAACATCTCTAAAAGTCATGAAGAAGCTTATTACCATTTTCTACTTAAAAAAGCTATAATATGCAAAAGTCTGCCTATAAATACACACATAAAGGTTAAATAAACTTTTTGCATCTGGGCTGAGAATGTTTCCTTCAAGAGCCAAAGACCACCTAATTTAAAAAAAAAAGTAAAGATAAAAAAAGAAAAGCAAAACAGCACTAAGCATGAGAAACTCTCTTTTGAATTGTTAGTCAGGGCTGTTCAAGAGACTTCCCAAACATTATAGACTATTGCATTGTTCTTGGTTGCTACCCAGAAGTGGAAGCCAAGTACCTATTACTAAACACACCATGAACTTCATTCACTCACTGAGCCCAAAGGACTTTGAGCTGGAACTTACCTAAAAGCCTCCTCCCTGAGGGCTAGCTTTTATGATACCCAAAAGCACCATGGAAACACACAAAAGAGGGAAGCAGTAGTCTTACCCAGTGTGACACCCATGTACGACAACAAAGGCCAGCATGGAACAATAACTCTAAGAGAACAATTGTGCATATGTGTACATTTACCTTGGCAGTAACCAACAGTTGCTATTGTATGTGTAGTACATAGAAAATTGATGATTATATCTAGTCTAAGAATTTCACCTCTTAAAACAGAGAAAAAGAAAAAGCAATTGATCTGCATGAACAGACTTTGGAAAAGCTTCATTGATACTTTGAGGAAACAGTGTGAAAGATTGTAATTATGGTAATTGAAATAAATAACTGAATAACAAATACGCAACAATTGAACTTTCACTCTAGTGTATTAAAGGCAATGCAGGCAACTACTTACCACGCTGGAGAGGAAGAACAAAATGAACAGACCAGCGAGCAGCACCCAACATGTATTGCTCTCTAAGATAAAAATAAGCTAAAATTTCTAAAAATAAGCTGGTCTTAAATGTGAGATTTTCCCACTTGCAGGAAAGTCTGCCAAAAATGCGTCTCTTAATATATGGTTTTTAAATACAAATACACATGTCAGAAATATCACACATTGAACATATGTGACATTATAACAGAGAAAAAGACTAAAATAAACAAACAAAATGACCATTTATCCAACAGGGACAAGCCAGGGAATAAGACACACTAAAGAATGCATAACGAGCTAATAGGAGTATCGGAGAAAGAGGGAGAAAATTTTGAGAATTGACAGGAAAGAAAACTTGTCTTCTGCAATTGTATGTAGTCTTCAGATACAACTAGATTAGCTCAATTGTGGTAATATTTCAGGGTATCAGATAAACAAAAAGTTCAAATGCTTTTAAGAGTAAAGACAGATGATTTATAAAGGATTGCAAATGAAACAATGTTAAGAATAATGTTGGGAACAGAACTTTTAAAAGATTCTTGACTATGAGTTTGCATTTAATTGTGTGTATAAGAGAATTTTGTGATGCTATTGTGCCATATTTGTGTTTAAGATTGAGGTAGAACACTCTGATAGCAGAGGGGAATTTCATCTGAAGGTTGTAGGACCAAAGGTTGCCCCCACTGTCTTAGGGGTTTTATTGCTATGAAGGGACACCATGACCTCAGTAACTCTTATAAATAAAGCATTTAATGGAGCTGGCTCGCTTACAGTATCAGATGTTCTGTTCATTATCATTATGGTGGGGAGCATGGCAGTGTGCAGGCAGAAGTGGTGTTGGAGCTGAGAGGCCTATATCTTGCCTCAAGGGTAACAGGACATTGAATGACTGCCACGTTGAGTGAAGCTTGAGGAAAGAGCCCATCCCACAGTTGCACAATTCCCCCCAAAAAGGCCATGCCTCCTAATAGTGCCACTCCCTTTGGAGGCCATTTTCTTTCAAAACACCACTCCCACTAATATTGAGTTTCTAAGCATCATTGAATATTAGTATTGTGAAGAAAGAAATCAAAGGTCATGCTTCCAGAGTTCAGTAGTATAGGGTCTTCCTTCCATTCATAGCAGGACTAAACCACCAACTGCCCTGCATATAACTCATCAATCTCCAAATTAGTATAGAACTTATTCTAGTTCTGACTATTGCATGATCCAGTCCAACTTTCCAGTGAAAATACTAGTCTTTATCTTTTGATTCTTTTTTAAAGATTTGCTTATATCAACTTATGAATATTAGTGTTTTGCTCACATGTGTGTCTATGGACTGTGTAAGTGCATGTCTGGCATCCATGGAGGTCAGAAGATACCAGATTCCCTGGAAATAGAGTTATTGATGGTTATGAGCTGCCGTCTGGATGATGAGTATTGTACCTGGGTTTTCTACAAGAACAAGTGCTCTTAACTGCGGAACCATCTCTTCTGTTCCCTTTACCCTTTGCACAGGAACTTAGATGGAGAATTGAAGAGATTTTAGAATTTTCAAACATATATCTAGAGTACTTTGTCTTTGAAAACATTGCTAACCCCAATGACTTATTTCATATGTGTTTTTCCAGACTCCCTCACAGACCACTATTGGCAAATCTAGCAGGAATTCAGCTAAGAACTGAGACAATGCATTACCTAAAGCCCAGGCTCAGCATCACAGAGTGCAGCATGGTCATTTGGAACTGAAATTCAGCTATTAACAATGATCAGTGCATCTCTTTGGCTACAGAATGACTTGATCCATACAACATTAGCTTTACACTTTGCAAAGCAATATCATGTATCTACCTTCAGGAATGAAGGAAACTGTGTTCCATTTCGAGATGTTTTCCCACAAAAGAGACACAGAATCTCAACTGTCGTTCATTTTCTTATCTCTTCACACACACACACACACACACACACACAAATATTTTGTTTTGTTTTGCAAACTTTTCTAAATATGTAGCCCCCAAGGCTTACCTCAGATTTACAGTCCTCCTGCCCCACCTCCCAAGTACAAGGGAATGCATAAGGCTGGCTCCACTGGCTGACCATACATTTCATTTCTGAATGATCCCATCAGGGGCAAGTCTAGGCAACATTGGTTTCCCTCAAATCCATGCACCACCACTAAACTCATTAATTCAAACACTACATTGTAAAGCTAAATACTAGAAGCAATTCTTACATAAAATTGTAAAAAACAAAAGAAAACTTCTATTTCATATGTTTACACAGAGTAAGGAAGGAAATAGGTACAGCTATAGCTACAGTGTTTTTTGCTTTGTTTTCCTTTCTTTTTAAATCTCAATAGCTAGCTATCCAACTCTAGCTGGTGCTTGCCACTCCCCTCTTCCAAAGACCATCTCTCTTCCCTCTGAAGCTGGCTACTGCCTTTGGGAATCTTCCCCTTGTCATTACTGAAGCATCTGAAAGTTCAGCGTTTCTGCCTACCCACTTTGAGTTGCTGCAGTTTTCCACTGGCATTCAATTAGCAGATCTAGCAGCCTAGAAGGATGCCCCAGTTTCCGATACAGTACGACTCACCCATTGTGTAGCAATAACATGAATTACAATAATACCTTGAAGCTAACACTTCGGGTGATGTGATAACTTCCTGAAGCAGACAGCTGCCATCTCTGATTTTCAAGTGTGAGATGGGATGATTGTATATCCCCAGAAGGTGCGATATTTTTCTTGAGTTAAGACTGTCTAATCAGCCAAGGGTCATGGTTATGGTGGCAGGAATCAAAAGCGTTTCATGTGAGTTATTAAGTGAAGTACTGGAAGGAGCCATTCTATTCCCACCTGCCCTGTGATAAATCCCTGTGAGTCACAATAATCAGAATCACAGGGAAAGAAATAATGGAGACAATTAATGTCTGACCAATTTTAAAGTAATGTGACCTCTTATTCTCATAGTAAGTAGTAAGAGAAGTAATGATATCTACCAGGGAGAGTATCTTTTTATCTAGAAAATACTTTTAACACAAGGTTTCTATCTCTGGCTTAGAAATCCTTATGTACATCACTTTGCTAGCCCCTAGATTATAACTTCCAGAAGAATGACATATACATCCTAGTGTTCTGTAAAGTCAAAAGGTAGAAGCATATACCCTAAAATCTCCCTGTGACCAGAAAACCTAATTGAAAACTTCACCTTCTTCTCTAGGCGGATATGCCTGACGCCAGAAGACCCTTGGAGCTACAAGGATTTCCCAGAGTCTCCCGCTTCACCTCTGTTTCAATTGCTTAGAACCTACAACATATTCATAAGTTTGTTACTGAGTAAGATCTCTGATTATTGTGAATCGAATTTTTATCAAATATTGTAGGCCATTTGACATTACTTTATTCTTGGGTCCAGATATCATAGCTATTGGAAAAACAGCATCCTATATACTGCTCACTAATTCAAGTGTTATACTGTTACCACTACAAATTCATTTTCAGAGTGGAAAACTATTTATAGATATTTTGTAAATAAAGCGGAGTTCAACTTGCAGTATATTTAAGTAGAAGACATTACATAAAGTAGTAAAACACAAAACTGTCTTATTTCATTCATTTTTACAATGAAAAATGTGATAATGTCTTCTATGTAGAAAGAGTAGCTAAAAGGAAATACTGCGCCCTAGGACTTGACTAGTCAAACCCTCTGGGATTGTTTAATAGTGAGTTTGTTTTAAAAATGAAGATCCAAAAACTATTGGGGAAAAAACCAATTAACAGGTATACAGAGTCTGATAATTGACTGCCTGTCACCCATTGATTCTTCCAAGGAATAAGATAAGGCTTAAGGCCAAGGGTCTGTCAATGTATCTAAGCATTCCCCAGGGTAAAACCCAACTCTTAAAAGTGTTCATTGATGTCATAAATAAATTGACTAAATTAGCAAGCACATCATATTTATGAACATGAGTAAATATTGATTAATTATATCCACTGATTTTTGAATACATAATCAGTTATGTTTCTACTAGGGAACAGTCATGAAAAGTGTTCCTTGTATTACTTATGACTAATTGAGGGGAAAAATATTGACACTGGCCTCTTTCTGGGGCTGTGGCTATCACCTACACTACACAAACCTGACTGGGAGAAATCCAGATGGAAATAGTGTTACAGAGAGTAACGTATCAGGACTCACAGTGACAAGGAGATTTATCAAAACCAAATCATTGCTCTTTGTAGACCTTGAATGATTAACTGTCTCTGTGATAATACCTATAGATCCATGTGACAATCATGAATCAACAGTGATTAAGTTGTCAGTGACTCCATTGTCAACTCTGGCTAAAAAGCACAGCCATAATACAACCCTTTGGTAATCTCTATATGATTATATATATATATAGCATCTGGGTATATTTAAAGGTTTAGGACAAGGTAACAACTATTATGTTGTAAAACAAGAAAACTTAATGAGGGAATTAGGAGCCTAGATATTGGGAGGAACAGATTTTTGGGGTGAACCTCTTTAAAGACTACCAAATGTCTTTCTGTCAAACAGAAATTGAAGTCCAAACCATCCACAAATACCTTTCATGCTAGAAGAAAAATATTAAATTTGAAATTAAAAGGAAAATATTAAATTTGAAATTAGGGTCAAGATTTATGAAATAAGAGCTAATGTCTCAGGATTGTAAAGACTGTTTCCTGACATGTGAAATTTGGAAAGGTGGTCAGCAGCAATGCCATGGTGTCAAGATGTAATCCACACCTCCTTCTGCCTTCCAAATGTCACATGAATGACCCAGAGGAAGAAACTAACTCAAAATGAAATAGTTGTTAAAAAATTTGGAACAGGGAGTTGATAGCATTCCAACTTCTCCGACTAGACTATAAAGATCAGAGACTGAATAAGACAATAATTATCCTGTGTTATCTAAAACAAAAACAAACAAACAAAATAACCAAAATCTGATCATATATATGGTTACTTAATACGTGGGCTTAGAGGCAGCAGTGCTTGCCTACTGGTATCAATAAAATGATAAAAGCAGGGGAGATGATAGAAAAACACCAGATTCTTTCTTTGCCTGAATACCCTGCTCAGTTGCCCAGTGATTACCCTTAATATTCACCTTTTCAAAATTTTATGAATGTGGATTAAAGGAACTACATGATATAGACTGAGTGGCAGAATACCACCATTCTACCAGCCAGCATGGTACTGTCATGGCTCCAGTTAACTCCAGCTTTGTCATATTTTTAAATACCTGTTAGTCCTGGTTGGGTTTTTTTTGTCAACCTGACACAAGTCAGAGTTACCAAAGAAAAGGAAACTTAAATGAGAAAATGCCTTCATCAGATTATTTGTAAACAAATCTGTGGAGCCTTTTCTTAAGTAACAATTAATGTGAGAATGGGGTGGTGTCATCCCCGGGCAGCTGGTTCTGGCTTGTGCCAGAAAGGAAGATGAGCAAGCCGCAAGCTGTGAGGAGCAAGGGAGTAAGTAGCACTCCTCCATGGTCTTTGTTTAACTTCCTGTCCTAGATCCCCTCAGTAATGGAGTGTGACCTGAGAATTATAAGAAGAAATAGACCATTTCCTCTGCACATTGCCTTTGATTGTGGTGTTTTATTAAAACTAACAGAAACCCTAAGTAACATTTTGCTGTTACTGTAAATGTCATTTTTTAAAATTTCTAATACTATTTTTCTCTCCTGTTTTTTAATTGATTGCTCTTAGCAGAAGATAGTATTATTCATTCTAAAAGAAATTAGTCTGGCTTTTATTGATTCTTTCAATAATACTTTACAATAGCTTTATTGATCCTTTCAAGGAAAATGTCTCTGATTACTAGTTTTTTATTATGCTTGAATTTTCCTTCTTATTATGTTGCATTTATTCTGGTTGTTCTTTCCTAGATTCTTAAACGGGTCATTTGGTCTCTAGCTTTCGCCAGTGTTGACATTTTCCTCATAAGTAAATAATGTAATATTACTCATGTAAGACCCCAATTAATTAAATTATTAAATTTATCTATATGTGTTCTAATAAGTAAAAATTTTATTTTTTCAATATTTTCTATTTTACTCTTTTTTGATCCATGAGTTTGTCAGATATGACTTTTAAATATCTGAAAATATGATTTTATAAAGTTATTTTATAACATTCTCATGTATACTCATTTATATCCCTTTTTATAGCTAAACTGTTAGTACAAAAGTGATCACATATAGTTCAATTGAAAACTGCATTTTTGTCAGAATGTAGATGACTAATATTTCATAATTTGCTGAGTTTAGAGACTATTATATTGAAAGCTGGAAAAGAGAAACACCAAGTCACTTTAAAAGGTAGACTTTTTAAAAAATGATATCAAATTTCTCAACCGAAACTCTAAATAGTAGGGGAGAGCCATTGAATTCAAATTCTGAAACATGATCTGTAGCAAGGAGGGCCCTCTTGTTTGTCCCAGCCACCCAGATCCAAAATAAGCACACAGAAACTGTATTAATTAAATCACTGCTTGGCCCATTAGCTCTAACTTCTTATTGGCTATCTCTTACATCTTAATTTATCCCATCTCCATTAATCTGTGTATTGCAACGTGGCTGTGGCTTACCAGCAATATTTTAACCAGTGTCCATCTCAGGCAGAGGATCCATGGCTTCTCCCTGACTCTGACTCCTTTCTCCTAGCATGCCATTTAGTTTTTCCTGCCTGCCTAAGTTCTTCCCTATCAACAGGCCAAGGCAGTTTTTAATTCATTAACCAAGGAAAGCAACACATAGGCAAAAGGACCTCCCACACCATTGATCACTGCTGGTCCAGATTACTGTACCCATCAAAGCTGTTTGTCCTTCAATAAGTAAAGAGAAAGAAATACCTTCTCTAATAGTTCATGACCACTAAGCCAGAACTACAGAAGATACTGGAAGGAACTCTACATACTCAAGTGAAGATAAACACATTCAAGAGGCCACAGAGAAAAGAGAGCAACACCAGTACATTAAATAAGCAAATGAGGATTAGAAAAGAAGCAAATGTTTCAAAACCAAGAAAACTAGCAACCAGTGGATATCTTTCAGCAATACCTCTGAACATTAATGATCCAGGTTCCTAATCAAAAGACAGAAAGGCAGACTGGATTAAAAAAAAAATCAAGACCCTTCTATTTGTTAACTACAGGAAATCTACTTTCAGTGGCAAAGACAACTAGCCTTGGTCTGAAAGGATTAGCCAAGATAATCCAGGCTACTGGAAATATAAAGGAAGTATTTATGGCAACTCTACTTTCCCACAAAACTGACTTCATACCAAATTTGGGAGAAAGCAAACAGCTACATATTGATTCAGGGAACTGTCCATCAAGAGGATATTACAGTTCTAAACATTTTTGCACTAAACAATGGCACACATAATTTTAGATGGTTACTTTCATAAATATTTTACAAAACATAAAAAGTGTATTGATTATTCAGTTTTAAAGTACATGAGAACATTTTTTGCTTTTCTTTTTTCTTTGAAATGAGGGTTTGGGCCTAGTCTTATTGTATTGTTATGCCATGTTCATTTGATAATCCTGTAAGGCCTGCTCTTTTCTAAAGAGAAACAGGAGGAGTAGATCTGGAGAAGTGGGGAAAAGACGTCTGGGAGGAGAGGAGGGAGAGGGAAATTGGTTGGGATATATGAGATAAAAATGAATCAGTATTTTAAAAAAGTATGTGGTAACCATAGATCAATGTCTTCATGCAAATGTTAATATGTTAAACTCTCCCTAATTTTTGAAGAAGCTTTTTCTTTGTAAAAATGATGGGAGGTGGTTTGTATACAGTGAGATTACATTGGAGAAAGCTAATTTTTCATTTGAGAGTGATTATCACTCAGAGATAGTTTATATCCACTTCTCTCATTGTTCAGACCCCATCAGGCCTAGACCTATGCAGGGCCTGTGTATGCTGTATATGTGAGTCACTCCTCCTGTATGTAAAAGACCTTCTTTCCTTGATGTCCTTCATCCCCTCTGGCTCTTACAGTCTTTCAGCCTCCTCTTCCAAAGATTCCCTGGTTTCTGATCTTATGTTTTTATGAGATTTCTATATGCACAAAGGGATATCTCCGCATATATGTCTCTTGAACTTTTGGGGGCATTTTTCTTCTGTTTATTTAGTTTGTCCTATTCTGTTTTGTTTGTTTTTATTTTATCCAATTCTGTTTTTGTTAATGTTTTAGATGCCAGTTTTTATCTTATTGAGGGAAAGAAAAAGTATGGATTTTGGTGAGATGGAAAGTGGGAGGATCTTGGAAAAGTTGGAGGAAGAGAACCCATAATAAGAATATATTGGATTTAAAATCTATTTTTGATTTAAAAAATGTAATGAAGAGTCTTTTTCCTTCAAGTGATACAGAATTTTACTTTATGCATTTTAAAGCTCTATCATTGGGCACGAGTTAATTGAAACCTACATTTTCTGGTTGTATTAAACCTTTCATGCATACAATGTCTCTCTTTTCTTTACTTTTAGACTTGTGCTTTCAAGTCTGTTTTATAAGCATTGGTTTTATTCGATGCATTATCTTAGTTGGTGTATTCCTGACAGGTTTTTCCATCCATTTGTGCCCCTTTGCCATCTGTGTCCTTATAGTTCAGCTCTGCCTCTTGTGTAAAGCAGTTTTAATTGATTTTTGACAAAGAAAGCCCTTTGTTAGGTGAGTTGGGATTGGTATTCATCCTAGCATATCATTTTGTGATTTCTCTTTGATTTGTTATTTCCTTTATTCATAGCTGATCCTCCTGCCTCATGCGGATGGGATTTGCTTTTTCACATTCCATTGTTCTGTTTTCCTTCAGGTTATCCTACTTGTGTTCAAAGATGTGTCTCAGACTGCATAAATTTCAAAAGTAATCAGTGTCTTTGTTTTCTTGAAAAACAATGTAAGTTACTTAGAATGTCTTAACCAGCTCTACTACCCTCCCAACTTGTTTTCCAGTATTTCAATTCTAGTTTGGTTTTTAACCCCAAGAAATAAATATCTTGTGTCTAGGTCAATAATATTTGTACCAAATGGGAAAGTTGCTTTTATGACAGTCTATTAATATTCAACACTTATTTGTTGAATTTATTTCATTTGTTGCTTTTAATTGATGTCACTATTGAAGCTTATTTATGGACTGAATATCTTCTCAGCACATGAGAGATGTTGTCACCATTGTATTTTAGCTTCTTCAGATGTTGAAAAATTAACTGTCAATTAATAATTTTAAGGTAATCAGTGTTCCTTCTCTGAAGCAGATGCAGTAGGAGTCCCCTCTGTGCTGTGAATATTTTATTACATTGGTTAATAAAGAAGCTGCTTTGACCTCTGGAAAGGCAGAACATAGCGAGGCAAGAAATCTGAACAGAGATATATAGAGAGAGAGTAGGCAGAGTCAAGGAGACACCATGTAGCTGCCAAAGGAGAAAGACACCTGAAACTTACTGATAGGCCACGGCCTCATGGTGATAAACAGATTAAAAGAAATGGGCTAATTTAAGATGTAAGAGTTAGTTAATAAGAAGCCTGAGCTAGTAGGCCAAACAGTGTTGTAATCAAAATAGTTTCTGTGTAATTATTTGGGTCTGGGCAGTTGGAAATGAAAGAGAAGTCTCCATCTATACTTCTCCAGAGGGTTTTAACATATTTTTGTATCTCTTGTGTTCACTGACTATAGTTTTGTCTAAATGTGAAAGTTTCTTTGATGCTCCTATTTGAGAAAAGCATGCCCTTCTTGACCTAAGTACTTGTGTTATAATTTCTATGGTAAACAAGACATAATGCCACCAGTTTCCTACCTTTGACTGTTTGCTCCAGTATCCTTTTAGACAAGACCAAACTGTCTGCTGTGAGCATTGTATACTGCAATCACACTTAGAAATTTTTCCTGCTTTTGCCTCTCATTGCTTCATTCTGAATAATATCCTCCATTCTCTCTTTAATTTTAATTACACCTATAACTCTGTTTTTGTTTTAATTGATAAGTATGACTATTTTGGCCTATGAAAACCTTTAACATTTCTTTTTAATCAAAGTAAGTCATCCTGATGAATTGTGGCAGGATCTTATTCCCTGAGCATGCTTTTAGTTCTACGTTTTATTGTTTAAACACAGTACCCTCATTTTATATGGGTCATCTTATCCTTCCTTTTCCTCTAATGGAGATCTGATTATATAGTCTGCTATTTCTGCAGTATCTTGCTGATAGCTGGTTATTTCTTTATATAACTGTGTTGCAGTTTAGCTGTCTTTTTCTCTCTTGATAGGCATTTACTTTGTTCCCAGGTTGCATGATTACTTAGGTAGATTTCTAAGGTCTTTTTCAGATATCCAGCATTGACGGCTCTAGCCAAAATAGAAACATTTTCCATATGTACACTCTGACGTGATTGTATGCACCTCCTTTGCAATAAAAATGTGAAAACTCAGTTGTTGCTGCTCCTTTTAGAAAACCCCATCAATTCTTGATACTGTCAGAGTTTTATACTTTTGCCAAACTTGTGGGTTACAAAATCTCTGCATAACTGGTTTTGTTTGTATTTTCCTAATCACAGAAACAGAATACACTTTTCAAAAGCATATAAGCCTAAATTGTTTGCATACATCTTGTTCATATTTAAAAATAAGAAGATATATTTGGTATTAGTGGAGCAGTGTATTGGTTTCTACTGATGTTCCTAGTGAAAATTCATGCCTGAAATTATTGGCTGGAAAAAGATGTGCTTGTCTTATGAAAGTAACAATGTCAAAATTTTTTACTTTGTGACAATTATTAAGTATTTAAGAATACTAAGAAGCATCATTCTCAGTCCTCTCCTCTGCCACCAATCTATAGTCCTCTTAACAGTTTTGATTTTGAAACTGCACCAGGGAATGTCACAGTAGGTGGTAGGAAAAAATTACTTGTACACATATGGTCAAGTGCTATATGAAAATCAAGGCTCCACACATAATCAGAACCTATTTTTTAAAAGTCATGAGGGCTTACATGAAAAGGAAAAACAAACTTAGACAGGTTTGTTCGTAACTAGATTTCTTTTAGAAATTAAAGTTAATATTTTGGATTTTTGGCCTCTAGAACCATTCATCTTGTAAACACTACAGGATAAGATGCAAATGCCAAAATTCAAGGCTTTCTCACCTCTAGTGTTATATCAGGTCCTGCAAATTGTAATTATGATTTTTGCATAGATTTGGGAAGAAAAAGGAAAAAGATCCCAAAGCAGCAATCAGTTAGCTCTACAGGAGTTAACACAATCACAAACTAATTAGCTCTAACATGAACTGTCAGAACTACTTTTCGGCTGCAAACTGAGACACATCTGATTCCTTATAATGCCTGCATACCTTCTGATATTTTTACTTCAGTAGAATCTAAGAACTACAAATTTTGACAACCCCTCCCCAAATTCTGAGAGGACTTAACAAGTTATATATGAACAGAGCAGTTCATTATGGTATTTAGTAAACCCAAAGCCAATGTGAAACTATTTTCATTAGCAGCAGCCAGTAGCAAAATGGTAAGTGAACAGCCTGTTGAGAGGTCATCTGTGAACAATAATTACTTGCTGACTGTAATAAAAATTCTGTGCTTTGACTACTGCTGTTATGATAGATTCTGTAAATGGATACTATGATTGTCTTGGAAATTCTGGAAAAAGAACAAGAAACAATCCCAAAGCATTTGGTCAGCTCCCAAAGGGAAACAACAACAGCAAAACAGATTCTTATCAATTACATAGAACATACAATGTATGTTTCACAATGCTTGTGAAATTCAAGGCCATTTCTTCTTAGTAATAAGCAGTGAAGCTTGTTATAAATGATAAGGGTGTCAGAAAAATAATAACACTTAGCAAACAGGTAAAATCCAATTTCTAAAAAGAATTATTTGATTCCTTAGCTCAGATATGGTGCTCAGTAATGGTCACCAAATGGTCCTTCATGTGATGAGCTGCAGAATTCACACAGGTTTACTTAGAGAATGGGGAGCATAGTTTAAGAGTGCATACCTGTGTCCAAAAGCTATATAGCTGTAGAGGGCATGCAGTAGACACTGTTGCTAGGCAACAGACTGCCCTCCTAACTGCAGCGAGACATTTAAAAAAAAAAAAACCACTGGGTGACTACAAAAAAATAATCTAAGAAGACAAAAAATATAACCAATATTCAATCATTCCACAAAATTGAAAACTTGAAAAACACTTGATAAAAGGCTCAGTTTCATCCACAGGCTGTTTTTTTAGCTTAAGAGACATTTTTCAAGTAATCTCAGATTTCATTTTCATAACATCTTATGAGACAAAAAAAGAACTTCTATTTTCATCTTACTAAAAGGAAAACCACTGTGGGCACACCATTCAAACCAGGCTGTAGGTGCTTATGGCCATTTCTTTCTATCACGCTTTTTTTTTTAGGACTAATGTGACTTTGTCAGGAAGCAGGGACACTAAAGTAGCGTTTACCAACACAAGGAAAAGAATAAGCTAATTACAGCTAACAGTTTACATATTATGTCCCAATAGTCTGCTAGAAACATGTTGTTTGAACACTCAAATATTACATAACTACTTGTTTTGTATGAAAATTAGAAACATGTATTTATGCATGACTATAAAATACTGCTACAAATTGTACTAAATTGTTCTGTGGAAGGAAACATCTTACTAAATCATAGATATACATTAAAATAGTCATATTACCTTTCTAAAGTCAATAAGACTTACATATAGCTTTTGCACTTTATTTTTTATTATATTGTGTGCACATATGTATGAAAGTGTAGCTGTGTGTACACTAAGGTGTGAGTGGAGGTTTGAAGACAATTTCCTGAAGTGGGTTTTCTGTTTCTATCATTAGTTCTAGGGATTGACCTCATATCTTCAGGTTTACAAGGCAAAAACCATGAGGGATTTTTACCAGATAAGCCATCTTGTGATCCAAGAGTAGGGACTGGATACTAAAATATCAAGGTTAATATATGAAAGAAATCATTTTTCAAAGAAATATTAGAAGTCCTCTGTAAGCCGAGACTGCTCGCTCACTTCCCGGCTGCTCAGACCTGAATAATCTCACAGAAACTATATTAATTACAAAACTGTTTGGCCTATTAGCTCAGGCTTCTTATTAACTAATTCCTATATTTAGTCTATTTACATTTAGCAAATTAAGGAAGATACTCTATCATCCATCCTATCTTTGTGAGTCTAATATTGTGAGCTTTATATCTAATTTATTCTATATTATAACTAAGGAAAACTATAACTATTTGTCTTCAACTCTTCAAAAACCTCAGAATGATATAATGCTACTTAAGTAAACAGAAATTGCATTGTAGGCAACTTCCAAAACTCTAGAATAGACAGAGACATCCTGCTGCCTGGACAGTTACCCAAAGTTCTTGTGTACCATTGGGACATCTATCTTCAGCATGTAGCCCAGAGTATCCAGCAAAATATTCCATGAAGCAGGGAATTTGAAGATCTGTTCTGCTCATCAGTTGCTTTCTTCTGTATCCTGAAGAATGTCTGGCAGTTTTCTCTGTGAGGCAAAAACCCTGAAGAACCAGCTCATCTTTTGAAAAGTTCAGCAGTCATTTTTTTGTGGGTCCTGCATGTCTAGTTCATACAGCATACCATCAAGCAGTCCAGGTACAAACCGTTTCCTTCCCAAATGGCTAGCCCTGTCACTAAATTCCATAACGAGTTTCTTCAAAGCCCATCAACCTCTCTGAAGTAATTGGTGCTGCCAGAAGCAGATGTGTTTCACTATTGAGAAAATTCTAAGTTCTTAAAACATTTTAAATGCCATATTGTGTAGGTCTTTGAAAGGGTTGAAGAATACCTATCCATCTGAAATAAATCTTTGTACATCTAGAAAACCTAACTAACATGACTAAAAGTTTGACTATTATATATCACTATCTATTAATCTGTAT
Source organism: Ondatra zibethicus (assembly GCA_004026605.1). Lineage (NCBI taxonomy): Eukaryota > Metazoa > Chordata > Mammalia > Rodentia > Cricetidae > Ondatra > Ondatra zibethicus. Next base: position 42,359 of record PVIU01002008.1, read on the forward strand.
TTCCTAACTATACATTACATTTTTAAATGACCTACACAAACACAATACCTTAAACAAGAGCAGAAATACATATACACAGTGTAACAACATCAACCTTAAATTTGTATCAATGGACTAAGATCCACACCAATGCAAAGTATTCATCTCTATATCATATCCTCCTTATTTTTTATAGAAATTGACTGTGATCATTAATCACTTATAATCAGCCCGCTTTAAATAAAAACAATCATTTATAAACAATATTTGGGAATTTTGGTGTAGTGTTTTAGACTACTTCCTACTGATTGAGGGCACTATTAATTAGATCTTTAATGGGGTATCCTGTATGGTTAGTCCATCTCAGCCATAAGTCCTGAAGCTGTTGTGGATGTTGAACCACCTAGGCCATCACTTCAGGGGATCTTATTTGGTCAATCCATATTAGCCTGGAAGGAATCTACATGTTCTCATCTTCTGTCAAAACAAAAGTAGAATCTCTTTTCCAAAGCAACATATCTTTAGACTCAGATTTTGAAGCCAAGATACCTTTAAAATGTATATGTTGGTTTAGCTTAGAAGCCCCTACAATCAAATGTCTCTCTATAGTCAAAATTCAAATTCAAATACATTCAAATAAATCATAATAGTATATCTATAAACCAGATTCTTTGTGTATTTTCCATATTTATGAGATTTTTAAATTACTTTTATCCTTTAATCTATGTCAATTTGTACTCCTTTATATTATTTCTGCTGTCTCTGTAAAGACTTCATTTTATTTTTTAACTGTCTATATTCTTTGTCTTCTCTCTCCCAAGACTATGTACATTTATCCAATGCAGTGACCCATTCAGGGGTCTTTTTTTTTTATCTGAACCTGTCTTTATTGTGTATCTGTAATCATTTTCTGACCAGGAGTGCTTTTTTATATATACTAAAGGGGCATGACTAGAAATGTTTGTTTTGCCCAGCCCAACGTGAAAGAAGCATGTTACAGGGCTCTGTGGGCCATGCACACTATCCCAGTTCCAGTCACATAACAGGTCGATGTTGTGGCATTAAGCAATTTGCAACATGCTGCACACAGACCCAGTTTAAGTGCAGGACCTCCCAAAAGAGCCAGAGATCATTCTGCCATCATGAATCAGGAAGCTGGATCTTAAAGAAGCCATGCAATTTTTTGCTGCTAACACTGAGTCAGGAAGACTTCTCTTAAAGAAGCCTTGCCTCTGCTCACTGCCAGCAAACAGAGTCTATCTGAAAAAATGTGACTTCCAAAAAGCTGTGCTTAATTTTGTTCTTTTGTGTCTAGAATTCCTTCCCCCCCCCCAAGCTCTCTCAGTTTTTATGTGCATGTAGTTGCCCTTCCTTGGAGATGCATTTGTAAGTGGAGACTGCTCATTCATTCCTGGCTGCCCAAGACCCGAATAATCACACAGAAACTCTATTAAGTACAACACTGCTTGGCCTATTAGCTCAGGCTTCTTATTAACTAACTCCTACATCTTAAATTAACCCATTTCTCTTAATCTGTGTATCATCATGAGGCTGTGGCCTACAGGTAAAAGTTCTGGGGCATCTGTCTCCTTTGGCAGCTACATGGAATCTCCCTGACTCTGCCTGGTCTCTCTATATATCTGTGATTGGATTTCCTGCCTGGATTTATTCTGCCATAGCATAAGCCAAAGCAGCTTTGTTTGTCAACCAATTAAACAATGCATATACAGACAGACATCACACATCAATCCTTCCTCACTTAGACTTCATTAACAATAAAACATGTATGGGAAAAGGTGGCAAAATATAAGTGTAAGAAGTGTGCAATATAGAAATATACTATAAAAGTTCATGGGCCACAGAACCTAGCCCTTTAGGGGAAGGGCACTTCTTCAACTCATTAGCTTCAGAACATGTGGGGATTTTTTACGATTATTTGAAATTTTCATACATTTATATTTATATCTTGATCAAGTCCACTCCTCACTTTACCCCTGACTCTCCCTAGCCCTCCCTACCATGTCTCCCTCCCAACTTCATGTCCTCCTAATTTTTATTCATTCATTTATTTTACCTATTAAATTCAATAAGCACTGCCCATTTGCACATAGGTCAAGGTCATCCAAAGAGGAATAGGGAACCTATCAGTGGCCACATCACCAAAGAAAAATTGATTTTCTTAGCAACCATCAATTGCCAATATTCATGTTAGAATTTCCTTCTCATGAATGTTTTTAAAAAATTATATTTCTATATGTAGCTGTATGTTGACATAGGCGTGTATTCATAGATTTTTCAGCTTCGGGAGGCAAGAGGCATCAGATTCTGACATCACCATCCCTAGCTAAGAGTTATACATAATTGTGAGCAACCTGCCATGTATGGTAGGAATTAAACTTAGGTCCAAGAGCAGTATATGGTTTTAACCACTGAACATCTTTTCAACCGTTGAGCTCAGATTTTTAACTAGCTTGATTTTGTGCAGGTAACTCAAGCTACTATGAGTTCATGTATAACAGCCTCATTATGTCCACAGCTACATTTCACAGCACTGCTGCCCATCACTGCATCTTATACTTTTTCAGTACATTCTTCCATGATATTCCCTGAGCCCCTCTAACAGTCACTTTCTCTTAGCACTTTGACTACTACCCACTGCAATAAGATGCTTTTCTAACCAAGTTTGGAAACAGCACATATAAACATAGATGTTCAGAAGGCATGACCATTTGGAAAAACATCAGTAAGGTTTCTCTGTAATTTATAACTTCTTAGTCATGGATATTGGCCATGCATGAATTCTCTCTTGTGAAGCATAAACACAATTGAAACAATAGACCAGTTGATTGTCTCCATAAACATCATGCCACTATAGTACCAGTGGACACATTTTACTTGGCAGTCAGTATTGTATCATGCAAGGACCAATGTTAGATAAACTGTTGATATCTTTCTTCCCTGGCACTATGAAAGCTAGTCAGTAGGTATTGGTAAATTCAAGATGTAATTCTTTATGTCTTTGCCATCTAATTATATATTGAGCAATAAATTCACTTCCATTCTTGGGAGTGTTTTTTTGTCCTGTTTTGTTTTGTTTGTCTTTTGAGACAGGGTTTCTTTGTGCAGTCCTGTCTTAAAACTTACTCTGTAAACCAGGTTAGCCTTGAACTCAAAGAGTTCTGGCTACCTCTGCCTCCTGAGTACTGAGATTAATGGCATGTACTACAATGTTCAGCCCTGTCTTTTTTCTTTTTAATAAGCTGTCTCTCATTTATGTTTCTAACCATGTGTTCTGGAACAGTCCTTTACACTGAGACACAGTGCCTAGAATCAGACGCTATGGTTCAATACTAAGCATTTCTTTTCATTATCACGTCTGCTGGCAACCACAGACATAGACATTTAAGTGCCTTGATATTCTGGGATTTCTCATTTTTTATCTGAAGTCTCCTCTCCCTTTCTTCCATGTGGATGCTTGCTCACCTTCATTACAAAGGGCCAGATTTTCTCTTTCACATAATATTTCCTTCCTCCAGGAAACTGCCAGGATTTGCAGTTTGGTTGCTGTGCTATTTTTCTCCTACACTCTAAAAAGAACCCAAAAAGGATTCTCAGTTTTCCCTAGTAACAATTCCACAGGCTTTATTCATCCTATAGTTTTTAAAGAAAATTTAGATTTATACCAGCTCAATTTTTGACAATGAAACAGATCGGTGTGAGACAGAATACATAAAGGATTTTATAATTAAAAAACATTTTTACTCAGCACTTATTCCCTATTTTGAAAGCTAAATTTGAAATGTTGTTCACCCATGTAGTTTTCTTAGGTAGGAAGGCAATTCAGCTTCCTGTTGGGATACTAGTAATACTATAATGAGAGGCACTGAGCAGGCACTAACCACCATGCTGAGTAGAACATGCGTTTGCACATTAAATTGCACTAGCTCTATGCCATTGGTACTGATCTCGGGTATTTTAAAGGCTTATCAACAATTGATAAATGACTCCAGTGGTACTGAAAGTAGATAAACCATTAGAGCTCTAACTCAAGCTAACTCCTGAGTTGGTATGTCCAACCTCCACCAACCAAGTTTCCTATAGAGAGGGTAACAGTTCCCATGACAAAAGCAAGCATGACACACATCTCTGTATTATATATCAGGCTATTTTCTATTTATAATTTTCATAGATTTCAAAAAGATACAACCTTTTCAAAGCTATAAATGATGAGACAGATTACATAACTAAGTAAACAAATGCAACCTCATGCCTATTTCTTTAACAAAAGGAGTATTGCCCTCCGAGGGAAGCAATTGCAATTTCATTTCAGCCACATGCTTCACATTTTCTATGACAATACTCCAAATTGCCACAAGTTTAAACACACAGCAGGAAACTACCTCGGAAAGATAAAGAAATCCATTCACTATAGATTTAATTATAAAAGCATTTAACAGCAATCACTACATGGTAGTTCACACATTAAATGTAGAGCCTGTTAGCAAAGATAGATTACCTTGGAATAGAAAGTCATTTATAGAGCACTGAACTGTTAGAAATGTGAAGGCCTCAAATGGGTATTCGAAAAAGCCAGAGACCAGGCCTACTCAAATCCTTCACCTGGTGATCCACTCAGATTCTCTTTGGAAGCAAATTGGATCAATCACATACTTTCAGATTAACTACTCTTGCTATACCAAGTTAAATATGCTTAAGAAAGCATAATATCCACTTATACAGAATAGAATAATGACACTATCCCTAAAAATGACTACTTGGATCCTTAATAGGCCCTTTACACATTCTAGAACACTCACCAGCTTAACTGAAAGTAGTTCAATTATAATTATTCCAAAAGAAATGTCACTTGAACTTCATAACATACACTTTGCAGTGTTCTAATCACATTAATAGCAGAATAAAAGTCCTAAGGGGCACACTTACAGAAGACATAGGCATGCAATCAATGTGTCAAAGTTTGTCACTGAAAGTGACTTTTCCACATATAAAGGTATTTTAGAGCTTTGTTCACAGGGAATGAGATCAAAACAAGCTCTCTAATAAGAGCTAATATCTTGCCAAGGCCATTCTAGTTCTAGCAATTTCTAAAGTCCTAGATCCCAGAAACCCCTTAAACATGAGTATACCTGAAATTTTATTAATAGTATTGGGTAGAGAACAGACAGTCATTTAGTATAATAAAAAGTCTGACATAAATTATTTTCACACTATCTTGTAGTGGTATTTGTGGTGGTTTGAAAGAAAATGCCCCCCAAAAGGAGTGGCACTATTAGAAGGTGGGACCTCGTTGAAAGAAGTGTGTCACTGTGGGAGTGGGTTTTGAGGTCTCTTTTCTTCAACCTGCCCTCAGTGTGACAATCAGTCAACTTTCTGTTGCCTACAAGATGTAGGACTGTCAGCTATTCTGTCAGCAGCACATCTGCTGGCATGCCACCATCCCCAACATGTTGATAATGGATTGAACCTCCGAAATTATAAGCAAGCCACCCCAATTAAAGGTTTCCTTTATAGGAGTTGTCATGGTTCTGGTGTCTCTTCATAGCAATAGAAAACCCTGAGACAGTATCTTAGTTTCATTTCTGTTTCTGTGTTAAATATCTTGACAAAAAGCAACTTGGGAAAGAAAGGGTTTAGTCAGTTTACAATTCCAGGGTATAGTCCATCATTTTGTGCAAGTCAAGACAGGAACTCAAGTATCAGTCACAGTAAAACACAAAAGAAATGAATGTAACAACATGTCTTGCCTGGAGTTTCTTCACTCTTATATAGACTATGGCACAGCTCATGAAATAGTTCTGCCCACATTCAGGGAGGTCTTCACAACCCCATTAACTATCAAGACTTTCCCTCTCCGACATGACCATAGACCAATGTGATCTAGGTAATTCCTTATTTAGACTGGAAAATTGTAGATTGTGTTAAGTTGACAGCTAACTAACTAGCATAATGTGTGTTTAACCTTTTGACGTTTCAACACAATGTCATCATCTACTAATGTCTTAGGTCCCAATCAGCAGCTAGCTATCCTGGGATGCCTACAGCACAGAAACCACAGGCTGATCATGCCTGAAAGCATTCTCTCCTGCCCTTACTCTGGTCCTACTCAGCTCTCAACAAAGAAAATGTATGCCTAATAATATAAGTAAAAATGGAAATTACATTTGACTAAAAATAATAAACCAATAAAGAGTGAGACAGGTATCTAGCCATGATAATAAAAACATTATCATGATGGTCTGAACACAAGAAATAGGACTGTCATCCAAAAATTAAGGCAAAACTGAGCAGTGAAAAGATGTTGACATACATACAGAGCATCTCCAGTCATCTGGATAGTCCTGTGGACTCAAGATTAAAACATATGTAGGAATGGCTTCATTAATTATATAGCAGAATAACTGGTCATGGAATACTGCACAAAAATCTTCAGGCTCATGGTGATTCTAGCCCATCAAATTTATCAATGTAAATGGAAAGAGAAATGCATGGGTACAGATTAAATTGAATAGCTTAGGTATCCACTGGTACACAGTTAAAAAATCTGCATCCATTGAAACACATGCTGTAGTTAACCTATGCTCAAAACCTGTGGGGCTTGTAATGGGAGCTGCATGTCATTTACAAATACTCCAGCCTGAGGACAGTAATGGGGTTAAGATCTGAAAATGAGAATAGACAAGGGAAAGAGTCAAAGAGAGTGACTTCAATATATTTGACATTTGTAATTCATCTTTTACTATTTTTCAAAATGTTTCATTTTTATCACTTTAAAGTCCTTGCAAAAGGGAACAGTTTACATATTTAATGACTCAAGACTGTTCAGGTAAACTATGGCTTAAACATATGAAATGTATTTTTCTGTACATTGATAAATCTCTTTCCTTTCTCATTGCCTAAATTACAATTCATTAAATAGTGCAATTCCATTTTCCACAGGTTAACTTTTACAAATGAAGAAATGTCATATTTTTACATACTTCCCCTAAGGGCTATACTCAATTTTAGGCCATGAATTGATAGGAAGTTTTAGCATCAAAAGCAAATATGACATTAGAAAATCAAAGCAATTTTGTTTCAGCAACTCACCAACACTCTCTGATAAATTTAGAAAAGCAAAGACGATGCTTTCATGGCTGACAACCCTGCCAGGACATATAAAACGCAACTCATAAATGAGGTATTTCTCAACAGCAAATCTTAATGTTCCTTTTGTTGAAGACACTAAGAAAGCAGATTGAAATTGTTCTAGTTACTGGTAGTTGACAGTTTGGGGGGTGTCAGTCTGATAAAAATGAAGGCTTCTTGCCAGCCTCAAGGCAGCTGAAGACAGACACTTGACAAATCATTTTGAACACTGAGGTTGGTCAACTGCAGCATCAAAGTCTAGGGCCCAATGCTAATATTATCACTCAGCTGTCTCTCTTCTAGATTCTTTAAAAAAGCATCACAACATCATTCTAGCTGTATTATAGGTCTTGTGGTCTCTTCTTAAAAAAAGGAACTATCTGATATCCTTACCAAGTGCCATATCTTTAAAATAGACCATAACTTCATTTCAATTCCTAAAGAAAATTGCAGTGACCAAGCTATTCAACATCAGGGAAAAAATGAAAACTTTGATATGACTATGTTACCAGCTATTTGTAGGAGGAGGGAGCTTGGCCACTTGTTCATTTCCCAGCCACCCAGACCCCAGAAATAATCACACAGAAACTGTATTAATTAAATCACTGCTTGGCCTACTAGCTTTAGCTTCTTATTGGCTAACTCTTACATCTTAATTTAACCCATTTCTATTAATCTGTATATCACCACAAGGTCATGGCCTACCAGCAAAGTTGCAGCATGTCTATCTCTGGCAGATCCATGGCATCTCCCTACTCTGCTCTTCTTTCTCCCAGCATTCAGTTCAATCCTCCGGCCTACTTAAGTTTTGGTTCATCAAACCATATTGGTCTGGAAGCAATCCACTGGTTCTCATCTTCTGTGAAAACAAAAGAAGAACCTCTTTTCCAAATTAGACTCAAATTTTAGAATCAAGATACCTTTATGTTGGTTTAACTTAGCAGTCACTACAATGAAATCTCTCTCTCTGTACTTAGCTCCTTCACAGCCAAAAAATTCAAAGAAAACACAATAATATACATAATCCAGACTCTCTGTGTATAGTCCATCTTTACATGGCTTATTTTTCTTTACTCCTTTTAATGACTATGATATCTGTCCTGATCATGATCATACTATCTGTCCTCTGTCTCTTTAAAGACTTTACCCTGTTTTGTAAAGCATTAACTTTATTTTATGACCCTCTATACTCTTTTTTTTTCTCTCCTTCAAGCCTATGTACATTTATCCAATAGCTAATTTTAAAGTCATTCTCAAAGCTGAACTTGGTGGTACATGTGTGTAATGCTAGCAATTGGCAGGTTGAGATACTTGCAAAGCCATCTTTTATCTTTTTCCTCAACAGTAAGCTTCTTACAATCAATGTTCCATATACATACTTTAATAGTACCACATATATCTGGTACCAAGATATTATGTAGTTTTCAAAATAAATTAGCTTGTTCCACCTGGAGATATATGCCACTTTCATGTGCAGAGTTTTACCTATTCCCTCCCAAATATTGTGAATAATTTAACCTTTTCTTAGTGATTCATTTTCACCTATAGCACATCAGTAAATGAAACAGTATAAGTCTTAGGGATGAGACTGCAGTTTTTTAAAAAAAATATATTAACAACCAACAAAAAACTTTTAAATTATTTTGTCTGAGTTTTATGTCTCCGTCCTTATCCTCTCAGTGCCAGGTGACTAAATAGTCAACATTCTATTTGTCAGCACCTGCCATCTAATTTTCCTTCTGCAATGTGGCTTGCTTGTTCTACTTCCACTTCTACAAAAGGAATTATGGGGAAAAGACCCTTCAACAATCAGATTGTGAGAGCAACTTAAACAAATAGGAAGTGGGATGCTATCTTTGTTTTTGGGAAACTGGTGGCAGATTTTCTGCAGTTTTGGGGGTTCCCAGGCTGTTGCATCATCTGTAATATTTTACAGCAGGTAGTGAACACAGGAAGAACCTCATTCTTTTCATTGAGAACATATATTATCTGTGGTTGTTTGCATAATGCACCAATCATTCCCATGTCACCTCCTGCCTTGTTCATGCATAGCTTTGGTCTAACAGGGAATGAGAAGATTAAATGGTTGCAAAGGAAAATCCAGGATGTTTATTCCAGACCCGAACCTGCAATAAATGGCATTTCATTTAATCCCAGGGGCATCTCCTTTAATAGCCCACTTTCCTCTGAGGAGCCACACACTGCTGAGGTTTAACATTATGTTTTACTTTACTTACTAAGGGGAAATGACTGTTCCAAGATTAATTTTGATCCTCAAGAATATTTAAAAGGGAAGTAAATAGAGAATTTAGTACATAGCTTTGTAGTCTATAGCTTTTATTGACATCGCCCACATTTTAACTGGAGAAACGTGTTCAGGTATCAAAGGCTGGAGATGATATAGACAAATCCAACCAAAAAAATGATAATCCCTGCACATATAGTTCAATAAAAGTGAATTTGGCAAAACAGAAGCTTGATTGTAAAATTGCCATGATAATAAGGTCACGATAATTGCAAGAAATTTAATATGTTCTCTAAGGAAAACATCACAGCAATCAAGGCTGTACCTCTTCAAACAGGCTACAGCTAACTACATAATGTCCAACATAGAATATTTTGAAGGTAAAAAGAGGCACAAAATAAATTATAAAACATATGTATCAAAAATGTACACACACACATCCACACACACACCGATTTGTTTCTTGGTATACCTACAATGTTATTGTTTAAAAGCTAGTGATTCTTTAAGGAAACAATAGTTCCACTCAGAAAAATAATGGCTTTATTTGCAACATAAAATAAAAATGTCTTTAGACATAAAAACCATAACACCACAAATCTATATGTGTCTATATGCTAACAAAAAGGTAGTATACATATGTAAGAAATTAAGAGGACAGTGATAACTTTTCATACATTCATATTCTTTAATCAGATTCCAAATCTCATATATCATCAATATCATGTTACATGAACTTTGTAGAAGAATGTTTTAAGCAAGATCTTATTATTTTAATATTCTCACACATTTATCCACACTCCTGGTCAGAGTTGAATTATATGATTAATGTTACAAATGTTGATATTCTCAATTGACTCTTCTTGGTATGTCATTTTGTTCTTGTTGTTTTGTCTTAACACAAGGTCTGCTATATAGCCCTCCCTGGCCTGGACGCTCTATGTAGATCACATTTGCCTTGAACTCACAGAGATCTGTCTCCTTATGCCTCTCAAGTGCTGAGATTAAAGGTGTGTGCTAACACACAAGTTGGTATGTCATTTTTGTTTTTTGAGACAGGGTTTCTCTATACAGCCATCTGGACTGTTCTGAAACTCACTGTGTAGACTAGTCTGGCCTTGAACTCAAAGAGATTATGCTGCCTCTGCTTCCCAAGTGCTGGGATTAAAGGAGTGTGCCACCACTGCATGGCCAGTCATGTCGCATTTTTAATGAGATTTTAAAAAAAATTTCTGTAACAATGTACTTGGTAAGTTCTGTAAAATTTTACTAAATAAAAATATTTTAAAGTGTATTTTTATTTAAAAACATGTAAATACATCCAAGTATTTTACATGGTTTTTCCTCTGCTCTAAATATCTCTTTTTAGCAAATATATTTAATAAATTTTCTAAAATGTTCATTCAGTTTATGACACAAAACCAAATTTAGTTACTTACTAGAAAAGCACAGATTTTCCTGATTTTGTTTAGATGGGACCATTGTGCTGTGACAATTTGTCCTCTTCCAAACTTATAGTGCAGCTTAATTACCATCATAACAGTGTTGTGAGGGAAGACAGCTAAGGGCTCTAGACACTGGGGAGTCTGTGCATGTCCTAAATGGACTGATCATGTTAGACGGAAGTCATACTTATAAAAAGGCAAACAACTCCCTCCTTTGTACTTGTCAACTAAGAGCGATGACCCAACAAGAAAGCTGCCTTCAGAGCTTTTATTGAGATCTAAATATTACCAAGTTCCACAACTGTAAGAAACACATTTCTAATATTTAAAAATCACCTCATATATTTATTTTTTTTTTAAATGTTAGCATTTAATTGGCCTCCCTGAGTGGCTTCAAGCCACCAGAACACAGGCACCTCCAGCACCCATAATCTTTTCTTCAGCACTTCTGCTGAAAAAATTCGGCTTTCACGATGACAGGCTGCTCAGGGAGCTTTCCCTCCCCAGAACTATTTCTATGTGCTCATTATTTATTAGTTGAGTTTTCCCCTTGACTTTATAAATCAAGTTTTCTGCCTAAAAGATTTTTGTTCAATAATTACAGCTTGCTAGGAATGCTCAAAAAGTCATTTTACACATTGACTATTTAGATTAATGATTTCCGATAGATTTTAAGAAACTTAGAATAATCCCTAACTGGGCACATTATTAAAATTTTTAATATCTTTATCAATAATGTTGTTTTTTTAAATCTGAGTCGATGTAATTGGGGGATGGGAGAAAATCTCCTCTTCAACGCTGCAGTGCTTTCGTAGTTCCGTTTCTGTAGATGTGAAAACTCTTCCATATTGTTCCGTTTCTGTAGCTGTGAAAAGAACTCTTCCAGTCTTTTTTCAGCTTCCAGTGCTTGTTTTGTACGTAGACAACTGCAGTGTGTTTGGATGCAGTTTTGAGCAGCGTGTTCAGAAAGCCTGTCTTTCTCCAGTCTCTCTCACTAGGTCCTGAACCCAGAGCATCCATGTGTACTCTGCAGGCATGCCCCTGCTGAGCTATTTATTCCCCAGACCTTTCTTTACTTTTGATTTTGAAGCATTGTCTTGCTAAGCAACCCAGGCTAATCTTGAACCCACTCTAGCCAAAAAAAAAAAAAAAAAACCTTGAACTTTCAGTTTTCTGCCTAAGTTATGCACAGACGAGCAATAGCTATACACAGACGTGCAATAACAATTATAAGATTGTCAAATATTTCATAATCAGCAGACAGAAATTTCAGATGTGTTTGATTACATGCCTCGAGAGAAGTTTCAGGCTAGAATTAGCTAACTTTTAAATTTGATTTTATTTTCTTTTTGATTGATGTTTATTCTTGTGACATTGCTATAAAGCAACCATCTTTTACGTATTTGTGGATCTATGCCTATGATAATGAAATCAAACACAATAAAAACTACACATGTACACTCTAAAATTGGAAACAAACGGGAGTAAAGGAATATAGGACAACTGTATAAATGAAGTGACAGTTCAAGGATCACTGTGTCAATTCACTTTCTGCAACTCCATGTGACAAGCCTTTGTTTTTATGTTCAGTTCTCTTAAGACGAATTCTAACATTTGACTGGACACTAATGCTTATTTAGTGCATCTACATCTTCTGTTTTTATGTGATAGGAAAAAAATCAGTGCAACCCCAGTGGTGAACGTAAAGACAAACATGTGGAAAAGTTCCACAATCATCACCGATTCTTTGAAATTCAGATCACAAAATCTAATTTGACCTTCACTTTTATTTTCTTAAATTTTATTTCTCTACTGAAGATGATGAACCTATCAGGAAATGAAGTATATATTAAGCAAAAAAAAATCATAGTTGTAGATGTATGATAAATGTCAAAACCCCAGAAGCAAACATATTCATTGTTTCCTCTTTATTCTGGAGCGGACTGCTCAGGCCTCAGTGTCTGGCATAATATCCTATTCTAAAACATATTTCAGTTCCTTTACTCTGGAACTTCTCACATTCCGTTACCAGTGAGCCTCTGGCATCACAGCAGCCCCTGCTCTTGCCTGTGTACATGAATTAACACACCAAATAACCAGCTGTTGGGACAATCGAACAATTCTTTCCTCCACCTGCTAAGCTCAGCCTGGCATCCAAAGCTTCCTCTAGACTGTCTTCACCTTCATACTGGAAACTCTCTTCTCCACTAAAGGGTTAAAACAGGCAACTTGACAAAGGCCAAAGCCAGAGGATAAAGTAAAGGACAGAGTCTGGTTTTCAAAAAGATGTCTACTAGCATGGCAAGTGTTTAAATTAGAGGAAGCTTTGGAGCTCAGCTGTTGTATGCCTTCATTCTTGTTAACGAATGTTCCCCCTCTACTTGAGTTTCCGCCCCATAACCACCCTAGTTTCAAGGAATTTCTAAAATTCCCACTTCGAGAAGGAAAATAAATTATCTCCAGATGTGGGATGAAGAAAGTTGAAAAGATTTTACAAAACAATAAAATAAAAAGAAGAAAAAGAAACTAAGACAATCCAGGAAAGATAAAATTTTTATCAGGAAAACCCTCACAGATAAAATAATAAAATTTCATGGCAGGCAGTTCTAATTCTTTTAAAGAAATGTTTTCTCTCTTATCCAGCTACTGTTTATATAAAAATAGCAAGAGATAAAATCAGTAACAACTAGAAACCAGCTGAGCCCCCAAGAACAACTAGAGAGACCAAGACAGGTGTTTTCTATATGTCAAAATTAAAATTGTTTGATACTACAGTTTACTTAATAGTATTATGATTTATATGTTACCCTTTACTGTATCTGGGCTCAATATTATCAACAGTATGTTCATAAAACTTACAACTAAAAATTCTCATTTGCATACCCAATTTGGTACTTTTCTTTAGGAAAGGTAATTCATACACAAAATATTTAAATTAAACTTTAATTTAGAGATGTTTGTATGTTTTTTCTTGCTTATTCAAAAATAAAAAGCCTTTGCCAAGTATGATCAAAAGAGTAAAAGTTGGATGTCTTCTAAAATTCTTACTTGTTCTAAAAATACCGTTTCTATAAAAATGAACTAAAATGAAATATCTTAGAATTAAGGAAACAATTTTTACACACACAAACACACACACACACACACACACAAATCCAACCTTGAAAATTCAGGTCATGGAAACATTTTTGATTCAAAGCAGTATAACCTGCCTAGGTGGCATGCATGATAAACATACCTGTCTTTCTTTCAGCTTATCTATTACAGATTTATGAGGCCAAATAATGTAATAAATGCAAGATATATGCACCTCTTTAGTAAAGATGTGGTTTCTGGCACTAGTTTATCATTTAACATAGAGCTCCAGAATTAAAAAATAAAAATAAAAACTCACCTGAGCAACTTTATCCTATTATATTCAAAGCTTCCATGGAAATATCTCATCTCATCATTCTCTTTATAAATCCTTGGTGAAAAGACAAATGCAAAGTAAAGTAGAAAATGTCATATGCAAACTGCACACATCTCGGCTCCTTCTGAGAATCTGGATGAAATAGAAACAGATTTCCCTTAAAGAAGGCTCTCTGTTTTGTAGGCATCCATGGTAAGAACCATTAAAAAATGTTTCCAGTTTGACAAATGCAGTCAGCACTTTTTTTGTCTCTTGGTAGGGATCAAACTAAGGTCTCCAGGGCACAGTGCCTTTAGCCATTAAACTGTGTCAACAGCACTCCCTCCACACACCATTTTTTTCCTTAAAACTTTCTTGAAGCTGGGTATGGTGACTCAAACCTACAATCCCAGAAGTCAAGAGACTGAGGTAAGTAGACTGTCACAAAGTTAAGGACAGCCTGGGATACAGAGTGAGACCTTTTCTCAATAACACACACACACACACACACAACAGTATTTGTTTTCAAAGCTAAAAAGCATCTTAGGACATGGATTTTTCTGCTTGGATGATAGTACCCACTGGCCGGTGTGAAGCAGTGATAAGGATTAATAATCTATCATAACGACTATACAGGCTTCCCCCATACCAATTGGTTAATGTTAGGGAAAAGCCAATGTGGACCACATTAAACAGGTCCACATCAATAGAAGTTCTGTGGCTACACTCTGAAATGCGTCTGCTGGGCTGAAACAAACCGGGGTTTTACACAGATCACTCCAGACTTCAGGGAAGGTATGACTCTTGTAGGGGTATAGAACTGTACCTTGCATCTATGGATTGCCAGTCATTGAGCCCCCAGGACCCATGACTAACTCTTACTCCCTAGTACAGCTACTTCTCCTCAGTAAACTAGATTTGCATTGCCCAAGACTTACATGGGGAATGAAGCATCAGGGCTCAGTCAATATGCACCACTCACCCAGATCTATAATTCCCAAGGATATTACAGTCAGCATCAAATGCTCAAATGTTCCCAAAGCCTGAGGAAACTTCACTGATTAACCACTTTATTCCGTTGGTAAATGTAAAATAAGCATTAAAAAGAAGCCTAGAGGCACCTGAAACTTCTATTTCTGATTCTTCTCTATCATTTGGTCCTTAACTTTTTTTGAGTGTGAATAATTTCTCAACTTATTTAGGTTAACTCATAGAAGAGTCTCATGAATTACATGGCCTGTCTCAAAAGACAGCTCTTCAACTAAAACATGTCAAGACATATCCTGTCTAAAAATTTTAATGACTCATGTACAGGAATATCTTATTTGAAAGTTAGACCAACTCTCTTTATAAATATTACACCAATTGTATTTTATTCTAATGGAAATTATCTTTCTTATCATTATATAACTAATTACAACAACCTTCTTATACAAATGGCTGAGGAAATATAAAAGTTGGAATCTCATACTTAAGGATGAACTATTGCAGCATCCTCAGTTATGGCAGTAGCTGCTTAAATCTGACTTTGCAACTTCATTAATGGAAAGAAAACAAATGGGAGAAAACAACTAAGATGAAAAGTCATTACAGGAATGAGCAAGATGTCTCAGGAGGGTAACAGCCTGCTGCCAGCTCGCTTTCATACTTGTGAGCCACATGGTGGAAGGAGAGCATCCATTTCTACAAGTCATCCTCTGACCAACACAAACATGCCATGTCACACATACTTATAACTCACCCACACACACACACACAGAGTAAGTAAATGTCTTAGTTAGGGTTTCTGTTACTGTGTCCACAGCAACTCTTACAAAGAAAACATTTAATTGTGGTGCCATGCACTTACAGTTCAGAGATTCACTCCATTATCATTACGGTGTGGCATGGTGGCATGTAGGCAGACATGGTGGTGACGAGGTAGTTGCTACATGTTAATATGAAGGCAACAGGAAATAGACTAACTCACTGGCTTAACTTGAGCATATATGAGACCTCAGAGCCCACCTCCACAGTGCCACACTTCCTCCAACAAGACCACACTTCACCTCCCATCAGTGCCATTCTCTTTTGGGGGCCATTTTCTTTCAAACCACAGCAGTTAGTAAGTAAGTAAATAAATGCTGTTATTGTTTAAGTCATTACTGGCTCTACTCTTACCTTTCCAAAGGGAAACCTTCCTATCTCAACTTCTGGAAATTGAGTGTCTATGTTAAACATCTACGTTCCTTCTGAAGTGACTTTTTAACCACAGCTGTCTTAGATCAAAGTACCATAAAACTTCTCAAGGTTATACTGAGTTGTTCCCATTTTATGTGGATATGTAAATAGCAAGAAAGACTGGAGGTTTTCTATACTCATTGAAGCTTGAAGCCTTTGCTCTTCTCATTCAAATAGTACTTCTTTTCCATTTAGAGATAAATCATTGATTACACATATCTTTATACACTGAAAACAAATGTCTTGTCTTCCAAACACTCATACTTAATCATTATCTTTTCTCACTAGCCCATAAAATTCAACACACCAATAACACGGGGGTTTGCTGTTGAGAGTGAATAGTGTTGGAATCGCTAAAAGAGTATCTTTTCAACATGCCTGTACTTTGCCCATTTTCTTCCCTATCTCATTCCTTTCCTAAAAACTCTATTGTTTTCCCTCATTAGCCTTTCTTTTCCCAAGCACCCCTGTTTCCTTATCATGGTGGCATTTTCATAACTACAAATGTGTATTTTTATCATCTTTACCTCTCATTGGCCTTCAGTGCTTCTCTCCTACTCCCACTGATTCTCTTCCCTTTCCCACACAGCCATTCTATTGTTGTGGGATTTTTTTTTTCTGTGACCTTTGGGCCTCATTAGAATTGCTTATAGAGCCCTGGGGGAGGAGATGTTTAGAGAAGCAAGGGCTTCTTATCATTTCCTTTACTACAGAAGAAACTCCTTCTCACCCTGCAACTACTGTTAAATACTGTAGATGTTTAGGAAGGGGTGGGCCTCATTAAACCCACTTCTCTACCTACTTATCTGAAAATAAATTCTTGGGGGAGAGAATCTCAAGGGTCCTCTCTTCTCTATGGAAGGATGTTGACATGCTTAATCTTGGCAGATTTCATGGCAGTTTACTCCTCTGTTATGGGATCAAAGACATTTTTTAACTCTATCTTCAAAGGACTCTAATATCCACAAACAAAAGAAAATATGCAGTATTTGACTATCAGCCTTCAACTTATTTAATTTAATATGATCTATAGCTTCATTAATTTTCAGCAAATAACATGATTCTCAATGGACATTGTTAGCCATCAAGGGAACTTAAATTGAAAACACATTTACATCAACCTAGTCAGAATGCCTACCTTATAAAACAAACAACAAAGATGCAGAGAAACAGGAACCCTTCCATGCTGCTAGTGGGGACAGAAAAGTGTACAGACACTATGGAAGCTTTAAAAAAGAGGGGAAATAGAAACACAATATAACACACCTCTATGCTCAGTTATATACCCAAAGAAGGCTGAGTTAACATACTACAGAGAAACTTGCACATCCATATTACAGCAACACTATTCACATTAGCCAAGTGATGGAATCAGCCCAACTGTCCCTCAACAGAGAAACAGACAAAAATCTGGTATTTTTTTTTTTTTACTTTTTTATTGATTTTTATTGAGCTCTACATTTTTCTCTTATCTTAAAGAAGAAATGAGGGTGAAAGTATCTCAGCATCTGACACAGGGATTTAGATGTCCATTTTCATCTTTAAGATCATCAAAACCCCCTAAACTGGAAATGGAATTCAGAGTGAGAATGTGAATGAACAAAGCAAACTAGTGCCTCTGCAGAGGCTTCTTGCTGAGGCGAAGGTGAGATAATGCAGTCTTTCTCGCAGTGGTCAGTAATAGGCAAATGTAAACCCTGACATAGAATTCCCATTTTGAAGTCACTGGTGAAAAATAATACATTTCTCTCTTCGTGAAGAGCATGTCAAAAAACTTCAAAAGTCATGGCATATAAGTGTCTCTTATATTTCAACAGCCTATGAAATTATCAGATTATCTCAAAGTGGGAAATTTATTGGTGTGGTTAATGGGTTATGTAGAATTTTTTGTTTCATACTTTCCCTTCTCAGGATGCAAACACTAAAACTGATTTGCCTAAGTAATACAGATTTAAGACACAGAGATGATTTTATTTCAGAAAAAAAAAGATAGGGAGCTTTAAAACTATTGTCTTTTCCTACTATTTTAAACATCGTATATAAAGCTAAAAATACTTATGGCATTTGTTCCTATTTTAGTGCATTTTGTGTACTCAAGAAACCTCCATATGCAACTCGAAATTCCTCCATGTATGTTTGTCTAGGGAGCTAAAAATAATTATACATTCTGAACTCAATGCATTTGAACATAATAATAATTATAGTTCTGAAGTGGTTTTCCAGGGAGCAATTAATAGTGTTGGTGAATATTAGTATCTGCAGTTCTTCTTTGCTCCGGAAAATGAGATATAGCCTTGGGGACTCCCTTGTCATTCATTTATACCATACAAGTCATATCAATGATTTTTCATGGCCTTCCATTTTAATAACATGTAAATACTTCAAAAATATATACCACGGTTAAGCTTTTAGTAGCAACAGCCTCATTTCCTTGTTTGGGTTACAAAAATGAGATTTGTTACTTCTCTTGAAAAAATACACAGTTATCAGAGTATGGGAAAGAGTGAGGAGAAGAGTGTAGAGAGAGTGTGTGTAACAGTATGAAGTTTAGGTGCCTATGTGGAAAACTTCTGTTGTAGAAGAGGTGTGACTGGCACAACCGATTCAACATTTCAAAACAGCTCATAGAGGGTTGAATGTGATCTGTGCAAAGAATAAAAAAAAATTCTAAGGTGATAGCAATGCCAATAAACATAATCTGATCATTACATGGTATACAGGTATCAAAATATAATATGTACCCTATAAATAATGCATAATTTCTATTTTTTACTAAAACATACTGATATGGTTTAAATATTTGCCTTTCGTTCTTTATATTATTTATGAGAACTCTTGTTCTTACAGTGAAGGCTTGGCCTATACTTGGTATCTTTGTTTCTGAGCCTGTCTCTTTTGATCTTACATAAGTAAACATTAATAAAGACCTGAAATGGGGTCTCCAGTATATGACTCATAAACATTTTCAGACATTGTAATATTTTAATCTCTGAATCAAAACCTGCCACTTAAACTTATTGGTATTTGCTGAATCAAACACTGCTTTGAGCTAAAACTATACCTTTATCAACAACTACACTCTTGTAGGGAGCAGACAAAGAATTGAGTGAGCGAAGTCTTTTTTTAAAAATATTTTTATGGTTTATTTAACTTTATCTTATGTACATTGGTATGAAGGTGTCAGATCTCTTGTAACTGGATCTTTAGACAGTTGTGAGCTGCCATGTCGGTGCTGGGAATTGAACCCGGGTCCTCTGGAAGAGCAGTCAATGCTCTCAACCACTGAGCCATCTCTCCAGCACATGAAGCCTTGAGTAAGATGCCACTTTACCAGAGTGAACACATCCCCACCTAATATCAGTCTTCCTGTACATGTGTTCATGTGTCTGACGTTTCTTCTTTCCTTGGCTGTCTGTAGTCAAAATTCCCAGGCCCAAGCTCTGACAGTCATGCTACATTTCTTTAAGGACTAAGAGAGGTGGGACACAGTTAAGCTGAGAAATGAGGACCTTCGTGTTGATCATTTCTTAAAATCTGTAGTTCACCTAGACAGGAGGTAACTTCAATAAGACACTTAATTGCAATGCGTCCTTCCCATTCTCTACGTCCTGAAGAGTCTATTGAGTGCATGTTGGTTGGAAAGGTAGAAAATAACTCATAATAATGAGTAAACATAAATCTGAGAATCAGAGTAGTTACTCATGTTGTCATGGAATAGGCAGTAGGGAGACAGCACAGCTAAACAGTTGAGAGAGATCCTTGCTTCATTTCTTTTAACTTCAAAGGTGTGCAGCATAGGCCCATGCTACCAGCACAGGTCAGCATGCAATAGGAAGAGCATATCTTTTACAGGGAGTATTTTGTAGGTTTCATGTAGAAATTCCATATATATATATATATATATATATATATATATATATATTCATTTAGAATATTATCACAAAGAAAAGCATAAAAAGGAAGAAACTGCTAAATGATTGTTTTTATCTCAACTGCAGAACAGCTGTTTCTCTGTGGGAAGAGAAATATGTCACAAACTTGAGTTTTAGTTTCTAAACTTACTCTGCAGCAATAAGATATGGCAGTGCCTGGAAATGGGAATATTATAAATTTGAAAACCCCTAAACCAGAAATTCTCTACTTTGTAGAAACTATCTCTCTCCCAAGTAAAGTTATTCTAGAACATTCCTCTCATGGAGATAGATTCCTTGACACTCTAAGAATATTACCATGAGCCTGTATAAATCATTCCATTCTGTCACACAGACAAAAACTGAGGAGACCTACTGCTAACAAAGAACAGTATTCAATTACCCAGGCTCACCTCATCTCACTTTAGCAGAGCCTGGGGGAAGAGAACTTATTTCTCTCTAGAGTATAAATTCCACAAGAGTGATTTTGCTCAGCTAGTGGAACCTAGTGGCTCCGCTCAGCCAGGTCTCTGAGGGCCTGCATTGACACTCCTTTATGGATTCCATGGAGAGGAGGAGGACCATTCCCCCACAGGAAAGTGTAGTTCTAATGTTAAAGGGAAGATGTGGTGGTCAGAGAGAAACCTACAAAGTAGCATCTTCTGCAAACAGCAAGCAAGCTGTGAGTGAATAAAAAGGACACCACACGCCCTGACTCGCTTCTGCATTGCCTTTGTATATGTTAGATACTTAGTTTTCTAGGTGGTTAAAATTATAAAGAGAGCCAGAATCAACATATTTGAGGGCCTTTTAAGGGGTGGGGGAGGATGCGTTTCAATATGAGGAATTCAGTCCTCCTTTGCGGGTGGTGGGAGAGAAGTTTCAGAGGTGCTTACTAGACAGAGTTGAGAGCAAGTGCTGATGCGAGTCATAAGCAGTGAAATTGTCCTATGAACGTCCTGAGTGTGCTGAGCCACAGCAGAATACAGTGTCGATCGGGAGCTCTCTGTGGACAGAGTGAACAAGATACTCAGGTCAAACAGGGTAGTACCAGACCAAAAAGAAACAGCTCTTAACACAGTGTTGTGTTATAGCCACCATTTGTACCTTATCCCAGCCATAGGACAGAATTTCAAAACAACAACAGCAAAAAAGTTGTTTGTAGGAGTAGTCTGTGAATATGTTTTCAGAGGAAGAATTACTTGGAAACTAGTATATAAAAGCCTGAAGAAACGTTCTTTGGCTTGTGTGTGGCAGAGGAGAGAAACAGTTAGACTCAACCTCTTCCTCTTCACAGAAGTATGGCTTCAGACAGGCAGACAGACAGACAGAGAGAGGGAGGGAGAAAGAGATGTTCTATTTTTTATCCAGTGGGTTGTGCATTGTTATGGACATGGTATCTTATTGACTGTGAGGCCCTAATGCCCAGTGTAGAAGCCAACATTCCCTGGGACCTGTTTGCTAAAAGGATAGACAACACATCTTTTCTCACAGAGTCCCCACCCAATTCTCTGAATCTATTTTCAATAAAACAGGTGACTATCTAGTGAGAGGGTTTAAATAGATTTTTCCTTTAAACGTAATGAATAAATTAGGCAACAACTTTCTTATAATTGCTATTTTGAGCATTCTAAATTTTTTGTCTTTGAAAATTCAGAAATAAACACTATTTAATCAGTTTTTGTAATCTCCTTCAAACTATCAGGCATTATACATGGTGTTTAGGAATTGAAATATGGCCAAGAAAGCTGTTTTTCTATAAGCTTTAGCTACTTAATTGTATCAGTGTAAAATAAGTAGTTTTTGCATTTTTGAAAGTCTAAATAATTATCTTCATAGGTATTCTTGGACAGTACATTGTGATAAATTTGTTCCAGGTTTTGAATTTAAATCTAAATTTATTTCATTTTTCTCTCCAAGTGATACTTGAGTATTTATAAAATACTTGAGTATTGAGATAAAGAGTATCTTGAAACTCATTCACAAGACAAAATAAACTTTCTGAATGGGAATTTTGTTCTCCAATTTCTTCATAAGCTATTGACCTGAGATGGGAAACACGGGAGATGCTTAGCTTTCAACATGTTGGTCTTAGAGGTCCTGAGACTCACTGAAAAATAAGTTTTATTCCTATAGTCATCTTCCTTTATCAACTCCAATCATAGTTTACAAAATGAGGCAAGAAAAAAGAGACATTATTGATAAGAGCAAACAACATGGAAGACAGGAGGCAGCAAGAAGACAAAGCATTGAACTGGAAGGAGAAAAGACAGCACTCAGTGAAGTGTAATTACAAAACCATAGTGACTTTTTTGTTAGATTTCACAATTTGCACGGTTAAAGAAAAACATTAGCCAAATCATGTTTTTCTCTAGTTTAATTTTGGCATGAAATTATTTATGCCTATACTGAAGTCAGTGAAGATGCATGTTCGACTATAATAACATCACACTGTCACCAAAATCACAGTAGCATGGGTTATCTTGACCGAGCAGGCTTTTGCATTTGTGCTCAGAGCTGAAGGATGCAATGCATACACAAAATAGTTCTTAAGTACATCTCAAACTGAGCACTTTGAGGAATCTTTCCAGGAGTCTGTGAGCAAAGAGATGTACAGTTTCGAAAGGTAATGGTCTCTGGGCACAAAACTTTATTTTTGTCTATCTTTTAATTTTAAAAAAGAAATTAATCTTATCTATGTATTTAGTGTGCTGAATAAAAGCCTTTAGGAGCAGAATTGCATGTTAGATAGGAAGGAAGGAACATTGAGAAACACTGGGTAGCTACAAGCTAAATCTTTATCTTGATAAAAAACATAATAGAAAATATCTGAATATTTATAATCAAGATATCCTGCTGGGCAGTGTTGGCACAAGCATTTAATCCCAGCACTCGGGAGGCAGAGGCAGGTGGATCTCTGTGAGTTCAAGGCCAGCCTGGTCTACAGAGTGAATTCCAGGACAGCCAGGGCTGTTACACAGAGAAACCCTGTCTGAAAAACACAAAAATCAAACAAACAGGAAAAAAGAATTCCCACCAGTTTTGCTATTTATAGACATGTGGGTAAAAGGGCTTGTTCTTTCCGACCAAGTCTTCTGCTATGTCAACTGCATAGTGTTACTATTTGATTAAAATAATTTAAAATTTTAAACATAAAGTATGTAGTTTGTGTCATCTAAAGGATTAAAAGCTTCTTTCCAACCTAGTACAGTGTTTTAAGCCATAGCTGTGCTGTGAATATATATGAACAATTGTGTTAATCAGAAGGAAAATACATGACAAAGGCATCACTACATCCAGCAAAGCAAACCTTAGGCAACAGACATGGCAAAGGATGGTTCAGCATCTACCAACTGAGAAACTGCTCCATGCTCTCATTCACACGCACCAGGCACCGACGCAATCACACTTTCTTGCCCTTCATACTCATCTTAAACAAGAGAAGCCTTGACATCCTAACACAAGTATTCTGGCTGAAGAGTTTTGCTATATGTTGATCATTAAACATTTAGAATTATACTTCAGTCTCTTGAGACTCTAGTTATAAGTTGATTGTTTCATCCGTTCAACCCCATGTGACTATGAAACAAGATGTCTCCTGACCTAGGAGATCAATATTCTGCATGGCTTTTCACTTACAGAAGACCTCTTGTTAAAACATGTTAAAAATATAAGATATAGACATACATACTTATCATGGGCTTTGCAACACTCACTTTTCTTCCTTCAGCAGTTTGGACTAGTTCACCATTTTGTTTCTTAGATCAAAACATATTCTTCCAACTTCCCTGTTGTCTAAATTCCTGAGAGCATTCAGATTTCAATACTCCACATAGAACTGATGCTTTAGAAATACAATACTTGAGACACAAATAATGCAGTTTATAACTTACTTAAATTTAAGAAAAGGCAGAAGAAGAATGCACATACACACATGCTCACATTTAGATGTGTGCATTTACGTATGAACATGTACACAAGCACACAGTCAGTTGTGGAACTTCCAAATTTAGGGAAAGGTGACCCTGAAAAGTTCCTATAATCAATGGGAAATATATTACAGGCTGGAAACTTGGTGCTTACTTAGACAGACCCTGTAGTATTCTAGTCTTCCCCCTTGCAAAGCATTAGTGGAGCTACCTTTCCCCAATTATTTTTAAAAAACAATGTATATTATTGTTAATTAAGTAGGCAAGCTACCACCTCTTTCCTTTCTGACTTTCTCCTGATCACAAATCATCTGGAGTTTTGGAGCAATGAAGTGGCCATAGACATTTCAGAATCTGGTTAAAAGAAAGCTGTTCGGGGATGTATTACCTTGGGTATAATAGATTTATGGTCCATCTTTTACATCTATTAAATTGTCTTCACTGGTGTGAAAAAGAAGATGTGCAAACCTTACCATTCCTAACAGAGAAGTAATAAGGTTTGAAATGAATGAAATGAGAAATGGATCAATGGAGAAATCTGCTAGCTATCATACGTGTAAAACTATAAGCTGAGAGTTCTGTTCTCACTGATGCCAACTACAGTGCAGGTTAGAGATGCTCCACAGAGTGCACACTGTTCCTTCAGATGTTCAGTTCCTATAGCATGTGGGAAACACTAGTCAGCATCTCCAGCTCCCGCAGGATCAGATGGTGCTAGCCTCCACAGCAAGTGCACTGATGTGCACACACACACACACACAAACACACACACATACATACATACACATAACCAAAAATAATACAAATAAGTCTACATGCAAGTTCTATCTCTCAGGAATTTTTTTTACAATTCTATACATATAATTATCATCACAACATAATAGTTTATAAGAATCCCTCCAAGTATAACTTATTAGAATTCCTATAGTTGTGCACTATTCTATTTAGGGATACTATTGCTATGATAAAATAACATGAACAAAAGCAAATTGGGGAAGAAAAGGTTTGTTTGACTTAGACTCCCAGATCTGCAGTCTGTCACTGGAGGAGGTCTGGACAGAAACTCAAACAGGACAGGAATCTGGAGGCAAGAGCTGATGCAGAGGTCATGGAGGGATTACTGGCTTGCTACACTGACTACTCAGCCTGGTTTTTTTTGTTTTGTTTTGTTTTGTTTTTTTGCTTGTTTGTTTGCTTTCTTGTTTTATAAAACCCAGAACTAACAGTCCATAGATGGCAACACCCACAATTGGTTGGGCCCTCTCAACAGTAATCACTAATTAAGGAAAGGTCCTACAGGCAAGCTTGCCTATAGCCTGATATTATGCAGGTATTTTCTTTTAGTTTTTTTAAGCATTCATTTATTTGTGTGTCTTGTCTACATATAAGTCTGGACACCAGAATAGGGAATCAGATCCCATGGGACTACAGACAGTTATAGACAGTTGTGTGCTACCACATGAGTGCTGGGAATTGAACTTAGAACCTCTAGAAGAGCAGCCAGTGCTCTTCACTCCTGAGCCATCCCTCCAACACTGTGGGAGGCATTTTCTTAATTGAGGTTCCTTCCTCTCAGATGACTTTAGTTTGGGTCCAACTGACATAAAATTATTCAGCACATACATAATACCAAGCAGTACTATAAATATATCTTATAGTAAAACTTCACATGAACACACTCTAGCTATTAACAAACAAGTTTCAATCATCATACTAAAGAAAAGTAAGATTGTCTCTCTAGAATCTGTATAGTGGCTATAAGAGAGCAATTTGTCTAATGCTGAGGTCATTAAACTGCATGCAAGAGAAAATTGTGAGACAATTATTTGATGTAGCAAATTGCTTTCCTAGGTTTTTAAAATATTTGTATAATATGAAAGTCACTTAGTTTTAAATTTTTACTTTCTTGGTCTATATCAATTTACTTTTGGATCATATTTTTATTTTGCATTTAAAATTTTCTTTTATTAAGAGGTCCTTAAACAAGAAAATGTTCTTAAGCAAGGCAAAGCTCGGCTGTCCTTCCACACGTGAAATAAGACAACATTTGAGGCCAAAATATTAAAAACTGAGGCATCTCTATACATGTTATTATTAGATTCACATGACATGGATATCAAGAAGACTGTTTACACAGGATAAAAAATGTAGGCATATCTGATTTAAGCATGTTGATAGCTGAAACTTATATAAAAATTCTATTACTTGTACCAATTTTTTCTAAATTCCATTTTTAGGTTATCTTTTATATTATTTAATAATAAGCAAAAAACCATTTAGATAATCTGAAGAATTCTAGGCATTTTCACAAGTAAAAACATAAACATGCCACTCATGTGAAGGTTGTTAGTGGTATAACAGCAACAGAAATCTCGTTTGGGTACAAGTGAATTAGCTCTCCTAAATGATTCTCCAAAAATCATTAAAAAAATGAATGGAACAATCAAAGCAGAAATGAATAATTAAAGTTGTGCTCTAATTTTGCACCTATGAAGATCAGACAAGAACAAAATGAGAAGTTCTGGATGTTTATTCTCTATAGATAGAAGCTCAGATTTTATAATGATCACAGTGGAGGATTTCATCCACAACTGTGTGTTTTAAGGTGTTTGTTATGTATTTGAGAATGAATCATGCAAATAAAATGCTGAAGAGTGACATCTAGACTCCAACTGGGAAAGAGAAAGAAGGGAAGAGAGAGAGAGAGAAAAGAAAGAAGGAGAAAAAGAAGAAAGTAAGGGAGACAAAGAGGAAATGAAAAGGAAAAATTGGATTAAAAAATCATGTAGAGAAAAGCCGGAAGTGATGTTGAGTTTAATAGGTGTGAGAGAGTAAGAGAGAGAAGTAAGCATTGCTGATCACTTGTGTATTGCTCACCACCATATACAATCTTCATAAAACTCAGTTGGTACTTAGGTACTTATTAAATAACTATTTTTCCATAATAAGACCTTTAAGTACAGAGAATTATGATAGCTCTACAAAGAGCACCTAAACCCAAGAGCTGAAGTCCAGATTCACAGTCAACTCTGACTCCGAAGTTTGTGCTCTGTCCATTCTCCAGGCCTGGTCTGTTGAGAACAGGCCTAGTAGCAGAGCTTCTGTGAGTACAGGGATGGCACATTCTGTAATAATAATTATAAGAACACTGTTGATAAGGCAGCAGACACAGTGTTTACCATGTGCAAGATACAGCTCTAGGTGCTTATGGGTACATCAGTTAATCATTCTAACAAATATGTATTAAAATGCTACTAATGCCACTTAACTAAGGAGAACATTGGCAGGGTGGGTTTCTATCCTTTGAACTTCCCTTTCCATTGTTTCCATGGATAATCTGAACCAAATGGACTAAGGACACTAAAGAGATCCTATATTTCAGAAAAAAAGACAGACTAGGGAGGAAATAAAGACAAATTTCAAAAAGAATAGTAAATCTCCAGGAACAGAGTATCCCTTTTTCATATCCCTTTCCCACATCATTTTGTAAGCAATATATTTGTGATATAAGCACAATTTAAATGTGCAGAAAGTTTCCGTTCAGCTGCTGCAATCCCACTTACAACAGTTAAGCAGACAAAAGGCACACACAGGCAATTGAGCACATGGAAATCTTTCCTTTCAAATACTTAGACTTCATGATACTTTACAAATGGTAGTAGCATGTGACATAATTTAAATAAAATGATTTTGTCTAGCCTGTTTTAATTGGAAATTTTAAATTATCCATAAACCTAAATTTATGTAAGATTTGTATAAGAATGAAAGTATTCCTACTGAAGCAGAACCATATCAGAGTTCTAATTCTGTCAGCTCCTTATCACTCTTAAAAGATGCTCAAGTCCTGGCACAGCAACAGATATCTGCTTTGGGATAATGCTCTTGTGCACTGTAAGATTTGTCACTCATATTGGTTTAATAAAACACTGATTAGTTAGTAGCCAAGTAGGAAGTACAGGCAGGATGACCAGACTAGGAAAATTCTGGAAAGAGGAAAGGCAGAGTTACAAGCCAGGAAGAAAGGAAGTAAGATGAGAAAAGGTACCAAGCCACATGACTAAACAAAGATAAGAATTATGGGTTAATTTAAGTTGTAAGAGCTAGTTAGTAATAAGCCTGAGTGGTAGGCCAAACAGTTTATAATTAATATAAACTTCTGTGTGTTTATTTGGGACTGAATGGCTGTGGGACCAGGTGGGACAGAAACTTCCATTGACAGATCTGCCTGAAGATCTCTGCACACTGAACTCATCAGCCCAGGCAAAACTCCCTGTGTTTTCAGCCAATGCAGCAGATAATCACAGTGGCAGACTACATACTCAAATCTCTTCAGCCCCTTTCTATTGGATCTGTTCTATTTCCACCACTCTTGAAATTAATTATCTTTTCACCCAAACAAGCTTGTGGCAGTTACACACATTATCCTAATTAGAACATGACATGAATAAATGCAAGTGCTAAATATAGCAGTTCCTATGAAAACTAAATTGAATTCTTTGGTGAAGTTATTAAAATAGAAATGGCATGAAATTAGATACAGAAGAAACACATAAATATTATGGGAAATCTCCAAAATTCTAGAAGGATTGTAAATTCTGATTACTTTCCAGATACCTCCAAAGCATTCACTTTAGTACTATAAAGACATCTGACTTTATAAAGATACTACCCTTGAAGAGCTAAAGACTTACTGTTTTCCTAGTCACACTGCAAGAAAGAGCTGCAGCGGTGTGAGGAGGTTTGTCTGTTCCTATGAGAAGTGCTCAGAAAGAGCAAGGCATTGAGATGCACACCTGTAATCCCAGTACTAAGAAGGCTGAGGCAGGAGGACAGCTGCAAGTTCAAGACCAGCTTGACTTCAAAGTGTATTCAAGAACCCAGGCTATCAATAGTGAAGAGCTGCCTCAAAACAAACAGCCAAAAAGCAAACAAACAAGTAAGCAAACAAGTGAAGGAAGGGAATAAGGAAGGAAGGAAGAAAAGGAGGACAAAAGGAAGGAAGGAAGGAAGGAAAGAAGGAAGGAAAGAAGGAAGGAAAATGGAATGGTAGAGAAGGCAAGGCAAGACTCAAAATGTAAGGTACTTAAATGTATAAATGATACATTTTAAAAGGGTGGAGGCTAGGAAACAGCTTAGTCCATCCTTGCTTTGCAAGTAAGATGACCTAAGTTCAATTCAGAAGATACATAAAAGAGCTTCGTGTGGTAAATGAACATGTGACCCCAGTGCTGGAGAGGCAGACACAGTCTAGTTGACAAAAACATCTTCTTCTCCCCTCTACATGTACAAACACTTATGTGCACCTATACACAAGTATGTACACACATGCACAAACAATGTGAACATATACACACAAGTGAATAACAATTAGAAGTCAAAGGTAGTATATTAATAGCAAAGTCTGTTATTTAAAACATTTGAAAGTTATTTTTCAGATTTATAAAAGTCAACACTGTCATTAATTATTAGGAAGCATAAAATGATAACATGCCACACTTGTTTGATAGCAGAACTAATCATTCATATAAGGTAGTTAATATATACATAAATTATCATATTTTAGTGACTCTGGGATTGTTTTCACATTTGCATATTTATGAAATGTTCAAGGATCTTACTAACATAAATATTTATGAAGTATTTTTCTTTTTATCAATAATGATTTGCAAAAGCGATAACACAGGTTATTTCTAGTAAAATTCACCATTAACATCATCCTTAAGGTATATTCCTATCAAATGAAGAAAAAAATGATGCTGTGAAAGGGCAAAATTACAATGTGAAAATCTCTAATTGGTAGCTATGAAGTGAAAGCCAATAAATTTGAGTTTTTATGTGAAGTTATAAAACAAACACTAATAAAGTTCTGCAAAGTTTCCACCCAAGTTAAAGTCTATGAATGATCTTAAGGATAAACAAGACAGAAGTTGTAAGAAATGTGAAACCACACCTGGAATAAGTAGAAGAACTGGCCCTGTGGTTTTAAGGGTGGGAGAGCTGGCCCTGATCCCTACCAACTACAACACTCAGGAGAGCAGGCTCTGCACCCAACCAGGGCAACACAACAGATCTAGCCCTGTTAGCAGAGTTGTGGGTAAGCCACTCCCAAAATCGTGAGTGTGGGTCAACTGTCCCCATTTACCATCTGGAGGATCAACCTTACAGTTGCCCAGGCCCAGACCCAGGGTTATGACTTAGCCTGCCCCAATGATGGAGGATAGCTAACACCCTCATAAAGAGAAGTGCAAGGATGTTTCTCTCTATTTTATGGTATACGTGGAAAAACTAGATGGACCTAGTTTTAATAAATAGTGTCATAGAGACTAAGCTTTTCTGTTGAAACAATAGTCTGGATAAAAACATTTATCACTTACCCACTTACCTTCCCTTAAATCCTGCCATGGTCATAGTGAAAGAATTAATGAGACCTCACTCTATCAAGCCAAGAAGAATAATAGTAAATCTCTCTCTCTCTCTCTCTCTCTCTCTCTCTCTCTCTCTCTCTCTCTCTCTCTCTCTCTCACACACACACACACACACACACAGAGGCAAAAACACTCTAAGGAATGAGAAGTTATAGTACATTGCTAACTGATTCTGTAAAGCAGAATAGATGTTACATAAGAACTAAAGTGTGTTTGTAAACAAGAATTAGGAAATATACATTTCCAAATCAGGCAGTGATCCAAGGAACACAAACTTTAGAGTCCTCCAGAAACCAGAAATACTGTGTAGTTTCAAAGCAGAAAGACGATCTGCACAGCTTTATGGAGTGCAGTTAAACTCTTGGCTCATCTGTAATAGCCATGTAATTCTTTTCCAATCTAAGATGGTGACAGTTGCTCTTCAGTGAACCTCAAGTGTCTCTGGGCTAAACCATATGAGCCATGAGCTAAAACAGAAGCTCTATGACTAGCAACAGGGAAGTTGAGGAAGGATGACAGTTGAAAATGGAGAGCCCCTGGGGCAGCTGGGAATCTGGTTTATATCTCTAGGTGTGAGATTAATGATGTCCTTTTAGGAGAAGCAGGCTATGAGAGAAGGTCAGAAGGTGTTAACTACTGCAGAGGCTGTAATAAGATGGCCACTCCCTGACTCATCAGAAAAGCCTGGGTGCAGCATGCCTCGATCCTGCCAGTTAGTGCACAGTCAGAATTTAGAGTATTACTCTAAAACATAAAATGGCAGCTAATAATCACTGGACAACTGAAAAAGACTATAACTTGAAATCTAGAATTTAAAACAAGCTAGTTAAAATCAATAGAGACTACGCTAAAAGCAAAAGACACCTTTGAGCACACTATTTATAACATGTGAATTTAATTAATATGTAATTATACTAAAGATGAAATTTTGCATATGCATATATTCCATATGCACACAGATTACTATATACACATCTATCATATATTAAATGTAATAGTAAAAGCACAATTACTATTATCTATTTTATCAATTTCAAGAGAACATTATTTTAAAAGCATCCAGAAAATAAAAGTTGTTTGGTGTTAAAAATATTACTACAGAATCTATTTTAAAAGGCTTGTAAAATCACTCAAAATTTTTTTAAAGCAGATAAAAGTAAAATCAAAGAGAGAAGAAAATGGATGGCAGTTAATGGCGCTTAACTTTCAAGTGAGGGGAATTCCAGCCTAAGAAAAGAGAACTGTCAGGATACACACTCTGAAATAAATCACACAAACACGTTTTCAAGACTGTGAACATACAGATTGAAAGGAACTGCCAAGCAAGACTTTACCATGGAACATCATCACCAGATGAGAATTCCAACAGGGAAAATGCTTTGAAAAGCAATGAGGAAAACAAGTACTGAGCAGAGACCTCAGACTTGATCAGACTTGTACATGGCAGCTAGGTACCGGAACAGAACAAAGATTCTGGATTCTAAAGTGAAGTGATTTCCAGCCCAGCACTGTGTACTCAGACAGATTATCAACTGGGATTGAAGGAAGGACAAAGGCGTTTTCAGATACAAAATCTCAATTTACTATATTCTATTTCAATTAACCACTGGGAATACATGTCTTGTTGAACCTGGAAGTAGGCAAAACAAAGAAAATGGGAGAGTAGGAAACAGGGAACCTCAAAGAGAGGCAAGGAGAAAAAGTCTAGAAAGGTAGCCGTGTTACATTCTAAGAGATCTAGCTTCCATTGGATTCAAACAATAGAAACACCAGGAGGGAAAGGATAGGATAAAATGGTTTTGTGAGAATCTGAATGTATTGGAAAACTTGAAGAGCCTCGATATGAACTAGTATCAAGTTAGTTAAGATCAATGAATTTTAAAACAATATAAAACTTCATAACAGAATCTCAGATAAGAAAAAATATTTTCATATCCTGTACAACCAGCTAAGTAGTATTTATATAGGCCTTACAAAATAAACATCATATGTTTACCCACGAATTTAGAAAATGTGTGCAGGGGACATAGATGGTTAGGAGAAATAGGATATAAAAAGTAATGGATGAACATAGAAAAGTAAAAAGTTATGGAGCCATAGTAGAACCATGCTGCCATTAAGATAAAAAGGTAAATAGAGGAAAGAATTCTTGCTACTTGAAAAGAAACTGTGGGACAAATGAGGGGGCATATTGGGGGAAACTTTTTATATTATAAATCTTGTGAATTGAGGGTTTTTTTAAACATATATGTTTTATTTTGATGAAAATTATCATTAAAAACTGAAGAGTGGTGAATAGATGGCCCAGTGAGTAAAGTATTTGGCGTATGTCTTAGTGAAGATTTCTACTGCTGTGAAGGAAGAGACACCATGATTATGTCAACTCTTATAAAGAAAACATTTCATTGGGTGGCTCACATACAACTCTGAGATTCAGTCTATTATCATCATGGTGGGAAGCATGGCAGTATGCAGGCAGACATGATGCTGGAGAAATAGCTGAGAGTCCTACATCTTGCAGGAAACATGAAGTCGACTGAGACACTGAGCAAAGCTTAAGCAAAGGAGACCTCAAAACTCGCCTCCACAGTGACACACTTCCTTCAATAAGACCCCACTGCCCAATAGTGTCACTCCCTATGAACTTATGGAGGCCAGTTACACTCAAACTAGCACAGTGAATGAAGATGAAGACATGAGTTCAAATCTCCATTGCCTATATAGAAGCCAGGCATAACCCTGAGCATCTGTAACTCTAGTAATGAGAGCACGGGTATAGACAGGTGGATCCCAGTGCTTGATGGCTAGCAAGTCTAGCTAAAATGGTAAAATTCAGGTTCACATCTGAGACTGTATCTGAAAAATTAAAGTATAGAAGCTACTGATAAAGACATTCTCATTTCAATCTCTGGCACCAAAGAATATGCATATACATGAGAATAAGACTCTTCTATAAGCAATGGGGACCCAAGGCCACTGGAAGTTCTCCTTACTAAAACCTCCTATGTGCTTCTATTCTTTTCTTTTGAACTGTGCCTCCTCTGAGTCTGATCTTCTAGCTATATTCACTCCTAACTTATCTTTATTGGTTTAATCTAAATGCCTGTCCACCCATGACTTTTCCATTATTGAAAACTTTGCTCTCACTGGGCCTTTGTGAGAATTCTAATTAGGTTTAATAATAAAACCCCAAGTCAGATATAGGGTTAACTGCTGAAAGATCAGAGAAGCAGAGCTGCCAGCCACTAGTTTATACCTCTATGGAATACTCAGACCAAATGAGCAATCCTGTAACATGGTGGGCCTGCTTGTTGGGGTTTCTGCCCTGCCTGGTTCCCACATTTGTTAAGTCTCAAGGAAAATCACACAGAGAGGTCTACCTAAGTTATAAACTGATTGGCCTATTAGCTCAGGCTTTGTATTAGCTCTTATGACTTATATTAACCCATTATTCTTATCTATGTTAGCCACATGGCTTGGTACCTTTTTCAGCAGGGCAGGTCACATCCTGCTTCTTAACAGGACAGGGAGAGGGCCTGGCTTTTCATCCTAGTCACCTGGCTAGGTTACACCCAAAATAATCACACAGAAATTGTATTAATTAAATCACTGCCTGGCCCATTATCTCTAGCCTCTTATTGGCTAACTCTCAAATCTTGATTTAACCCATTTCTGTTAATCTGTATATTACCAAGTGGCAGTGGCCTACCGGGAAAGATTCGACATGTCTGTCTTTGGCAGCTCCATGGCGGCTCTCTGTCTGCCCTTCTTCCCAGCATTCAGTTCTGTTTACTCCACCTACCTAAGTGCTGCCCTATCAAAAGGCCTAGGCAGTTTCTTTATTCAACCAATGAAAGCAACACATAGGCAGAAAAACCTCCTACACCACAGTCCTGTCTCTATGAAACCTCAGCCTGAAAACTGAGCCCCTGTCTCCTCCCACTTTATATTTCTCTCTCTCTGCTTGACAATATCCCTCCCTGTCTCCACCTCCCTAGTGCTGGGATTAAAGGTGTGAGTGACCACCACTTGTTTCTTTTTTAGACTGATTCAATCTAGTGTAGCCCAGGGTGGCCTTGAACTCAAAGAGCTCCATCTGCTTCTGTTCCCCAAGGGCTGGGAGTAAAAGTGTGTGCCCTCACTGCCTGGCCTCTATGGCTAACTAGTGTGGCTATCTCTATCCTCTGATCTTTAGGCAAGTTTTATTTGTTAAAGCACAAACAAAACTCACCACACCTGGCATTACCATTTAAAATGATTCGGGTAAGTTATGGATCAATAAAGTGAATATAAAAGTTTGAAAGAGAAAGAAAGTCATCATAACCAGCTTGAAGGCCTAGCTAAGCATGTATCAAAGTAAAACTATCCAGGGACATAGGACTCTCTATTTGCTCATAATTACATTGTGTTGCAAAATTATTAAAATTATATTCTGTAATTATTGGTGCTTTTATATAATTGTGGTAGTTTGAAAGAAAATGGCCCCCATAGGTAGTGGAACTATTAGGAGGAATGGCTTTGTTAGAGTAGGTATGGCTTTGTTGGAGGAAGTGTGTCACTGAATATTATTACAAAGATAATTCTGATTAATAAGGATAGGCTTTCTGCACAGAGCATCAAACAAAAGTGTAAGCATTTCCTTTCCGATGGAGTACTGAAGGATATGTCAGTATTAGGTCAGAGAAGAAGAGATCAGTTTTTGACTCCGAGTCAATGCTATCACAAGTCAGAATGGCAAGAGAAGAGCCATAAGGGACAAATAAATGTCATCTCCCCTTACAGGTATCCAGGTAAATGATTCCAAGCTTGCCACCTCTATAGCTCAGGGCAGAGAAATGTTCACATCGATTTCTCTGCCAACTCAGACACAGATTAATGACCATTTTTCCAAGCAACTCCTCCCCAGGATAATGTTCATCCACTATGCTGAATGAGACACTTTTTCTGGGGAGACATGCCACAAACATCTATTCATTACAAATAGATAACCAACAATAGACCAAAGTAATGGTTCTCTAAAAGGCCAACCATGCAAACCAATTAGTTTCAGCTATGTGGAGAAGTAGGATGTCTTAAAGGTAACATCACAGAGAAGCCCATTCTGCCTAGATGTCATCTGATGAAAGTTGCAATCCTAGTGACCTCTCTGCAGATACTGAGGGCAGCTCAATAGCAACTGTTTGCTATATCTATGACCTTTTGCGAGGGCTCTGTGATCTGATCTAGTAGATTTCAGTTCTCCAGGACTTATAAGGTTGTTTACTTCCTCACCCTCCTGAGTCTCCCTCTTCTTTCCAGGAGGGATATTCAATTTGGAAAAAAAAACAACAAACAAACAAACAAAAAAAAAAAACACCACATTACAGAATCGAAGGCCAACTTGTCTTGCCTCCCTTTTCCAGAAGTCTCCATGGATGTGTTCTTCCACCTGCTGACCAGGGTTTTATATAATATCTATTCCTAAACAAGTAAATGCAAAAAAACAGAGGAATCATTTAGTTGACCTGGACTAAAAAAGTGTTCAACCTTTTCTCGACAGTAATGAGTAATTGTTGCGAATTAGCTCGATATGGGAAATAACCAGGCCAGCTTAAGGATAACAATTATATTTTTAATGGTTATAATAGGAAACTCACGCCACAAG
The DNA here is from genome assembly GCA_004026605.1 of Ondatra zibethicus. Lineage (NCBI taxonomy): Eukaryota > Metazoa > Chordata > Mammalia > Rodentia > Cricetidae > Ondatra > Ondatra zibethicus. Next base: position 78,694 of record PVIU01002008.1, read on the forward strand.
AATGGGGAGTCCGACTTCCTCTGTGTCCAGCGGGCATCACACAGAGAGCGCACACCTGGTCTGTCCCAGTTTTCTTCCTGGGTTCCAGGTAGCCACGCCTTAACTAGTCATGATTGGTTAACAGAGCTTCCCCATCATCTCCGCCTTTTGTCTAAACAAGATTGATCCAAACCCAATACAACTATATACAATAGGAACAGATACCAAATATAAAATTACAAACAATATAAACAATATTAAGATTAAGCAAAGAACACATAACAAAAGTTTCACTAAACATTCTATTTCAAGGAGTCTAAATCTTGCATTGAAATTAAGCTTGGCTAAATCATGAGGAAGGTAACTACAACTATCTAATCTTCAACCCCATCGAAGATCTGAGAAGGGAAACAATATTACTCGAGTAAGCAGGAAGTGCAATCGAGCAACTTCCAAAATGTGCAACAAATGACAGAGACAACTGGCTACCTGGGCAATCACCCAAAGTCTCATTTGCAATGTTGAAGCAACCAACTAAGGCCTAACGTAACTGACAAACCATTTTCAAAGGCAAGAAAATTTTCAAAACTATCTTACCCTGGTTTAGCAGGATTTGACAGTCCTGTTTTATTTATTTACGGATACTATGTATCTTTGTCAGTGGTTGAGGTATGGGCATTTCTTTTCCCAAAGGCCAGTTCTGACAAGAAGACAACAAGCTCCCAGCAGAGTGTCTTTGGTGCTCAACATTCTCTCAGGAATAGATCGGTGTTGCCAGGAGTGATTGTTTCTCACCACCACAAAGCTCTAAGTTAGATTAAATGCCATTTTCTACAGCTCTTTGAAGAGGTTGAAGATTATCTGTCTATACAGAATATAATCTCTATGTATCTAAAGAACCTGATTAGTCTAACTATAAATATGACAAACATAGGTGACTACTGATCTATAATTCTTAATACCTATCTAACTTAAAGACTAAGACAATAAACAACTGTGCAATAAATGAGGACAATGACCTCCAAATGTAAACAATGTATAAGTATCTTGATCAGAGGTAGAAAGGTACACTGCAATATGGTAAATATATATATCAATACATAAACAATGTTTTAAACAGAGGTAGAAGCATACAAGCCTACAATATTCAATATAATTTAGCTTTGTATCAAGATACAAGAATCTATACCAATGTAATTGTGCATAAACAATAACTCACAAATACCAATCTATTATCCCATAATCCAATACCCCCTTTTTTAAGATCCCTGAGCTTATAAAATTCCTCCCCCAACCCTCAACCGTGTACCAATTATAATCAACCCTAAATGACGTCCCTAAGCCTGAGGGCAAACTTTGCTGGGAGAGGGGATGTCATCTTCTAGAATTACTTCCAGCTGTCATGGGGGCGACATTCTTTCTAGGGGATCCTGTGAAAGTAAAATGATAGTTAAATTTCAAGATTAATGTCTGGTAAGATTGCAAATAGTCTCTGAGTATTTTGTGGAGGTCTGGCCAGAATGTTGTAAAAGAGGTGCACCATTTCAGCTAACCAAGTTGGAACCATCCTGTGCAGCTGGTATCAAAAACAGGTCTTGAAGTAGCACAATCAGTATCATGTCATCATATCAACTGGATGGAGTTGTTGTTGTGGGGCCCCATCTTCTTCCTGGAAACTTCAGAGATTACTGCAGGAAAATTCATTGTTCATTGTGGAAAATTTAAGCATCATTTATATAGACATATACAGACATCTATATTCAATGAAAGGTATGATAAAGACAAAAACAGATATGAAGAAAAGTAAGGATGTTTTCTAATTTCTTTTTCTTTCTGTCCCATATCATGGCTTCTGACATGAGACAGAAACTCCAGGTTTTACTCTTGACAACAGGCTTGGAATTAGAGAGGGATCAAGCCAGGGTCTGACTTCAAGACCACCTCTATATATTTATAAATATAAACACATACATATACCTATATATATATGTATATATATCTATATATTCACAATATTTATGCTTCGGAACATATTTGGTTTTCTTGATGATCCTTATGGGTAGTTATTATTCCAACTGTCAGTAGTCAAACATCCAGGGGTCCCTTGAATTTTTAAAGATAAGTGTTTTCCTGCAGAGATAAGGACAGAACCCTGCCCACATCCTATATGTTTTTCTCACCACCTGTATGATTATCATCATTGTGGATGAGCTGTCATTTCTCCTTTCCAAGAGGTTTCTCCTCTTTAAAACGAACCTTTATTAATTTTGCTGGTATCCACAATTTCTCTTCTCCTGTGGAAACAAGAGCAAAACCCCTTCCCCAACGCAGCACATCTCCTGGTTTCCATTGCTAGGTCAGCACATCCTTGAAATAAACCAGTTGATTTAATTTGGCAGACTTTTCCATTATCCAGTGTCTTTCTGCTGCTGTTGTCCCTTTCTAATTAACGTTAAGAAAATTCAAGGTTAATAAGGCATTATGTAATCTATTTCTGGGGGCACCCAGAAATTTTCCACCCCTTTCTGTTTGCTTAACATATCCTTTATAGTTCGATTTGATCTTTCTATAACTGCTTGACCTGTAGGATTGTGTGGTATATCTGTAACATGCTTAATATTATAATAAGCAAAAAACCATTTTATTTTTCTAGAGATATAAGCTGGGCCATTATCTGATTTTATTTGTGCAGGTATACCCATGATGGCCATAACTTCCAATAGATGTGTGATTACTAAATCAGCCTTTTCTGAACTTAAAGCAGTTGCCCACTGAAAACCTGAATAAGTGTCAATGGTGTGGTGTGCATATTTTAATTTGCCAAATTCTGCAAAGTTGAACATGTCCATCTGCCAGATCTCATTCCTTTGAGTACCCTTTGGGTTAGTCCCTGCAGGTAGTGGTGTTTGGTTATAGAAAGAGCAAGTAGGGCATCTCTTTATAATCTCCTTAACTTGTTGCCATGTAATAGAAAACTTTTTCTTTAAACCTTTGCTATTGACGTGATTTTTTTATGAAATTCAGAGGCCTGCAGCACGCTTCCAATCAATAATTGATCAATTTCTGCATTACCTTGTGCTAGAGGACTTGGCAGACCCATATAGGATCGGATGTGTGTTATGTACATAGGACAAAGCCTATTCCTGATCATGTCTTGCACCTGGATAAACAATGAAGTCAATTCTGTATCATCTGATATAAACTCAGCAGTTTCAATATGCAAGATAACTCCTTCTGCATATCGCAAGTTAGTAACTATATTAAAGAGGTTCTTTAAAATCCCTTATCACCATAAGAATGGCAAATAATTCCACCTTCTGGACAGAATTATAAGGGCTTTGTTCCACCTTACTCAATTTGTCTGATTTGTAACCTGCCTTCCTTGATTTATTAGCATCAGTATAAAATGTACGGGCTCCAGCTATTGGAGCATCATGTACAATTCAAGGAAGAATCCAAGAAGTTCTCTTTATAAGGTTAAGTCTATCACTTTTGGGATAGTTACTATAAATTTCCCCCAAAAAATTAGCAGAAGCTCTTTGCCATGGTTCATTGTCTTCCCATAACTTTTTTATTTCATCAGTAGTGAAAGGCACTATAATTTCTGATGGGTCTATACCTGCTAGTTGACGAAGTCTCAATTTACCTTTTATAATTAATTCAGAGACTTTTTCCACATAAGTTTTTAATTTTTACTTGGTTTATGTGGTAAAAAGATCCATTCTAAAATAATATCTTCCCTCTGTATTAAAATTCCCGTAGGAGAAATTCTGGAGGGCAATATGACTAGAATACAACTAAGACTTGGATTCACCCTATCCACATGTGCCTCCTGCAATTCACTGTACTGGTATATTATTTGTATTTCGATAAATAAATCTATCCTGAAGACAAGAGGCAAAGCTAAACCACTAGAGAAGTCTTACCTCTACCAAGGTTGGGTAGACAAACTAAGCAGACAGCCTCACTCGCCTCTCATTTTATATTCCCTCTAGTGCTGGAATTAAGGGTGTATGACTCCCTAGTAATGGTATTAAATGCGCAGGCTCCCACCACCTGGATTTATTTCTGCATTGATTTTGTGTCCCTCAGAGTAGCCTTGACCTCACAGAGATCTAACTGACTCTGCCTTCCGAATCCTGAGATTAAATGTGTGTGTCACAATTGCCTAACTGCTAGTGGCTTTAGCTTTGCCTCTGGTCTTCAGGAAAGACTTATTTATTAAAATATAAATAATATACCACTACACATCATAATCCTGACTCAACTGAAAAGAGAAATAATTTTCCATAGGCAGTCAACAGTATGAGGCACCGATGCCTTCCAGAGAGTGCAAGGTAGAGCCCTGGCCTTTGCCATGTGAGCCCTGTGCTCCTCCTCTCAGGCTTTGCCTGCTCTACTTCCAAATTCATAAAATAAAAACACAAAGATTGCTTTCTTTCATTCTATATTGAACTTCTCACCATTTCTCCAAGTCCTGATTATTTTTATATTCTAAAGCCACTTCCAAACACCATCTTACCATCCCTCCTCTCTCTAGCCTACCATGATTGGGAATTTCCCTATGTGGTACTTAAGGTTTCTGTTTTGCGTCAGTCAATCGCAAAATGCTGAAGTAAAATTTGTGGAAAACAGAAATGATGTCATATTCATCATTTACATGATTCCAACAAATGGGGTGTTAAGGATGTTAATAAACACAAAAATTCATCTAAAAGTCATTTAAAGAAAAGTGAAAATACACACCAAAATTTTTCATGTTCAAATATATGGTAAGACTCTATGGCTAAAGACATCCCACACTTTAACATCAGGACATAGAGAAATAAGTCTCAAACCAATAAGAAAATTTCCATGACTCTGTCTAGCTTCCATGGTACCAGAAGGTACTGAACATGCTACTAGGGAAGAAAACACATCAGTGGTCTTACCTAAGGCTGTACCTTGCATGTTTGACTATATATTTGACAGACAAGTTACACCCACTGGAGTAATAGTGCCATGACTGTCATGGAATAGTGTGGAGGCCCAAAACTGTGAGCCTATTTCCACCTTATCTGAAGACCAAAGAGTTTGAGGTTGCTCAAAGTTGTTAACGGGTATGGCTACACACCCTGATGTAAGGTGTGGTTACTTGATGTATTGAACATTAAGATGGCCCATACAGGTAGATCCACTCCACCCATACCAAAGGTCAGAAAATTCTAGCATTCTTCTGCTCCTTCTTTTGAATGAAGAGGTTTGACCTAGAGTGGCTGCCTTCAGGTTACTTGGTCTAGGGTGGATTAACTGCCTAAACAACAGAATGCTTTTCTCAAGGATTAATGACTTGATGTCTCAAGTATTGAAGAAACCAACTGTTCTAGTTGTCCTTTGAACCATGTTAAGGCAGTCTTTTGCCTTCTCCTCTGTTGTATTGAGGCATAAAAGTGTATGGAAAATTAAATGCAGTGGATTTCAGTATTCACTGGCACTCCCTCCTGGTACTATCCTATTTTATTTATAAAACTCACTGTTTTATTATTTTTCATTCACGTCTTCATTCTTTTTACTTATTTTTATAATCCCCATGTCTCTACCCTGGTAAGTGGTATCCTTGTCAAAGCTGGTATCAGACAGAGTAGCTAATCTAGTGGAATTTGAGATCTGTTCCACAGGAAAGAATTAACTTTGGTCAAAAGGCCAAAGCTGAGACGTCATAGATCATTGTGTAGAATATGTTATTGTTACATTGCTAAATGGCCATACAGACTCCTGAATAAATATTAATTTTTCACTCACAGCCATAGATAGCTATCAACTGTTGTCAGAGAATCTTTGTTTGCAGTGAACAACGGTCAGTGTTCTGGGCTCAGAAGAGTCAGTGTTCAGTCTCTAAACATGCCATCTCTATTAACTGCATCTACATCAAAGCACAAGGAACACAACAGGTGAGGAGGCAGCTGGAGATGAGAGAAATTCTGTGAAATGTTGTCTTCTGAACCTGGGATGGCTATGACACTTAGAAGCTCACAGCATGACATGGTGGTCTATACAAGACTTACATAAGATCAAGTCAGAATTCCTGCATAGATGAAGGAGAAGATCTCTAGCCTGTGCTGCACTGATGAGCAATTGGGAGTTGATAACTGTGCCCACTACTGTATCCCAGATTCCTGTGGGTGCTCCACAGTCTTGTAAATATGGGCAGCAATAATTTGACTTAGTGGATTATAAAGAGAAAAAAAAGGAAAGACAGAATAAAATGAAGTTAGGAAGAAGAGGGTTGAGATACAGGGAGTGGGAGAGAAATAGGGGTGTATATTATATTTTATCTAAACATAAAATTTCTAAGGAATTGTGTGTGTGTGTGTGTGTGTGTGTGTGTGTGTGTGTGTGTGTGTGTGTGTAACAGGAAGGTCACTCGTTCTTCCTGGCCACCTGGCTAGCTTACACCCAAAATAATTACACAGAAACCATATTCATTAAAACACTGCTTGGCCTGTTAGCTCTAGCTTCTTATTGACTAACTCTTATATTAATTTAACCCATTTCTATTAATCTTCATATAGCCATTTGGCAGTGGCTTACCAGCAAGGTTCTGCATCTGACTCTGGTGGCTTCATGGTGTCTCTCCCTGACTCCGCCCTTCTTTCTCCCAGCATTCAGTTTAGTTTTCCTTGCCTACCTAAGTTCTGCCCTATCAACAAGCCAAGGCAGTTTCTTTATTCATTAATGGTAATCACAGCACACAGAGGGGAAGCCTACATCGTGTGTGTGTGTGTGTGTGTGTGTGTGTGTGTGTGTGTGTATAAAATTGGGGTAGAAGCAGTTGGTAACAATGTGTTTAGGGGTTAAGCTCTGATTCTTCTTAAAATTCTGACCAATTATGTGTCTCTGTATTAACCAACACTCACTGCAAAAAGTGCTTCTCTGACCAAAGTTGAGAGCTGTTTAGGACTGTGAGTGTGAATGTATATTCAATATGTATATTATATATATATATATCCCATACACACACACATATATATATACATATATACACACACACAGTGGGGGTGTGGGGGTGAAAAGATAGATCACTTTGAAGCTAACTTCAGTATAAATTTAAATCAGACTGTGTTAAAATTTAACTACATCTTCTGGTTATTTTCACAAAAATACATTTAAATTTTTTAAACACCCATGGAATTCACAATGACATCACTAAATCTTCCGGAAGCTTTGTTAAACAGGAAAAGGACTGTCTGTGAATGATTCAGCAAATCCTTCTGACTCTGCCCTTTTCCATTTTTTATTTTATTCTTGTATTTGTGTTCACTGTTATAATTTCTCACCAGTTAACAATACAATCATCAAAATTAGAAGTGTTAGTTAAATCATTGAGATGTCAAATAGATAATATAGAACAAATATTTTTTTTCTAATTAGAACTTTATTCTAAGTGACTTCTAGAAAGGAAACCGCATAGACACTCAGGAAGTCATATTTGAAATTCAATAGTCATGTGAGTTACCCTTTGACCTGGTCTAAATACCTTGTACTATCACCTAAACCCTCTTCATTTTTCCCTGTAAAGTTTTACAACACATCTATATGACTGTGGCTTTAACTTGTATGATATTTCAGTAGAGCCCAGTAATGGCTCTTTATTCTGGAGCTCATGAATGTTTTTTCCTAACCCTTATTAACATTCGTAAAGCAAAATGTTCAAGACCATATACCCTTCTAGTAAAGGTGCAGGCATGAACACTGGCCAGCAATCAAATGCACTGGGTTGCAGCAATGAGAGGGAATGGGGTTGAACACCATCAAGAGGAAGTCTTATAAACATTATGTCCAGTGTCCAGGAGTGGCAACAGGCATCCTAGTGACACCTTTTCTGGGATTCTAATTATTTTCACCTGGTTGCTTCCCAACACTGTTTCTTCATTTTTTTTTTTTTTTTTTTTTTTTTTAGAAATTCTGCAGTCCTCCACTGTTTATCAGATTCTTATATGGTGTCTCTGTCACCTGTAGATCAGAATCACAGTCAGTGTCTTAGGAAAAGAACACAAACACAGATAAGCACTCATATCTGTTTCTCGGGCATTAAAGCATTATTTCATTTCTATTGAAAACATCAAAGGTTCATTCTTTTGTTGATTTTTGTGATATGAATACTAAAGACACAAGGAGATTACATGTTTGTGGCTGACCTTCAGATATTCCATGTGGACCACAGAGGGCAAAAATGTTTTAGTGCGTGAAAGGTCTGATTTCTCTCTGTCATCTTTTAAACAGGTACGGTAATGGATTTCGTGGCTAGCAAGGAACTTCAGCGACAGACGAGGCACATTGCTTTGTTTGGAGTTGCCTGCACAGACCTTTGTGTGTAGGAGTTTGTTTGTGTGCCAAGTGTTGGGGGAGAAGTAGTTATTCTTGACCTTGTGCCTCAAGCATCTCCATGCACAACAGGCATTTGAGAAAATCAGTCTATTTTGAATTCAGTCCAGCTTCTTCTCTCAGGAAGAAGCTGGTTAAATGTGTTGTAACTAATTACTTCAGTTTATCACAACTTTATAAAAATAAGCAATACATTTCATTTTTCTGAGCAGAATTCAGAAATAAGCAAAATAATAAAATCAAGTCTTATTATAAAGTCATCAGAAGGACCCATGTGGAGACAAAGAGGTTACTGCTCCCACTGGTCCATCTCTAGGAGGCTGCATTCATTTTCCTCCACCTCTAATTATTCATCCCTTCTTGACCTGGACCATCCCTCTTTCCCATTGGCTGCTCTGGGGGCCCAAGAGATGTGCTGGCTTGCAGCATCTGCTGAGTGCCTTGCGCTGCCAGCTTCATCCAGGCAGGTAAAGTTCACAAGTGGGAGATAAAGAGTGGAAGGAGAAGCCAGATGGAGTATTTCTGTACTGCTTCCTCTCACCTCTCCCAGCCAATTGCTTTAACACAAACCGCTTATTTTGACAACTGTAGTCCTGTGCTAAATCCCTCTTTAAGGTACAGCTTTCACTGGACTCTGATATCTGTAATTTATCCGCTTATCCCATTAGTCCTAAAGATAAGGAGGCTGTTTCCTTGGGCTCTGTGAGCACCTCAGCATTTCCTGCTTTGAACCCTGCTTCCCACCTGACCAGCTATTTAATCATCAGAAACCAGGAGTGTTTTCTGTCTTCTATGGAGACTTTAGCTTCTTCCAGGACGGAACTACCTAATGCATTTAACATGAACCACTAACTTGTTTTCATGCTTTCATCTCAGGAGTCTCTCTCATTAGTACAGTCCATCCACGCACTAAAGCAGACTCCTGCAAGTGAAGCCCAGGAAGGCACGATGAAGTTAGAATGGTAATCGAGATACAGCAACAACTGTCGTTGTCAGGAGAATTGGAAGCCCGAATCTCATTGACTGTCCACTTGCTGATTGTATCGTTCACCTAACGAACCTAGAGTCAAAATATTCAAAAGACTGTTTGCTAAGTTTAGATTAAAACTTAAGGGATTCAATTACAGTAGTCATATATTTTATGACCTTAGGCTTCCATTAACTCAGGTCCTTTCCAGGTACTTTAGGACTTTGCCTGAGACATAGAGGAAGGGCAGCCTATTCTCTAAAAAGTGCCTCTGGCCATGCCAAAATGTGACTCACTCATTTCTTTTCTGAGTTGTCAAGGTAACAAATGTTTTATTCCTCTTACCCAGTCCCCTGTCACATCCAGCTCTGACAGGAGTATATCTTGAGAAATCTCTTCATCTATGTAATTAAGGCTTATAGATTAAGGGTTCTTATATCTCCGTAGAGTGCTCATCTATTCACTCAGCTTTGCAGAAACACATGTTGAACATCTCTGATACATTCTGCAGATGACAGGAAGAATAAAGTTACTCACCTATGCATCATGCCCTGGTTCTTTCATTCCCAGGAACACTTCCCTCATTCTCAGATCTTCAAGGCCTCCTCAATTATTGACAATACAACTATTTTTATATAAATATTTTAGAGGAACCCAATTGATGCCAGGGCAGTACAAAAGAAAAAGAGAAGGCAGATGTTTATACAGCCATTTTACTACTTGAACTAGCCAGAATTTTACTAACAAAACAATTGCTTCCAATGAACTGATCAAATTGAGATTTGCTGCATTTCTTTTTTGTATTATGGTCTCTTATTTAACAAGGAATTTTACTAGAAATCAGAGCTTCTGCAGATTGAAGTGTGACATGGAAAGCATGTCTATGGTTCCTTTGTCTTCATTGGCATGGCACATCACATACACACCACACACACACACACACACACACACACACACATACACACACACACATACACACACACACACACACCTGCACACCCAAAATGTCTGCTGCCCATTCCAAGCAGCTGATCAATGTTTCACCCACTTTAGTGTTTCACCTGCTTTCACTGGTCCTCTCTAAGAGACTCCCACCTCAGCAGCAAAACCAAGAAGAGTGGATTTGACCCAGGCAGCCCTCAGTTTGAAATTCAGTTGCATTCCTCTTAGCTGTGCGCCCATCATCAAATCACTTTTTCTATAAGCCATTTCCCTCATTCATAAAACAAAGGTGTTCTCAGTGCTTCCCTCACAGTATTGTTTGGAACAGTGAGTGCATGTGTGTAAAGGTTTTTGATGAGCACTTTCCATCAATAAGCTAGCTATTAACTGCTTTGAGAAAAGTATTCCATGTCTCCTGTGGTGCCTGGATGAAGGTAGCAGCTAGGACGTTTTCTGCTTTATACCTCAGGGAAAGACCTGCGTAAAGGAAAAACAGGAGCCTTTGACATTCTTGGCAGAGACATTTGTTTGTGGAAGCCAAAAGAGATTTTCAGTTTCAAAAATGGCAGGGCACAAATTTTGTGTTAAAAACAGATTATCTGGAAGAAACAGGAGTGCGGCGTGAACATGGGGAAGCAAAAGAAAACAAGAAAATATGCGACCATGAAGCGAATGCTTAGTCTCAGAGATGAGAGACTTAAAGAAAAGGATAGATTAAAGCCTAAAAAGAAAGAGAAGAAAGATCCCAGTGTTCTGAAGGAAAGAGAAGTCCCCCAACATCCTTCCTGCTTATTCTTCCAGTACAATACGCAGCTGGGTCCCCCATACCACATCCTTGTTGATACCAACTTCATCAACTTTTCCATTAAAGCCAAACTAGACTTAGTGCAGTCCATGATGGACTGTCTGTACGCCAAGTGTATCCCTTGTATAACTGATTGTGTGATGGCTGAAATTGAGAAATTGGGCCAGAAGTATCGAGTGGCACTAAGAATCGCCAAGGATCCACGATTTGACCGACTTCCGTGCACACACAAAGGAACCTATGCTGATGACTGCTTGGTACAGAGAGTCACTCAGCACAAGTGTTACATTGTGGCTACAGTTGATCGGGACCTCAAACGAAGAATCTGGAAGATCCCTGGAGTTCCTATTATGTATATTTCTAACCATAGATACAACATTGAACGGATGCCAGACGATTATGGAGCTCCTCGGTTCCGATTCTTACTTGACCAAATTCACCTGTGTTTCTTTACCAGCTTTCTCTGTTGTCACTTAATTAAACATACTTTTTGTTGGGTTTTTTTTTTGAATCATAAAAAAAAACAAAACAGATTATCTGGCTAAAACAGATGAAAAATCAAATTCCCTGTCCCCTGGCTATGGTCAGGGGCATAGCAGAGAAAGATTAGAGGGAAAGGAACACAGCCCTTGTCCTTTACAAACAGGAAAAAGGATAAGCCAGGGTATACTTAGAAACTCTGAAAATAGTGAGGTCCCTATGTCTTAGTAGAACCCGAAAAAAATGTCAAAGCTGAGTTCTCTAAGTCTAACATAGGCAATCAGAATTTACACATTGGAGTACTACTCAGCAGTTAAAAAAAAATGACATCTTGAAACTTGCATGAAAATGAATGGAACTAGAAAAAACCATCCTGAGTGAGGTAACCCAGACCCAGAAAGATGAACATGGTAGGTACTCACTCATGAGTGAATACTAGCTGTAAAGCAAAGGATATTGAGCCCATAGTCCATAATCTTAGAGAAGTTGAGTAACGAGGTTAAAAAAAAAAAAAATTAGATCCACCCAGAAGGGGAAACAGACAAGATCGCCTGACAAAATTGAAAGCATGGGGGTGGGAGAAGAAGGAAGAGTGGAAGGTGAAGAGGGAGGGAGAAGGGGAGGGGGAGGAGAATGCAAGGAAAGAGTTATCTTGATTGAAGGCATTATGGGGCTAGCAAGAAACCTGGCACTAGAGAAATTCCCAGGAATCCACAAGGATGACCCCAGCTAAGACCCTAAGCAATAAAGGAGAGGGTTCACAACCTGGCATTGCCCTGTAGTCAGATTGATGATTATCTTAAATGTCACCATAGAGCCTTCATCCAGCAACTGGCAGAAAGAAAAGCAGAGACCCATATCGCAGCACTGGACTGAGTCCCCAGAGTCCACGTAAAGAGTGAGACTATGAGCAAAGGGGTCAAGACCATGATGGATACACCCACTGAAACAGTTTACTGGACCTAATGGGAGCTCACCAACTCCAGCTAGATAAGGAAGGAACCAGGCATAGGTCCAACCTAGTCCCTCTGAATGTGGGTGACAGTGGTATGGCTGGGGCAGACTGCAAGGTCACTGGCAGCAGCACCAAGATTTATCCCTACTGCTTGTACTGGCTTTTGGGGAACCTATTCTCTTTGGATGGATACCTTACTTAATATATACCTAGATATATTAAGGAGGGCCTTGGACCTTTGCCGAAGCACTGTGCCTTCCCCTCTCTGAGGAGTGAATGGGGGGGTGGAATACGGAGTAAGGTGGATAGAATGGGAGGAAGGGAGGGTGAGGGAACTGGGATTGGTATGTAAAATAAAAAAATGATAGTTTGTTTTCTTTTTAAAAAAAGAAAAATAAAGTAAATTAAATAAAAAGAAGTGCACCAGTAGAGCCATCCAAGGGGTAAGTGTGAGCACACCCTGCCGCCCAGACACCCCGCGAAGGGAGTACAGGTGCCCTTCCATCCCCTAAACTTTCTGGACATTCAGTGGGGCTTCTCCCGGCTACTGGCTTTCCTACTTATCCCACCCCAGCTTGCCCCCAAGCACCCCTTTCCATCTGAGGGGTCTAGGATCCCCCAACTCAGCCTGCTTCAGGGCTGAGGCTCTGGGGACAAAGTGGTGAGTGCAAGGCTGCAGGGGTATCTTTGTTCCATGGAGCCAGCACCACCATCTACCAAGCCTGCCCTTTTGTCTGCAAGGTCCTGAGCCAGCAAGTGGCCCTAATCCAGTACCAGAAGGTCCTTCTGGAGGGGGGTCCTTAGATCAACCATCACAGCCTACTTCAGGGAGGAGGGCATCTGAGAGCCAACTCCAGTGCTGAGGCCAGAACAAGAAAAATCCCCAAGTACGCAGTTAGCCACAGCAAAAATCGGACCAAGCCACCAAGACTCTCCTGACTGTATTAGAAGGAAGAGATGGGCAGGCGCCAATGCAAGAATTCCTCCAACAACCTGAAAAGCAACATGATAACACCAGAATCCAGTGAATATGCAACAGTAAGACTTGAACAACTTAATCCAGAAGAAATCGACTTTAAATGTAACATTATGAAAGTGATAGAGACCATTAAAGAGGATGTGAAAAACTCCTTTAAATAAATGGATGAGAAGACTAACAAAAAGTTAGAAGAAATGAATAAATCCCTCAAAGACATCCTAGAAAACCAAGAAAAAGCAATCAAACAGGTAGTGGAAACAGTTCAAGACCTGAAAACTGAAATGAAGACAATGAAGAAAACACAAACCAAGGGATGACTGGATATGGAAAATCTGGGTAAATGAACAGGAACTACAGAGACTAGGATAACCAACAGAATACAAGAGATAGAAGAAAAAAATCTCAGACGCTGAAGATACGATAGAGAAAATAAACTCATTGATCAAAGAAAAAAAGAAATCCAACAAATTCTTAACACAAAACATCCAGAAAATCTGGGACACCATGAAAAGACCAAACCTAAGAATAATAGGGGTAGAAGATGGAGAAGAATTACAGCTCAAAGACCCAGAAAATATATTCAACAAAAACATAGAAGACTTTCCCAACCTAAAGAAGGATATTCCTATGAAGGTACAAGAGCATACAGAACACAGAATAGAATGAAGAAAAAAACGCATCCCCTCGCCATATAATAATCAAAACACAAAACATACAGAATAAAGAAAGAATATTAAGAGCAGCAAAGGAAAAAGGTCAAGTAACATATGAAGGTAAACCCATCAGAATTACGCCTGACTTCTCTATGGAAACCATGAAAGCCAGAAGGTCTTGGATAGATGTGCTGCAGACACTAAGAGACCATGGATGCAAGCCCAGACTACTATACCCAGCAAAGCTTTCTTTCACCATCGATGGAGAAAACAAGATATTCCAGGATAAAAACAAATTTAAGCAATATGTAGCCACAAACCCAGCCTTACAGAAAGTACTAGAAGGAAAACCACAACTAAAAGAAGCAAACAACACCCATAATAACACAGACATCTAATAACCCTCCACCAGGACAACTCAAAGAAGGGAAATACACAAACTCTACCACGAAAAAAAAATAATAATAAAATAAAATAACTGGAGTTAACAACCACTGGTCATTAATATCACTTAATATCAATGGACTCAATTCACCAATAAAAAGGCACAGGTTAAAAGAATGGATACAAAAACAGGATCCAACATTCTGCTGTTTACAAGAAACACAGCTCAACCACAAAGACAGACATTATCTCAGAGTAAAGGGTTGGGAAAAGATTTTTCAATCAAACTGACCTAAGAAACAAGTGGGTGTGGGTATACTAATATCTAACAAAATCGAATTCAATCAGAAGAGATGGAGATGGACACTTTATACTCACAACAGGAATAATCCATCAGAATGAAGTCTCAATCCTGAATATCTATGCCCCTAATATAAAAGCACCCACATATGTTAAAGAAAAATTACTAGAACTCAAAGCACACATCAAACCCCACACACTAATAGTAGGAGATTTCAATACTCCTTTCTCAGCAATGGACAGGTCAACCAGACAGAAACTTAACAGAGAAATATGAGAACTAACAGATGTAATGAATGGATAGACTTAATAGACATCTATAGAACATTCCACCGAAACAGGAAAGAATATACCTTCTTCTCAGCATCTCATGGAACCTTCTCGAAAACTGATCACATACTCGGTAACAAAGCAAACATCCACAGATACAAAAAAATTGGAGTAACCACCTGTGTCTTATCGGATCATCATGGAGTAAACTTAGAATTTAACAACAATTCCACCACCAGAAAGCCTACGAACTCATGGAAACTGAACAGTCAACTACTGAACCACTCCTGGGTCAAGGATGAAATAAAGAAAGAAATTAAAGTCTTCCTTGAATTCAACGAAAATAAAGACACAACATACCCCAACCTATGGGACACTATGAAAGCAGTGCTAAGAGGAAAGTTCATAGCACTTAGTGCCCACATAAAGAAAATAGAGAAAGTACACATTAGTGACTTAAAAGCACACCTGAAATCTCTAGGAAAAAAAAAAAAAGAAGCAGACTCACCCAGAATTAAAGACTGGAAATAATCAAACTGAGGGATGAAATCAACAAAATAGAGACACAGAAAAAAATCCAAAGAATCAATGAAACAAAGAGCTGGTTCCTTGAGAATATCAACAAGATTGACAAACCCCTATCCAAACTAATCAAAAGGCAGAGAGAGAACACTAAAATTAACAAGATAAGAAATGAAAAAGGGGACATAACAACAGACACTGAGGAAATTCAGAGAATCGTTAGGTCTTACTACAAAAGCCTGTATGCCACAAAATTGGAAAATGTAAAAGAAATGGACATATTTTTAGATAATTACCATATATAGAAATTAAATCAAAACCAGGTGAACAATTTAAATAGACCTATAAGTCGCAAGGAAATAAAAGCTGTCATCAAAAACCTCCCAACCTAAAAAAGCCCAGGACCAGATGGTTTTTGTGCAGAATTCTACCAGAATTTCCAAGAAGAGCTAATACCTATACTCCTTAATGTGTTTCACATAATAGAAACAGAAGAGTCATTGCCAAACTCTTTTTATGAAGCTACAGTTACCCTGATACCAAAAACCACACATAGATACAAACATGAAAGAGAATTACAGACCAATCTCATTCATGAACATCAATGCAATAATTCTCAATAAAATACTGGCAAACCGAATCCAAGAACACATCAAAAAAATCATCCATTATGATCAAGTAGGCTTCATCCCAGAGATGCAGGGCTGCTTCAATATACGGAAATCTATCAATGTAATCCATCATATAAATAAACTGAAAGAAAAAAACCATATGATCATTTCATTAGATGCTGAAAAAGCATTTGACAAAATTCAACACCCCTTTATGATAAAGGTCTTGGAGAGATTAGGGATACAAGGATCATACCTGTAAATAATAAAAAGCAATATACAGCAAGCCGACAGCTACCATCAAATTAAATGGAGAGAAACTCAAAGCAATTCCACTAAAATCAGGAACAAGACAAGGCTGTCCACTCTCTCCATATCTCTTCAATATAGTGCTTGAAGTTCTAGCAATAGTTATAAGACAACATAAGGAGATCAAGGGGGTTCAAATTGGAAAGGAAGAAGTCAAACTTTCGTTATTTGCAGATGATATGATAGTATACATAAGCGACCCCAAAAACTCTACCAAAGAATTCCTACAGCTGATAAATACCTTCAGTAATATGTCAGGATACAAAATAAACTCAAAATAATCAATAGCCCTCCTATACACAAAGGATAAAGGAGCAGAGAGGGAAATCAGAGAAACATCACCTTTCACGATAGCCACAAATAGCATAAAGGATCTTAGGGTAACAGTAACTAAGGAAGTGAAAGATCTATTTGACAAGAACTTTAAGGCCTTGAAGAAAGAAATTGAAGAGGATACCAGAAAATGGAAGGATCTCCCATGCTCCTGAATTGGTAGGATCAATATAATAAAAATGGCTATTCTACCAAAGGCAATTCTATAAATTCAATGCAATCCCCATAATCCCTATCAAAATCCAAAAAAATTCTTCATAGACCTTGAGAGAATAATAACTTACTTTATATGGAAAAACAAAAATCGCAGGATAGCCAAAACAATCCAATACAATAAAGGAACTTCCAGAGGCATTACCTTCCCTGACTTCAAACTCTATTACAGAGCTACAGTAATGAAAACAGCTTGGTATTGGCATAAAAACAGAGACGTTGACCAATGGAATTGAATCAAAGACCCAGATATTAATCCACAAACCTATGAACACCTCACATTTGAAAAAGAAGCTAAACTTATACAATGGAAGGAAGAAAGCATCTTTAACAAGTGGTGCTGGCATAACTGGATGTCAACCTGTAGGAGAATGAAAATAGATCCTTATCTATCACCATGCACAAAACTCAAATCCAAATGGATTAAAGACCTCAATATAAATCTGACCACACGGAACCTGATAGAAGAGAAAGTGGGAAGTACCCTGCAATACATGGGCACAGGAGACCACTTCCTATGAATAACCCCAGTGGCACAGACAATAAGAGCAACAATGAATAAATGGGACCTCCTGAAACTGAGAAGCTTCTGTAAAACAAAGGACACAGTCATTAAGACAAAAAGGCAACCTACTGAATGGGAGAAGATCTTCACCAACCCCACATCAGACAAAGGTCTGATCTCCAAAATATATAAAGAACTCAAGAAACTAGACATTAAAATTCTAAATAACCCAATTAAAAAATGGGGTAAGGATCTGAACAGAGAATTCTCAACAGAAGAAGTTCAAATGGCCAAAAGATACTTAAGGTCATGTTCAACTTCCTTAGAGATCAGGGAAATGCAAATCAAAACAACTTTGAGATACTATCTTACACATGTCAGAATGGCTAAAATCAAAAACACCAATGATAGCCTATACTGGAGAGGATGTGGAGTAAGGGGAACACTTATCCATTGCTGGTGGGAATGAAAACTTGTGCAACCACTTTGGAAATCAGTGTGGTGGTTTCTCGGGAAATTGGGAATCAGCCTACCTCAGGATCCAGAAATACTACTTTTGGGAATATACCCAAGAGATGCCCAGTCATACTACAAGAACATTTGTTCAGCTATGTCATAGCAGCATTATTTGTAATAGCCAGAACCTGGAAACAACCTAGATGCCCCTCAATGGAAGAATGGATAAAGAAAGTGTGGAATATATACACATTAGAATACTACTCAGTGGTAAAAAACAATGACATCTTGAATTTTGCATGCAAATGGATGGAAATAGAAAACACTATCCTTAGTGAGATAACTCAGACCCAAAAAGATGAATATGGTATGTACTCACTCATTAGTGGATTCTAGCCATAAACAAAGGACATTAAGCCTATAGTTCACAAGCCTAGAGAAGCAAAATAGCAAGGTGAACCCAAAGAAAAATATATATAGATCCTTCTGGAAATTGGAATCAAACAAAATCGCCAGGCAAAAGTTAGGAGCACAGTGGGTAGAGGTGAGGTGATGTTGGGTGAAGGGGATAGGAGGAAGGAGAAGGGAGAAGGGAAGGACTGGGGAGATTTTGGGGGAGTTGGAGGGTGGAGATGGAGGAAGGGCAGATATTGGAGCAGGGAAGAAGATATCTACATTAAGGGAGCCATTTTAGGGTTGGCAAGAGACTTGGCTCTAGAAGGGATCCCAAGTGTCCCCAGCTAGGTCCTTGGGCAGCAGAGGAGAGCGTGCCTGAACTGGCCTTGTCCCATAATCACACTGATGAATATCTTGAATATCACCATAGAAATTTCGTTCGATGGACGTTGATAGAGACAGAGACAGATAGAGGGAGGGGAAGGGAGGAGGGTTACTGGGGGAGTGGGAGGGAAAAGGGAGAAGGGGAGGAAGTGTACATTTTTGGATGGAAAATAAAAAATGAAAAATAATAATAAAATAAAATAAAAAAGTAAAATAAAATAAAAAACAAAATAAAAAATTAAAAAGAAGTGTTGCAACAGTAGAAAGTAAATAGTTTATTTAACTGCAACAACAACAACAAAGAATAGATGGCCCGAGACGAGTATGGTATGTGAGCTAGGATGGATATAGCTTTGTGTAGGAGGACAGCACAGGCTAAGATCTGCAATGGAAATGTCATA
Source organism: Ondatra zibethicus (assembly GCA_004026605.1). NCBI lineage: Eukaryota > Metazoa > Chordata > Mammalia > Rodentia > Cricetidae > Ondatra > Ondatra zibethicus. The sequence continues at coordinate 97,902 of PVIU01002008.1, forward strand.
TCAGGCTATGTCCAAGAGAAACAAAGCTACAGGGATAGTGTTTAATGACCCTGTACCAATATTTACAATATGTGTGAAGTAGTTCCAACCAAATCTACAAACCCCTGTGCTTCTGATTTTTTTTGTCACTACAAAGATATGCTGATAGAAAAAAATAAGGTTGCATGGTGCAAGATCTCAACTATATACCACATCACCAGTATAAACTATTGGATAACAAAACAAAATAAAACCTCTGTGCAACAAAGATACTCTAAGGGTTTATTAGCTAGTATTTAAGAGCCTGGAAAGTGCCAATCTAGTATAGAATATACATCACCCGGGCGACTATGGACTCGAGCACGATAACGATTTGCAGCCATGAATATATGTCAGATGTCTGAAATCAGCACTTATACCCTCAAAATCAAACTTACTAAAGGGATGATTATGAAAGAATAGTAAGAAATTTCTAGTTGTCTGCTTTTATGTGTCTCTGCTAGGGCAAGGCAGAGGGAAGAGTGTACTGTTGCCCAAATTGGGAACATAACATTGAAAGAGAAAATTCCTCTGAATATGTCTTATAATGGCTCTAGTTATCCCCTCATGAACATAACTTCATCCATATGCAAGCCTAGGGAGCCTGATAGAGGAGTCTCCTGTTTTGTATTTTCCCTGAGAAGTTCAATTTCCCCAGGATTCCAAAAGGCAATTGATCAATCCCTACCCACCCCCGTTATTTGAATCAAACAGAGTCAGAGAAGAGAAAGTAAGTGTGATTGCAAATGGGACTTCACATGTCCACTTTCCTTCACAGAAAGCAAGAAAGACACAAGAAACAATTTGGTCCAATTCCTGAGAATCAGGATTATTTTTATTAGAAAGCCAACAGACAGAGATAATTTGTATTTATTTATGGCAGAGGAAAAAGTTGCTAAAGATGCCCTACCTGCTAGAAGTCCTAGCAAGACAATCCAAGAGAGTACCCTTGTAGGAGCGACCACGAGAAGTTCATATTGTTGAAAATCAGGATTCCCATTGTGTATCTTTCTTGACCAATCCAATGCACTGAGTTGCATCAAAATAATCTGATCTCCTATATTTTCATGATAATTTTTATCCACCCCTAATCCAAAAAGCATTTACTACAAATTTCAAATTATGTCACTAACATAGAAAGGAAGCAACTACATAAATGAATGATATGACACATAGGACTGGTAATATTTGACAAGTTTCAAGACTCTTGAATATTATTGACTACCCTCCTACACATGAATTCTTCCTGAGACCCAACTAGAGTCAGAAAGTGAAGTGAAAAGATTTCCATCTGTTGGCCCTTTGTGTCCTCCTCTCAGAGACATGGTTATGCAATTTCTACAGTGGAGAAACCTGTCTGGACTAGCAGGTTGGCTCAATGGATAAAGGCATTTGCCAGTAAGTCTGATGCCTTGAGTTTGATACCAGGGTTTCAGACAATAGAAGGAAGGAAGTAATTCCCGTGCATTGTCTTTGACATCCACATGTATGCCATTGCATGCCCATATACTCACATACAGAGACATACATATACACACAAACATGATTTTTAAAACTTAAGAAAGCTGTCTGCATGCAGACTGGAAATCAGCAGCATTTATTTAAAATTCAGTCCTGAGCCTCTGCACTTTCAATTGCTACTCATTTCTTCGTCATTCTAACAATGCCAGCTCCATATAACAAAATATAGCTAAAATATAAGAAAGTAATAGTATCTTAAAACATGGGAGGTAAAGTTATTGGTAAGAAACAAGCAAACATTTAATTGCTATGTGACTGGTACAAGGAAAGAGCTACAAGTACCTTTACATCATTCCTGAATAAATACCATTTCCAAGGCAAGATAATCAGTAATTAGCCCGAAGTCTCGAAGAGTAACATTTGGCAGATGTTCACTGATACTGTCACTCAAAGGATAAATCCATCAACCAGCATGATGTCTAATAGGAAGTGTCAAGTACCCACGGTGACAAGAGGGCTGAGAACAGATTTCATCTTGTTAACTGATAATTAAAATAAATTGACCATCATTACAATGAATGAGCCTTTTACTCTTCCCACTATGTCATTTCTTTTAGCTGAGCTACCCTCACTAATATTACAGGACTTAACTTTTCTTAATTCTTGATTAATAACTTAATGGTATACCTAGATCTTAGATGAGAAATCTTTTTCCTACTTTTAAATGAGTTGAGAATAATACTAAAAGACAATATTTCTTTTTGAAAATATAAAACTGTTTCTCCACTAAGGGAAAACCAGATTGTGGTTCCACTAAAGGAACATTGCCTTAAAATGACTTATAATGACATTCTTCTATACTTATAGATCAGTACCTTGCTCAGCCATCATCACAGAAGCTTCCTCCTGCAGGAGATGGGAACAAATACAGCGACTCACAGCCAGACAATATGCAGAGAATGAGAGACCTTGGCACATTCAATTCTAAATGGGATGTCCTCATTAAGCCCCTTCCCTCATGTCTCAGGTAACTCTGCACAGGAGGGCAAAGAGGATAAAAGCCAGTGGGAGCCAGAAGGTGGGGGCACACACCTTTAATCCCAGCACTCAGGAGGCAGAGGCAGGTGGATTTCTGTGAATTCGAGGCCAGCCTGGTCTACAAGAGCTAGTTCCAGGACAGGCTCCAAAGGCTACAGAGAAACCCTGTCTCAAAACAAACAAACAACAACAAAAAGCCAGCGGGAAAGGAGAACCCCGAGGAAACAGTGCAAGACTGACACTCATATGAACTCAAAGAGGCTGTGGCAACATACACAGGTCCAAGCCAAATGGTGTCCCAGCACTGAGAGGGAAGTGGACATGAGTCCTATCCCTAACCCCATAACTGTTTCCAATGGACAACCCCTCAAAAATGAAAAATAACTTTTCTCCAACAGAGTCTCACAGGAGATACAAACAACACTTAAGGGCAGGTCTCATGCCACACAGTAGACCGCCAACACAAAACAAGTTAATGGTATTTTTGGAGGTTTCTTGCTTTGTTTTGTGTTTTTGTTTTATTTTTGGAGGTTGTTTTGCTTTGTGCTTTGTCTTGCTTTTTGTTTTGTTTTGTTTTGTTTTAGGGTGCTTTGTTTGTTTGGTTATTTTATTTTGTTTTTCTCATAGTCCTTTAGGCACTCTTTTTTTTTAACTTACTTGTCTTTTGCTTACCTGTTATGGCTTGTGATTTTGTGTTTTTGGGGGTTTCTTTGATTGGTTAGTTTAGACTTTGTGTGTGTGTGTGTGTGGTGTGTGTGCATGCACATGTGTTTCTCCTGATTTTTCTTAGTTATTGTTTTGTTTTCTTTCTTTTTCTCTTTCAGTTTGGTTTCTTTTTCTCTGGTTTGTTTTTTTGTTGTCTAAAGAGAGAAAATAAGTAGGCATGGGATTGGATGTGTTGGAAGGTGGGGAAGATCTGGGAGGAGATAAGGGAGGGGAAACAGTGGTCAGAATATACTATATGAAAAGTATGAGGAGATGTATTTTCAAATAAAGATTTTTAACAGAGATCCCAAGGTGAGCATAAGCCGTCATCACTATCTTCTTCCTGGTGATGGATGTCATGTGACCAGCTGCTTCCAACTCCTGCCACCTTGACCTCCTCACCATGATGAACTGTACCTTTGAGTATGATCCAAAATAAACCCTGCCTTAAATTTAAAAAAAAAAACTTGTTTGTCTACCTGTAAACTGTAAAGTTTTCATTACAGAAATCTGAATTACTTATATGTAACTTATAAAGTTGGAAAGAAAAGAGTATTCTTTAAGACGAAAGTAGCTAAGACATGAAAATGGTGAAAAGGGATGATAGAAGTATGAGCTAAAGAGATTCAGTCCATGGATAACTGATGTAGCGAATGAGTAGGGTAAAATAAATATAGTAGGAAACAAAAATGCAATTGACAAATACTGTCCCGAATCTTTAGACACAGACTTGAGAGTCTACACTGACTTCTCAGTGACTCTGAGTCCTACTTGTTCTGGACACTTCAGAGTGTAGGTCGCCAAGCAGTTAGTAATAACTGAACAGTAAAGGCAGGACCACTAGATGGGACAATCAGAAAATGTTCATAGAATATAAAAGTATGGGAAAGGACATAGAATATTAGAAACAATCAGTACATGTTTGACTAAGATCTTATTGATTACAATTCTGAACAGTTATAACCACACTGAAAAAGACAAATTGATAAGGAAAGGTCTGCATACGGAAATTCCATCTATCCTTACATATAAAATGCTCTCCAAAGGCCTGCCTTCTTTTCTTTTTCACATTTTTTTATGTGTATAGATGTTTTGCCTGCCTGTACAGCTGTGCAGTATGTATCTGCAGTGCCCACACAGGAAGACACCAGATCCTCTAGGACTGTGAGATCATGTGGGTGCTGGGAATTGAACCCAGGTCCTTTGGAAGCTTAGTCAGTGCTCTTAACTGCTGAGCCATCTCTCCAGCCCCCAAAGCCTGCCTTCTTAAGGATACAAAGTATATTCAACGGCAAAGTGAGAATCCCTAGTTAATCTTAGGATTCCATACGAAATAGCATCCTGGAAGTGAACATTTCATCTTCAAAGTCCTAACCCCACATACTGGGAGAAAGATGATTCTGCAAACTTGGGCCCACAGCTAAATCCACATATGAATGGCTCATGACTCTTGTTTCATTTAAAAAGGGATAGATAGATTGTTAACATTGTAATAGCCAAGGCAAAGTTAGAATGAGAATGTCTGTCTCTCCAGTTCTTGGCAAAGTGCTAAATAAAGTCAGTTTTATATTAATCTATACAATATGTGAAAGTGGACAGAGATCCAGCAACAAAAGAATGGACATTTTAAAGATGCATCAGATGAAAGGATTATCTTTTTGAAAAGTCCTGGATGATCAAAAGAAAATATTTGCATAGATAACTCATTAAAGCAGTCAGCTTAAATGACACACATTTCAGTGCCTGTTCTTTGCTTCTAAAAATTAATATTCTACAAACATGACACCACCTAAATGCCTACAGGTTGCAGAGCAGAAATAAGAGACCTATGTGTAGTAAATTGTCTGAAGTTTCAAGAAATGATATATTGCAACCTGAAATGAAAGAACTGGCCCATTCTCTTTAATGAACAGGCTGAAGATAAAGCAGCTGAGCTCTTAAGTACACAGAGAGAATGAAAGGCTTTTCTAAGCATGACACCACAGGCAAAAGCCATGAATGAAAGCAGCAGAGTCTAAAAGAATATTAAAATGTTAATATCTATGTATTCAAAAGTCCCATGGACAAAATTAACAGTATAACATCATTCTAGGTATAAATTCATGCAGTTTATATACCATCCCTCAGATATGAAAGAGTGCAAAAATACAATATCAAAATGCATAGCCCAATAGAATGACAACAAAACACCAATAAGGTATTGTCTATACTATAGAGTATATAGAGAAAGCAAATGGCTGTTATAAAAATTAACCAAGCATGTTAGTTTCCTTGGGGAGAAGGTTGAGTTCATCTTCTCTTCTTTATGATCCTCTAAGACTCATAACAAGGATGGGGTTCTACACACTTTGCTGCATCCACAAAGACAAAAGTAGCTTCAAGGATTACAGTACCATGACCTCCATGACTGCTCTGTTAAGGCCTTTCCATGAATATTATGGCCTGTCTACTGTTTCCTTTGATTGTAAGAGTCAGGCTACACAGTCCCAGAACAAAGAAAACTAGTCCCCATGCCCGCTGCCCTGTAAGTGGTTAGTAAGTGCATCTCTCCTACTCTGACACATTTCTTCCCAGAAGTCTGACAAAAATACATGTATTTTGAGGTCTGCTTCCCTGAGAGGATAAAAAAAACTACCTGACAGTCTATGCACAGACTTGTTGAATAAGTAGGTGTTACGACATTTTATTGAAGAATCTACAGATGTCATTATAGAGAAGAGGTACTTGTAGATAGACCACCTGATTAATTAAGTCTTAAGTGCTGTACATCAAAATAGAAATGTTGCTGCCTCATGCAGCCCACCCTCCCTCCCTTTCTCCCTCCAGGAACTAAATTCTGTTACCCTGATGCCTATTCTACATCCCATAGTGTTTCCTATTTCCTATCACTTCTTCAAAAATGTATATTACTTTATATTTAATGTTCATACCTGCTATGTTTAAATTCCCACCAGCATATCTAGGGAATTCCAGAACTCTATAATAATAACTACTAATTATTAAACTTTTACTATGTTCTACATTTTCTTTGAATAATGAATTCATTTATTCATTACAGTAATTCATTAAGATTGATATTAATGTTGTCTTTATTTGTGTGCAAATGAGTGAACTGAGGCTCAGAGAAACTGAATTAATCCAGGCAGAAGGAGCAGAAACAGGGTATGAGCCAGCACATTTCTGATTGCAATGAGCATGCATTGGTTTTGACTACAACAAGAATTCTTCTCATTTCTTCACATTAAGCTATTATCCAGCCATGGCTTTCTCTCCTTATACTTTCCCCATATTCTTGGAGTAATGTGTCTGAAATATCATACAGTAATGGTGTTGGGCAAAAATAAAGCAATCTGTAAAATGATCATTACTGCAGAAGGACCAACCATTATACAGCATCACTAATCTATATTCTGTCCCAAGTTACAGCATCATGTACAAAAAAAGCCAGAGTTTTACTCTTTTGAAAAGATTCCTGTTCACTACCTGTCTAACTTTGAGCCAGACACTGTGCTGGTTGTGGGTGTATAACTTAGACAAAATCAGATAGTATATCCATTCATAACACTCACAATCAGGTGGATATCTACTTTTAGCCTCCCCATATTGTATGTGTGTTTTTATGACACTTCTAATATATCTCTAGTATAGTAATTAAGACTATGGCTATAGATTTGTGAATTTCTGGAAGACAGGACATCAAATACTTCATCCACCTTTGTTTCCACTCAAAGCCAAACAAGGCTTGGTGCAAGGATACATTCAACATGTAGGAATTGCTATTTTTATGTTTTTCATTCAAAATGTCTAATATGATAAAAGACCATATTATAGGCATGAATAAATTCAGTATAAACAAGACCTTTCATGTTCCCTGCCTAGAGTATAAAATAAGGTCATGTGATTTTTAAATAACACTTCAAGTCCCCATCTTAATAAACTGGAGGTGTCCTTCCTGTATTTATGAAATGTAACCACCCAGACAAATGAATATTTCTGTGTCATTTCATCATTAAGATCCTTAATTCAGGCTACTGCAGAGTTCCCTATGGCTGTAAAATCCAATTTGTGCACAGTAGGCTTCTGAGAGACTGCAAACACAGCTGCTGTTGTCAGAAAAATACTGCAAAACCCGATGGCCAGAACCTTGGTGATAATGGCTCTAAAACATCCCATAGCCAAGATTACATCAGCGCACATCACAACAGAAGGAATGGTCACTCATGTACAGCAACAAATCCACTGAAAGCAGAAAGCAGGTCCTCAGTGTGAACGTCTGCAAAGACTGCCTCACCCTACAACCAGCCTCTCGTCTCTTGGTTGTTAACAGTTATTCATAAAGTTGACCACAAGTATTTGCACAAAAGGGACCGTGCTTGACCAATCAGGACAATTGTATTCTGTAAGTTTTCTTACAAGACAAAGAATGTATCAATCTCTCTAAAACTATTACAGTATTTTTATAGTATAAGGTATTTCAAATACTTTAATTCTTCACATTAATTTCATAAATGCCAATCATTTTAAGTATAAAATAATAGATATTCAGTACTAAAAGGTATTCAATACAAACAGCATGAAAATAGAGAAAAACAAAAATTCGAAGTTACTGATCATCTTGTTAAGCTTAAAAGCTGTTGTATGTATATCTTTACCACGTAGGAGGTTACCTGCCACAAATACTTTGGTATTTCCAGGATACGCTAAGAAATAGCTAGAGTTGTAGTAAGTATACTCAGGATTTTGTTCCCAATATATTTGGCAGTCTTCCCGGGAATGAATGAGGAAGGAAACACATCCTACTGTGCTTGCTAACAGACTAGGAGTCAGCAGAGTAACATGAGTTTGTCTTGTGGTCCAGTTCCAACAGCGTCTCTGAGAGCGGGAAACCACAAATGATGGCTCCCTTGTGACTGCCATCTTCCAGGCCTCAGGAAGGCATTCAGGGGTAAAATGTTGTTCGGGTTCCTCTCAGACAGCTGCAGAGAAGGATGAGTGCCCTTTCTGAACTCCAACAAGTGTAAGTGTCCCTTAGCATATGTCTTCAACTGTGAGTCCAGACCACTGAGCATCAGGTCACCTGCCTCTGTGAATTTCCCCATCATGATCTTGACCCACTCCCATTGCTCATGTAATCTTTCCTCACCCTCTTGGACTGGATCCTAGGAGCTCTGACTAGTGCTTGGCTGTGGATCTCTCTCTGCTTCTGCTTTAGTTACTAGATGAAAGTTCTGTGATGACAATTAGAAAAGTCACCAATCTGATTACAGAGGGCCAGTTCAGGTACCCTCCCCACTATTGCTAGGAGTCTTAGCTGGGGTCATCTTTGTGGATTCCTGGGAATTTCCCTATCACCAGGTTTCTCGCTTAACCTATAATGGCTCCCTCTATCAAGACATTTCTCTCATTGCTCTCTTTTTCCATCCTTCCTCCAAATGAACCATCTAGTTACCTCATATTCTTATTCCCTATCCCCTCCCCACTTCCCGCCCCCCTGCAGTTTACCCAGGAGATCTTATCAATTTTCCCTTCCTAAGGCAATCCATGCCTGTCCCTCTTAGGGTCCTCTGTGTTTCCTAGCTTCTCTGGGGCTGTGAATTGTAGCCTGGTTATCTTCATCTAATATCCACTTATAAGTGAGTCCATACTGTGTTCGTCTTTCTGGATCTGAGTTACCTTACTCAGGATGATCTTTTTTCTAGTTCTATACATTTGCCTATAAATTTTGAAAATGGGAATCAATTTACCTCAAGACCAAGCAATACCACTCTTGGGCATATACCTAAAGGATGCCAATCCTTTACAGCTTGGTTGAGTGTGGCAGGTTATGATGGTCAGTTCCATGGCTATTTATTTTTGACAAAGTGATCAAACCGTAACCCTGGTATTGGTCAAATGTTCCTACTAGAATGAACTGACCTTATTAGGGCAAATGGAACAAAGAAGGGGTCTTCAGTACAGTGCAATTTGAGACCCCAGAGATAATCTTAAAGGAGCTGTTACATGGGGAGGTAACTGACCACTCAAGTTCCAAATGCAGGACTCACTCACAATGTTATTATTGCAGAGTTGAAAATTTCCTGTTCTCTGAGCAACTGGGGGCTGAGGGCTTTATCCTTTATTTTTAAAATTTTTTATTCATTTTACATGCCAACCACAGTTCCCCTTCCTTTCCTCCTACTTTCCCCACCTACCCCTCCCCCCATCTACTCCTCAGAGAGGGAAAGGCCTTCCATGGTGAGTCAGCAAAGCCTGGCATAGCAAGTTGAGGCAGGAACAGGGGGGAGGGGTGAGTCCTGCATTTGGAACCTCTCCCCAGAGAGGACCAATGTCCCCCCCAGCCTCCAAGGCCTTGCCTCCTGTGACACTGCCCTTCTGAGATCCTCTTCAAAAAAGTACACTGGCTTAGTTCTGACTTCCATTCACCTATCGGCCTTGTGCGAATTAAAGTGTTCCTACCACCCACTTTGTTTTCATCATTTCCCATGGCAACCTCTCGCTACACTGAACTTGAGTGGTCAGTTACCTCCCCATGTAACAGCTCCTTTAAGATTATCTCTGGGGTCTCAAATTGCACTGTACTGAAGACCCCCTTCTTTGTTCCATTTGCCCTAATAAGGTCAGTTCATTCTAGTAGGAACATTTGACCAATACCAGGGTTACGGTTTGATCACTTTGTCAAAAATAAATAGCCACGGAACTGACCATCATAACCTGCCACACTCAACCAAGCTGTAAATGGTTTGCATTGCTAATGATGGAAATATTTCGGGACATGTTCATTATTTTCCACCCATTTCTCCATTATGCACCAAAAACGTGTTCCTAAACACAGAGCAAACTTTTGCTTTAAAGCTCAACTCACTGTATTAAGCAACAGAGAACTGTAATGTTTCTGCGTTTTCTTTATCTTAGTTTCCTGAGGCTCTCCAGGTGGGAATCAGCCCCCTACAAGACCCTGCCTATAATTTCCACCTGACAACCCCCTTTACTTCTGTTTACTCTTTAATTCCTCATCCCCAGGCTTTATCACAGCTGTAGACTTTACTCAATAAAGTAGACCACATCTGGATCTTCATCTTCCTGGAGTTAAATAACAACAGAACCCTTGGAACAAAGCAAATCAGAACAACAACAACACATACATACATAGGCACACACACACACACACACACACACACACACACACACACCTCACACTGATTTTATTATAGACCAAACATTTTCTATCATTTATAGAAAAAAGTTCTCAACTAATGCTCTAATTCAAACACCAAATATGGTATTCCTGTACAGCTCCATCAGTTTACTTAGCGTCCTATGATTAGCTGTATTAAAGAAAGAATTTTAGGCTCTCAAATATAGTTTGCTTTAAAATGAACTGGCTAAAAGCATGGATCATATTGCAAAATAGTCAAGGCCATACCATTCTTCAGAATGAAATGATAAAGGGGACCTGACCCGTGGAGAACGTGTGAAAAGATGCAAACCACAAACCACAATGTATATGACACCGCACATTAGAGTAAGAAAGCTTTTTCTCTCTGCCAAAATCCATAATATAGCATAGGGAAAAATGTGATTATATCGTGGAAGGAAATGAGTACCAGCCTCAGCACCCCATCAGGGCTCATAGCAGGACATCTACATCAAGCAAAAATCTGTCTCCTAAGTTCTGAGGGTAAAAGAAATAAATTAACTCAAGCATGTTACCTCTGTATGTTCTTTGTTCTTTCTGTGCTCTCTAATGCCCATGCTGTTCCTCATTCTTTGCTGTTCCTGTTGCTCTTGCTGTGCTTGTTGCTGTTCCCCCTTCCATGAGGCTTCTAGTCTACATATTCCACACAGACATTAGCAATGATATCAACATGCATTTCAGAACCATGAAAAACAGGTAGGACCTGAAAAAGCAGTCCTCCAGGAAAAGGTGACCCACCCAGGAAGGGCCAGCATCCAAGGGGAAATACCTGGCATTCCAAACACTTAGATAAAATCACTAAATATCCCTGAATCCTCTACTCACCCACTCCCCTCACCCCAATCTCTATTGTGATAACCAGCTTTAGGGACACCCAGACCTGATTGTCAGTAAGGGAAGGGTACACTGTCTTTCTATCTTTGTGAAATTCCTACGTGGTCTATTAGCAAAGGTAATTGTGGAGAGTTGACTTTTTGTGGACAAAGAGTAAATGGTATTGCTCTAAGGCCCCATGAAAGGTCATTCTATTGCCCATACAGGAGAAAGTTACACTGCTGAAGTATTTTGGGGATGAATCCCATTTTGAAGGGGAAAAGAGTCATGGCTTCACAAGGTTTTACAGAATTGACAGCAATTGTCCAAAGACAAGTGTTCCCGAAGCTCTGCAAAATGGGTCCCCCATAAGTTGTACACTTGTGGTTCTGTCTAGGAATCTGCCAGCTGAACATTTGCTGAATAACACTTGTGACTCCAACAATTTGGGACTAAGCAGGACCGAAGCTTCTGCTACAGAGATCTACTTCTGTTACGGTGAGGCAGCCTTTATTTGACATTATGTTAGGTCGATATGCTCTTGTTCCTTCCAGTTTTAGACTACGTTGTTTCAAAGAATCGAATGTATTCTCCAGTATTGTGCCATGTCTAAACTCTGAATACTCTGAGTAACTAAAACTCAGCCTTCATTGTGGTGACTTCTGGCAATGACCACATCTGGAGCAGTGCCGACTCCATGTGCCCTCCACTCCCAGTCTGCTAGCTAGATGGGACTTAGAATAACCCATAGTTGTCACAGGCTGGTGTGGAACCACACAAGATAAATATCATTCCATACCATGGATTTCCCATGATGACTACACAGTAAAATCAGCAGAGTAGTTTAGAATAAAATCACATAAGCAAGTAATTTCAAATGGCTAACCATTACCACCTCAAAAGCCAATATTAGAACATCTAGGAATGAGTCAATTATAGATCAAGTATTTGTACTTGATAGAAAATGAACACTCTGACAGGTAGGGGTGAGGATGGTGAAGACATGGGGACTGCACAGTAGAGGTCAAAACACCTACTCTTATAATAGGGAGTTTCAGGGAAGGGTGCACAAATGCTAGATTAGAAAAAGGGTCTCTCTCCCTCTTTCCCCTTTTCTCTCTCTCTCTCTCTCTTTCTCTCTCTCTCTCTTTCACACACACACACATTTCCCTACAGAATAAGAAGAATGATACATGAATTTTTTTCTCCATAACAACTATCCTACACTTTAGTGCATCAAACAGCATCACAATTGAAAAATTAATATTAGAAAAATCTCATCTTCTATAATGTAACATAATACAAGTGAAGCTGCACCATAGTCAAATATACTGTCTGGGAACAGATGATATAGAGTATGTGCACCGCAGTAGCAACCTGGAGAACTATCTTAGAATGGTCAAGAGGTTTAGAAGCCCTATAGAATTTTCTGTGCTCCATTTCTTCAGCCACTGCATTGGTATAATAACATTTCCTAATGATGGGGCTGTTTTGAGAAGTGTGCAAGTTCATAGATTTCAAACAGAAACTGGCATATAGGTCATTATGAAAGCATTAGTTCTCATTTGATTTCCTAGGTGGTCAGGGAAGCCGAATACACGTGTCAGTGGCGTGTGAGGGCACACACTGACAATAAGCAAGTAGCTGCTTCAGTCACCACCTCTCCTTGGCTCCCTCTTGGAGAAAGGGCATGCCTCCTAAGGACAATCTTGTTCCTGGAATTCTGCTGTCACTTGGTAGCTGTTAGATGATACAGGGAAAGTCTGGGTTCCCTCTTGATCTCATTAATAAGTAATTGAAGAACAGAATCAAAATATTTTTTATTCTGTTTTTAAAAGCTCAAAAATAGCTTTATAAGTGTAGAAAATAAAAGCCTCCAGTTCAGGCAAGTTCTACATCTCAGTAGGAGGAGAGGGGAAGCCACACCGTTTATGCTTGCATGGAGGTCAGATGCGGGGTTGATGTGCAGCCATATGCTGGGAAAGAGAGATTTAAAGAGTAAGGAAGCACACAGGATCAGAAAAAGAATGCTCAGCTCCTGGACAGCATCCAGAAGAAAGATGCAGAAGAAAGGAAAGGAGGAAGTCGACCCTTTCTGACTCTGGCCTCAGAAAAGCAAGGTCAGCAAACCCAGCTGCATCCCATGCTAGCGTGTAAGGGACTGCACTGTGGGCAAAAACTCTAGGAAAAAAATATATAGTATCTCTTTAAAGGGAAAATTATCCCACCCATCTCTTCAGCACTGAGATGAGCCTCTCTTCCTAGGGATGGTTCCTTGGCCAATCGATTAACCCGGCCCAATAAGGATGTTAGAGACTCCACTGTCTTAATCAGAATGAGTGTTCTATTGTACTCTGTCTGACCTAAGAGTATCCCATGTCCTAATGAATGACCAGCGTCAAAATCTACGTTCCAGTGACTCAAGAAGTGGAGGCTGGAGAGCTGGCTCAGCATTTTAGAACATATACTGCTCTTGCAGAGGACCAAGTTCAGGTTACAGCACCCACATCAGGTGAATTCATAACCACCTGCAGTTCCAGGTCCAGAGAATACAGCATCCTCTTTGCATACATGAGTACCTACACTAATGTGCCTATACCCAACTTAAACACACACAAAATACTAAAAATATAAAATTTATTTTTAAATCATGTTAAATATAGTTTAAATAGAGCAAAAGACCTAAAGAATTCTTTTCTTATAATCTGAAAGACACAGTTTACATAAAAAGAAGACAAGCTACTTGACCATGACCATTGAACAGAGGCTTACTATTACTTCATGTAAACCATGTATTTTAACATGGCCTACCTTATCAAAATATCTGTCTCCAAAACAGAGTATAATATTGGTCATCCAGGCAATTAGTACTGAAGAGTTATGCAAAAACTAAAAACAGTACAAAAGCAAAAGACTAAGACAATTAAATTATATATTTTCTGCATTAAAAAGCCTAAGATAGATCTAAAGAAATGCTTAATGATATCAAAGAAAATTTATAGCACAACATTAAAAGAAACTTTTATATCAATCACATTTCTCTGATTTAACTAAGATCCAAAATCTGTTCCTAGAACTTAGCCACTGACTAGATTTACATATTTCCATTTCAGTTAGCTCTCAAACAATAATATACTAAAGAGTTCTCTTTCTTAAGGCTGTTCTTGCTTCCCATGAACAAGTTTATAATTGAGAGAAAGACTGAATAATAGTGCCTGGTTTATTTGGCATATGGGTGGTTCCCAATGGAAATACTTGAGAAATCAGCATTTATCCACAAGCTGCTGGCAGGTCTAGAAATTTTCATAATCCAAACAGTATTGTTAGAAAAGATCCCAAAGGACAAACAGTATAAGCATTTGAATCCTGTATCTATGCACTTAGTATATTGCTATTAATCACTATATACTAATTGTCTAGGGATTGGGATCCAACAGGACTTTAAGAAATGGTTTCTTTGGCCTCTCTGTTATTGAAGGAGATAAAAAAGAAAGCACAGATAATAAACAACTGCAAAGCTAACATATTCATATTTTATCTTTTAAAGATGAGGATCGGGGAAGATGTTCCTGGGCAGATAAACGTTGAGCAACACCTTGAATGGGAAGAAAACCTAGGAGACCAAGAGAAAAAATGTAGTTGGAACATTTGGTGCCTTAACTCTGGCATGACAACCAGACTAGCTGATTTCAAAGATTCAACATGAGTCTACCTAGAGATAAAAAGAAATAAAGAAAAGAATTTTGGGTGAAATGAGGACAGAGGCCACTCCCAGACAATTTTCAGCAGGAAGAAGAAGTGGCCAGATCTGTGCTTCATGATTACTTAGTAATAATTGCAGGCATTGGCATGAGAAAAGGATGGAACTGAGGATCGTGTGTGGTGGCATATAATAAAATTATCATCTAGCGTCTTGCTAGCATTTGCTTTCTTCAGCTTCAAGCTAGAACAATACATATTAATGAGTAGTTAATGTTCTTCATGCTAGGGCAATGCACGTTGAATGAATCCTTAGCTTATTGACCAACCAGTGTCTTCTCATTTTAAGTCACCGTAAAATCTAAATAGTCCATGACAATCAAATAACGGAAACAGAAAATGAAAATGCACTTCAAATCTTGGGCTTATATTCAAATTATTGCCTAACAAAGTATCTGGTATTAGAACAGCAAGCCTCTCTTTTTGTGTGTATGTGCCTGAGGTTTGAGAAGTTTCCAGGGTATTGTTTCTGGTTTGCAGGTATTTATTGGAATCACCAAGTGAGATCTGTGGAAACATGTTCTATAGTTGTTAACATCAACATCTGGCATCCCTGTCGCTAGCATTAGAATGGGATACACAAGGAGAAGTGTAATGGTAATAACAACACATTAAACTAAAACCTGTAGGCAAAGATGGCTCAGAGACCCACACTTCTTCCAGACATTGTTCTCAAAGATAAGCATTAACCTGATTTCCAACAACACAGCTTAGCTCTGCTGCTTGTTGGTATTGTCAATGTAAACAGGGTCACTAAAACTAATTTCTTTTACGTCTGCTTTCTTTCATCCAATATCATGTTTTCTATTTATACAGATTATTTTGTAGTTCTTCAGTCTTTCTTAGTCCTGTCCCTGTGCAAAGATACATTTATATATTTACCCATTCTATTGCTAATGGATGTTAGGATATGTTCCAATTTGGAGCTATGCTCCAATACACATTCTAGCAGGTGCTATTATGTGGGAAAACACACACATATATATGCATTTACACACATTTATGCTAAGCATATACCTGTAAATAAGATTTCTGGGCCATCGATTATGCACATTTTAAACTTTAATCAATGTTGCCACAATCTTCCAAAGAGATGTTGTCTATTTACATTAGCAGTATATGATTTTTCTGTTCTTCTAGAAAACCCTGGCTTTACTTCTATGTCTGATTCAGTCTAAGAGATAAGACATTTTAAAATCCTCTAGGAGAACAAACTTTAACGAAAGATGCACTGTGTCTTCCATCCAATTGGTGTGTTTGCTTATGAAATTGACAGGTGTCTTCAGACACACATCTCAGGAGTCAGAAAGGTGTAGATGCTGTGTGAAGTTGACACCATGCATTCTCATCACTGCTGTCAGTGGGCTGATTATGGAGAACAAGTTGCTGCTCCATGCATAATTCTCACATTGTGAAAGCAACAGAATCGTGGGCATCTGCTCAGGCATCTGACAAGCTGATTTCCTGGTCAATAGCAAATCTTTTCATAGTATTAAATTTCTGTACACACTTATTAAATTAAATATATAAAATAAATGTATTATATACAAAATACCAAATAAAGTCAACTGTCATATTGTAGCCAAGCATGGTCTTGTCTTAAAGACTATGTACAACAGTACATAGAAAATACATTTTAGTCAGGAAACACATTGATCATAAAATAATTGCTTGGGATACATTTTTTTCTAAAGCTGCCTTACCTATAAAAGTCTCATTCCTTGGTTTAAAATGCAAATTAAATTCTTATTTCACTTCATGGCATAATTGTCCTCTTTTTTTTCCTTAATTAAATTATTTTTTAAATTTTTATTGCTTTATAAATAATACCATTCAAAATTTCCATTTCCTCCCCTCCTCCCATTTCCCTTCCACTCCCCCACTCACTCTCCTCCCTCCCCCTCCAGTCCTAAGAGAGGGCAGGGTAACCTGCCCTGTGGGAAGTCCAAGGCCCTCCCCACTCCATCCAGGCCTAGGAAGGTGTGCATCCAAACAGACTAGGATCCCAAAAAGCCAGTACATGCAGTAGAAACAAAACCCAGTGCAATTATCATTGGATTCTGGGTCAGCCCCCATTGTCAGCCACATTCAAAGAGTCCAGTTTGATCACATGCTCGTTCAGTCCCAGTCCAGCTGGCTTTGGTGAGCTCCCATTAGATCAGGCACACTGTCTCAGTGCGTGGACCAACCCCTTGCTGTCCTGACTTCCTTGCTCATCTTCTCCCTCCTGCTCAACAACTGGACCTTGGGAGCTCAGTCCAGTGCTCCGATATGGGTCTCTGTCTCTATCTCCATCTGTCACCAGACGAAGTTTCTATGGTGATATTCAAGATATTCATCAGTGTGACTATGGGACAAGGCCAGTTCAGGCACCCTCTCCTCTGCTGCTCAAGGATCTAGCTGGGGACATCCCCATGGACACTTGGGAACCTCTCTAGAGCCAAGCCTCTTGCAAAACCTAAAATGGCTCCCTTAATGTAGATATCTTCTTCCCTGCTCCCATATCTGCCCTTCCTCCATCTCAACATTCCCACTCCCCCAAGCTTTCCCTAATCCTCCCCTTCTCCCTTCTCTCTTCCCCTCACCCCTTCCCCCCACCCCACTGCCACCCCCATCCCCATGCTCTCAAGTTTTGCCCGGCGATCTTGTCTGCTTCCAATTTCCAGAAGGATCTCTATATGTTTTTCTTTGGGTTCACCTTGTTATTTAGCTTCTCTAGGATCTAGGCTCAATGTCCTTTGTTTATGCCTAGAGTCTATTAATGAGTGAGTACATACCATATTCATCTTTTTGGGTCTGGGTTGTCTCACTCAGGATAGTGTTTTCTATTTCCATCCATTTGCACGCAAAATTCAAGATGTCATTGTTTTTTACCACTGAGTAGTACTCTAATGTGTATATGTTCCACACTTTCTTTATTCACTCTTCCATTGAGGGGCATTTAGGTTGTTTCCAGGTTCTGGCTATTACAAATAATGCTGCTATGAGAATAGTTGAACAAATGCTTTTGTAGTATGATTGGGCATCTCTTGGGTATATTCCCAAAAGTGGTATTGCTAGATCCTGAGGTAGGTTGACTCTCAGTTTCCTGATAAACTACCACACTGATTTCCAAAGTGGTTGCACAAGTTTGCATTCCCACCAGCAATGGATGAGTATTCCCCTTACTCCACATCCTCTCCAGCATAGGTTATCTTTGGTGTTTTTGATTTTAGTCATTCTGGCAGGTGTAAGATGGTATCTCAAAGTTGTTTTGATTTGCATTTCCGTGATCACTAAGGAAGTTGAACAATCCTATACAATAAAGGTACTTCTGGAGGCATTACCATCCCTGACTTCAAACTCTATTACAGAGCTACAGTAATGAAAACAGCTTGGTATTGGCATAAAAACAGAGACATTGACCAATGGAATTGAATCAAAGACCTGGATATTAATCTACAAACCTATGAATACCTGATTTTTAACAAAGGAGCTAAAGTTATACAATGGAAAAAAGAAAGCATCTTTAACAAATGGTGCTGGCATAACTGGATGTCAACCTGTAGGAGAATGAAAATAGATCCATATCTATCACCATGTACAAACCTCAAGTCCAAATGGATTAAAGACCTCAAAATAAATCTGACCACACTGAACCTGATAGAAGAGAAAGTGGGAAGTACCCTGCAACACATGGGCATAGGAGACCACTTCCTATGTATAACCCCAGTAGCACAGACAATAAGAGTAACAATGAATAAATGGGACCACCTGAAACTGAGGAGCTTCTGTAAAGCAAAGGGCACTGTCATTAAGACAAAAAGGCAACCTACTTAATGGGAGAAGATCTTCATCAACACCACATCAGACAAAGGTCTGATCTCCAAAATATATAAAGAACTCAAGAAACTAGACATTAAAATTTTAAATAACCCAACTAAAAAATGGGGTACTGAACTGAACAAAGAATTCTCAACAGAAGAAGTTCAAATGGCCAAAAGATACTTAAGGTCATAATTGCCCTCTTTAAGCAAAGGTAAGTCTATGGGTAAACTACATGCTCTACAGCCCTATCTACTCTATGGGAAGTGTTAGAATGGAGTAATTAATCTCCACCTTTTAAATATTGCTTTTTGAGGCAAAGACCCACCCCATATCCCTGAGTAATCTAGAACTTACTGTGTATTTTAGGCAGTCCTGGAACTCATAGTAACTTTTCTGCTTCTGCTTCCTGATTGCTGAGATTACAGAAATGCAGCATTACATCCAGCCTCCATTGGTAGGTTTTAAGGCAAGGGAAACAACCCAGTTATGCTTTTGCGAGTTGGTAAGTTTTAAATCTAGTTTTTAGTCTTCCCATGTGCTGCTATGGGACACAGACTCCTAACAGTGTATGTCAGCTGTTTCTCTTGTTTTGGCCAACTGGCTCCATTACTGATATGTTCTATTTTAACATATTTGTCAAGGAACAGAAGAATATCCAATGAGATGAAGTCAGTCTATGCTGTGTTTAATCATGTCTGTCTTAGACTTCTGTTGAAACAACTAAAAACCACAGTTTCATTTTCTAAAGGTGTATTTGCTTGTTATTTTGAAGTCTGAGAAGTTCAAGTAGGGGAAGTTCTTCTTGTTAGTAGTGACTCCCTCCAGAGTCCCAAGCCAGTGCAGGGCATCAAGTGGAGAAAGAGAACATTCTAGCTCAGGTTCCTTTTCTTCTTATAAAACAATGGTTCAATCAGGCTTGAATCTCACCACCTAACCTCTATCAGCTACCAAAGCTATATTAAAAGATAGGTCTTTGTCTCAAAATTAAAATAAAACAAAATAAAAACAATGTGGAGATTAGATTTCAATAAGAGTTCTAGCAGCAGCAAACAAGATCAATTCCCAGCATCCAGTTTCTTCCATTTATCCATTCTTTATCTCTGCTCACCCTCCCTAGAACAAAGTGTGATTGTTTAGTAAACAGATTATTGCAGTCCTTTTTAATAATAAATATTGATGACATTTTAATGAGATTTTTCAAAAAGAACAATATAGAACACAGTTCTTCAAACTCACTCCACAGAAACAGAAACAACAGGAAAATCAAGACAAGAATCTCCCCGCAAAATTACTAAGTCCATAGTAATGGACCCTGTGGAGACTGACTTGAGAGAACTCCCAGACAAAGAATTCAAAGGAATGATTACACCTGTGTTCAAAACACAGTTCTGCCTGGAGAACAGGAGGTAATAGACATTATATTATGATGTGTTCTGCACATTCATAACATAATGGAAATAAACTTTCATATTCTTAGAAGATGCTGGCCTGGTATTCAACTACTTTCCCAAATGAAAGCTTCTAAATCTAATGATTATCTCAACTATACCCTAGAATTTTTTGTTATGCTGCTGGAATTTAGTGGAACTCATTAAAACATTGTAGTGAACAAATATCATAATCAATTATTCGGTGGTGAGAGCTCTATTAGCAAATACCTAGGACAAGTCATATCTAATATCAGGGGATTCCTATTAACTATTAGATATTTATTAAGTTTTCACTCTTCAAGTAAGATCAGTGCATCTGTGTAAGTCAGGTGTAATAGGAATTCTGTATCCTGATTTTCACTGGATGTGGCTCTCACAACAGCTGGCCCTTAATAATAGTTACATATGCCAAGGGCTCTGGTCTCTGTGTTCTATGCTCATTCAGATTCTCTGTCACATACATAAACAATGAAATAACTATTTATCAGAATCTACCACTGTAGTTTAGTATAGGATAAATTTAAGAAGTTCTTGCTTCAAAAGTGTGTTCATTTAGCAGCTTTACATCATATGACAAAGAGTCAGGCAATTCAGCAAATTGCCCAACAGCCCATGTGTGGAGGAAAGGGAGACTGGGAGTGGTCTAAACTCTCCGTATTGCTAGCTGAGTACATTCAGGAAATATACTCATATAGCCCTGAATATAGTGCTTGGCTCATCTAACCTGTCACCAAATATCAGAATGACTGTTGTCTGTCAATGTTCTGGAAGGGTGGCAACCAAAGATGAGACTTTTATGTCATGGTCTGAAAGATCTCTTCATAAAGTAGTTCCCAGAAGGCATAACTGGCTACTGCACCAATGTTAAATTGATAAGCCTTTATCACATCACAACTACAGTTGTCATTATCCCACAACCCAGTGTCTTATATTTTCTCCCCTCTCCCTTTATTCTCATCCTCCTCCCTTGTCTCTTCTTCTCTCCCTTGCTCCCATTATATTTCCTTCTCTTTATGTAAGAGTATACAGATTAGCCAGGAAATGCTCTTAATTTGGTGTCCCTTGCCAAGCCTCAGAAACTGATGATAGAGAATGAAAGTGTTTTTGGAGCAACCTGTCATAGGAGCCTATTAGAGTTGAAATGAGAGGTCCTACTAATTGGGATGGTCCCTAGACAGCTTGACTTCTAAAATTCTACCAGCCTAGGCACCAATAAGCCTTCCCGTTCTCCACACCCACCACAGATAAAAGCAAGAATAAATAAAGAATGAAAGATTAAAAGAGCAATGGAAAAACAACTTCCAGAAACTCCATGGAATTATTTAGAGATGCTTGTGTTATTGCAATTCACTGAGGAATCTTCCAAATCCAGAGGAGGACATAATCATCTAGATACAGGGAAGCAAAGTTCCATTAGATTTAATTCCATAAACAAAGTCAGACCCTTATATCATGCACAAAAGTCAACTCAAAATGACTAAAGACTTAAATATGAGGTTTCAAACTATTGAAATTTTTGGAAAATGCTTAAGGAAAATTTCTTGCCATTGGACTTGCCAATGATTTGTTTGGCTATCACACCAAAAGCCTGTGTATGAAGGCAAGCATAAACATGACCGTTAAAACAAAAGATCCTACTGGACAAGGAAGCATAAGTAAAATACAAATTCAACCTATGGAATGAGAAAAATATTTACAACTACAGATCTGACACCAGTAATATCAAAAATACATAAAGAACTCATAGTAAAAAGTAATGATAAGATTTTAAAAGTACATATTTTCAGAAGAATATATACAAAGGTTTAGTGGCTAAGAATGCTTCCTATTGTTTCAGAAAACACAAGTTCTGTTCTCACCACCTAAGTCAGGTAGCTTACAATTACCTCTGAGTTCACCTCCTGGGGATCTGGTACCTTCTTCTGGCCTCTATGCACATCCACACAATAGCACTATACATTCACACAGATAGACATATGAACATATTTTAAAATTTTTTAAAAAGAAAAGAAACTGTGGATGAATCTTAAATGAAATAGTGTCTTTTAGCGTGCACAAAGCTCTGGGTACCATAACTTGAGTATAGTAGTGAATTCTGTAATCCACCAGTTCACTTGGGAGATAGAGGCAAAAGGATCAGAAGCTCAAGGTCATCATTAGCTACCTTGGGAGTTCAAGACCATCCTGATATACACGAGGAGACCCTGTCTCAGAAATAGAAGAGTGAATGGGGAGGAGAAAAGAAGAGAGAATGAACAAGAAGCAGGTCTTATCTGTCCTCACCAATATCCCAGCCTTCACTTGAGCCTGAAGAAGTTTCCTCCAGAGGAACCAACACAGTGCAAAACAATTGAACAGACAACTGAAAACTCACAGAATGAACTGTTGGTACAACCAGACAAATATTTAATTATTTTTTTAATTTAATTTTTTTAAATTTAATATTTAATTTTGTTATTGTCATATACTAGATGCTGGTCTTCTACTTGATGCTCTGAGATCTGACTTCTCCAAGTACATTATGAACTCTGAGATGGACCACCAGGTAAAAATGCCAAAAGAGAGTGGTGGAGTCCCATGCTGACCACGGGACCTTGTCTTGTCGTGCCCCATGTGGACCGAGAATGAAAGCTCCTTTCTTCCATCAGTTATATATAGTTTCCAAATAGAATTGGTTCTTCAATGGCAGCACAAAGTACACAAGGCTCCTGAGCATCAACTGCCTGCAGTGGTCTTGTGCCATGTTTGACTTTCTCAAAGCATAATGCATACTGCTTGGAAGTCCATGAGCAAAAGACTTCCAGCCCCTATAATCTTGGAACCAATGTATCGCTCATCCCTTACAGCTTGCTGTTGTACCTGGATGAGCTTTAATCTGACAAGTGTCAGAGCAGTGTTGGCAGAAGCAGCAACTTAGACATGTTAGCAAGGACTGTCCTTGCCCATCCTGGATGTTTGATGGACAGTCAGATGGCAAGGACTCCCACTTGGTTCCACCTAATGTATTTACCAAGTTTGTGCAGCATTTTGAAAGCATAATCACATCGTGTTTCTCATTTATTCCATCCTCAAGAACCTACAGCAAAAGTAAGGGAGATGCTATAACTTGTGCCTGAAGTCAGGACTAGGAGAAAACAATTGTTTGGCTAGAAATAATAAGCTGATCTGTGGGAGAAAGAGAACAAGTCCTCTAGGCAAACTCATTTGGAAAGGTAACAAAAGCCTGGAACAAAGGGCAAAAAAGTAAATCTTCCAAGCATTATTATTCTCTATGTTGTTCACACAAATGAGCTTCACCTCAACATTTAGTAGCATCTTCATTCACGTATATGGCCATGTGCCTGAAAGCATCCTCATAGACCAGTGTTTCCTCAGGTATTCAATGTTCCACAGTGAAAGTGTCACTGTGCCTCAGCAGCTTTGGCTGGCATGCTTTTAAGCACAAATATTTCAGAACCATATGCTGGGCTTAATTATGAGTTTTTAAATTAGATTTGACGTGTGCGACTCTAACTAGATATTCAATGACAAACAATTCAATAACGCTGTTCAGAGTAGAGATGTAGAATGAAATATCGTCAGCTTTCAGAAGACACCCTGAAGGAATTAGCAATAAATAATGCGGATGCAGGGGCTGCACTTCTTCACATGCCTGGGAATCAGATGGAGTCATATTTGGAAGTCAAGTATCTAATTAGCAGATTCTTGGTGTCAGTCATGTGAAGGGATAACCTTTCCCCTTAGAGAGACTACTGTCTTCATTCCTTGTAAATTGCAACAGTTCCTTTACTTTTAAGATGAAAAACAAGAACTCAATTTGCAAAATCTGGTGTATTCATACATAACTTTACAACGTTTTTTAAAAAAATCGGGACTGCTCAGAAGACAGACATTACACACACTGTGCAACCCATGCTTAAGTTTCTTTACTTTTATCTGTGCTTTGATTAGAATTGCCGACAACTTTAAAATTTAGTATGAAATCAAATGGACAAGTTCTGAGTTCCCGAAACTTTTCACTGTCTTGGTTTGTCACAATGTGACACAGAATAAAAACCATAATCATCATATAGCTACAATATTCTCTCTACTTAGGACTTTTTTTCCTCTCCCCATTTTGAAGTATAATCTATAAAGAGCACAAAATACAAATACAACACCTGAGTGCTCCAAATGGGTATCACTGTATTTCACTTGACATAAGCATTCTCTCACCCATTGGAGAAAAACTGAATGTGCACAACTATAGACTATGCACACTATTACGCACTAAACATGAAGCTAACAGCAAAAATATTCTATATCTTCATGGCATTAACAGCCAAAATTATTTTTCAACTAATTCTAAAGTTCCCATAATGTATTATGCTATAAGGAAAGGAGGCTTTTAGGAATTTTAACTGGACAACTGATGGGGAAGAGAAAGAAAATTTAACAGGATTCATTGCCACAGTGTTTACTGAGTATCTACTGTGATATGACAGTCTGACTAAATGAGACAATCTTTGAACAAAGTGGTTTACCACCTGGAGCATGCAAATCAATATCAGTAAACGTAAAGACTGAAGCTTACGTAGGGTAAAGCTGTGATGGCAACAATAATAACAGTAATGACTTCCAGCCCTTTGCCAATGCCGCATACCAGGCGCTGTCCCAAGAATTCTATTTATAATTATTCACCCAACAATAGTCTTCTATTGCTTTTGCTCATTTTAAAGAAGAAGAAAATGAAACACTTCTCCAGGGTCAAACTTCATCATAAGTATATACACAGTATGAATGAAGAGCTGGTTGTATTGTTGGAAGCTGCGGGGAGTCTCCAATCCCCACCTCCCTCCCACCGATTACCCTTAAAGGTTCTTCAATAAAAATGATTTTGCATTTGAAAAATGCCAGTTAAGGAAAGCTCAGGCTCAAGGGCATGAGTATTAGGGCATCATTTATTAAAGCCTCTGCAGCTGGTGACTGATACATACCCTTCGTGACACCTTTCTATCTCTGACACAGTCTGAGGAATGTTATTCCTATGTTATAAGCAGGCTTTAAGAAGCATGTGAGAGTGAAGGTGACAGTATAGATTTTCCTCGAAGTTCATTGACTCACGGAGCTAGAACTGCTGCTCTGTTTATGCTCCAATACCAGCTGGAACAACACATGCTCTAGAGTCATCTCAAGGTAGTCAATATCTTCAACTTGGGGTTTTCATCAGCTGTCAATATTTATTGGAGATTTCCTATGATCAATAAACAAACTAAGAGTTGAAAACACAGTGAAGCCCATGACCACCATGGGTGAAGATCTGGGAAGAATAGAAAGATGAATGGATAACACACTGATGAATGGATGGAGGAATGTGTATGTGTGTGTATATGTATATATATATATATGTATACATACACACATATTATATATATGAACAGACTTACTACCAAATGAATTGGAAAGACACGAGGGTGACAAGTCTGCAAATCAACACAGCACCATCAAGGATAAAGACATGGTGATTACTTAGTGTTCAGAATGAAAACAAATGGGTTCTAGATGTTTGAAATGGCTGCTGTGTATGTAATACATGGAGAGAGAATCTTAAATATCTCTAGAATAACCACCAAAGAAAATTGTTATTCATAAATTAGTATGTAAAAGGGAAGAAATACCCCCATAAGAAACTGGCAGGAGAAGGAGCACAACATGCAGAGAGCTTAAAAGCACAACCCTGTGTCTCACATGGAACTGACAGGGGAACAGGCAAGAAATGAAGCTGGAAATGAAGGCAAGAGGCAGGGTGGAGTGCCCAACTCAGAAACAGGTGTCTGGGATTTCTGTTCAATGTGCTAAATAGATACTGTAGGCTCTGACTTGAGAAATTTTCACATTTGATTGAGTTTTAAGAAAAACAGACGAACAACTGCATTCTTGGGCAGATTATTCGATAAAGTAATTAAGTGTGGGAAAAAAAAGCAGCCTACGTTTACTATGAAAGGCTGCCACAATCTACCTACTCAAACATTCCATTCTTAGATGGCTCTTTAATGATCAATCACACCTTGAAACAGGCTCACATTGTCATGTGCCCACCAAATTCTCAGTCTCTTCAGTCTACATATCGCTATAGTGTTATGGTTATCTAAGAAAACTGTACATAGTTAACCTCACTAGCTTAGTTTTGGTTGCCAACCACATAGTATATATAATTCAAAAGAACAAAAATAACAACAAAAAATCCAATTTATTTTCTGCTTTATTTCTAATGCTTGCAATATTCCTTTACATTAGTCATTCAGTTGCATTTGCATTTTTGTTTGTACATTTGTTTTGGGTGTATGCATAGCATTTCTATGTATAGTCTACATGTGGGCTCATGTGGGTACATGCGTGTGGGTACACAGGCATGTGTATACATTTGTGTAGAAGCTAGAAGTAAATACCTCTATCTGCCTCAATCTTTATCCACTTTATTTTTGGTTTTGTGGTTTTTTTGACCTAAGGTTTCTCAATGCATCTAGAGCCCATGGATTGACAAGACTGGATGGACAGAAAGCTCCAGAACACAACCTTCTCCATCCCCTCACACTGATGTTACAGCACACAGCACATATCATCTTTCAACATGGATTCTAGGAACTGCACTCTGCTTCTCATGCACAGTAAACACTGTACACACTGAACTATCTCCCCAACTTCAGAATTTGTTTTTAAATAAGTTTGATGAATTTAAATTATTTTAGTGAAAGTCTACAAATCTGTAAATTAAATTACATTGCATGTTTAGTTTATAAATCATTAAATGTTCTCTTGGAAATTACATTCTTTAGTTAATTTTTAGTTATGTACTTGACAGTTTAATATATATAAATTATCTCACAAAGCATCTGAACAAAATCAGAACTTCCTTGGCAACAAATTTTTGAATGATAGAAAAGTTTTCTATAGCCCTGTCACTTTATTCACTGTTAGTATAGAATCCAGGAGAAAATATAGATTAAAATTAATCATACTAATTAAAAGCTATTTTCTCTTTAGTTTTATATTTATTTGCTGTGGATTAGCTTGGGATTTCATTTGTTTTAAATGACAAGGAATGGAACAAGGAAAAGGAATTTAGATCATAAGAAACTTGCATTAATTAAAAAATGTCAAAACAGGTTTTAAGAAATAGTAAGCAGGGTTAATAGTGCAAGCCTGTAATCCTGGCAATTTGGAGTGTGAGGTAGAAAGACTGTCACAAGTTCAAGGCCAGCCTGGCCTACATAGAATGTAATAGACTAACCAGGACTATGTACAAGATCTTGTCTCTAAAACTCAAACACACACACATGAACAACAAAAATGGAATTTATTGGAGTTGAAACTAAAAGAAAAATGCTTATGATACAAAATCAGAGAGCAAATGCGAAATAGTTGTTTATGTCATATAATACTTTTGATATGAAATAAATGTGTGTCTTTTACATACATATGTATATAGTAAATAAGAAAAGAACAAAGTAATAACAAGCTACAATTTATCTTCAGATACTGGATTTTAATGATTATTCTTCTTCTGTAGAATTTTTCACTTATAAAATGTTCTGTAAGGTACACTGTATCTTAATAATTTATAAGCAAGCCAATTAAATTCTAACAGAAAGAGCAAAGCAAGTTAAATAACATAGTTATAGAGTGATAACAATATATAAACAAAACTAATTGTGGTGCTCAAAACAGCTGCTGCTATTGAAAGTGTAAGAAATATCAAAGGTTTATATATAAAGAACAATGTTATGCATACCCATGCACACCCAGAAGCTCTCAGCTGACACCAGGAAGAACACGGGTACAGTCCAGGTGGCTTCTCTTTCTTTGCTAACAAGACTTGTATGAGTTTTTTTTTTATTATTATTTTAAATTGAAACCTGGCTCTGAGTTTACTTCATCTAGGTTTAGCACATGGAGATCAAATTTTCTGGCAAGGAAAAAAAGTAATAAATCAAAAGTCCATCCAACACACTTGCTCAGACCTAGGCTTTGGTTCCAATACACTGTAAAAATATTCATTCTCCAGGACATCCAGAGAAGAGTACTTGCTGTCCTTACCACATCCCTTCTGCCTCCAGATTCCAGGTGGCAGAGCCTGGGCCCAGGGCTCAAGTAGGTTTTTTTAGCTGCCAACATCATTACAAGAAACCAAAACATTAAGAAGAAAAATAGTATGCTTCCTAGCCAACCATGTTACATTTAGAAGCACAGACATCCATGAGAAGAAACGTCTCATTCCTGAATATCCTGACACTCCAGGCCAAATGACAGGCTTTTCAAAAAGCAAAGTCAACACCCTTCCCCTCTGTAATGTGGCTAGGATGCTGTGGGCTTCACTGAAGACTGTTTCTTTCAAAGAATAAATACACACTTGTGTGTGTGTGTGTGTGTGTGTGTGAGAGAGAGAGAGAGAGAGAGAGAGAGAGAGAGAGAGAGAGAGGCGCAGGCACAGAGACAGAGACACAAAGACAGAGAAATTTCTTCTGAAGACTAGAAGATATGTACTTTAAGATTACCATAGAGCTTATTGTTCATCAACCAATGCCAGTTTTGGATGGCCC
Source organism: Ondatra zibethicus (assembly GCA_004026605.1). Classification (NCBI taxonomy): domain Eukaryota; kingdom Metazoa; phylum Chordata; class Mammalia; order Rodentia; family Cricetidae; genus Ondatra; species Ondatra zibethicus. The sequence continues at coordinate 126,707 of PVIU01002008.1, forward strand.
ACTTGTATTCACAACTTTCCAGACCCTGAAGCTTCTCAGTTCAGATCCTCTCACTTTCACATGGGAGCATGGGTAGGTAACCCATTGTCCTCTAACAGAAAGTGTTCTCTGCCCAGCGAACCATCGAATGCTTTCAGGTCAGTGGTTACATCTTTGAGGCTGGACACCGCCCTCAAAGGAAAGCACTGAGTCTTAAACCGAGAACTGAGATATTCCAGCAGTCTGGAAAGTACATCTGAATTTTTAAAGATACTTTAAAATTTAAGCTAATACTCAGGTGGACCAACCCTCTGCCCCAGGGAACAGCTTTAGGTATCAGTTTTACTTGGTAAAGTTCTTGGGTAGTTATTTAGAGTGCAAGACCATTAATCTACACTAGCAACTATCAAAACTCTAAAATTTCTTTCCTCTTCTTTCTCCTCTTCTTTATCCTTTTCTTCCCATCTCCTTCTCCTCTTCCTCCTATCCTTTCATTCTTCCCTCCCACTCTCTACCTTCACTTTTCCTTTGCAAAAGATCACATTCCATTTATATACTACACCTCAATATTCCATATATTATCATAGATGGGTATGGGACTGCTGTTCCAGAGTTATCTCATTTTCCTGCTCATCCAAAACTATTTCAGATGTAAATGCATGCAAAGATGTCTCTGTATTTTGATCTTGTCTCTCCCTACCGATTTTAACTGTGAGTAGCATGGTTTGACTTCATCACCTTTCCTGCAGAGCAATGAGCTCCTCTGGGGTGTAAAACTATGGTGATTCTTGACATAAGCAGGCATGAACCAGGGAGAACTTGCAGAAAACATAACCCATAAAATGCAGTAAAAATTAATAAATGCATTGTGGCCATTCAAAAGTGTGGAGTGCTATTTGGCTGACCTCACCACCGGCTGCAGCTTCCAAGAACAAATCCAATTTAGTTCCTTCTCTGATGGCAAGTGGTCATACAGTTGAGTGTCATTTGTCACAATTAACTATTGTGCCTCAAGAGTAATTCAGGCTTGAGCTGGTATAAATATGTAAAAAGCCTTGTCCCAATTCTAGTTGGTAATTGAAGGAAAAGTAGCAATGCAATGTGCTTGGCCCCCAAATAATAATTTATATTGTTATTTACACTGAGTATTGCCATTAGCAAATCATCATCCACCATTGGTATAAGGTTTTGATTATTGCCTGTAAAAAAAAAAAAAAAGACAACAACATTGTTTGAGTTCTCTAGAAGTATAAAACTCTATCTTAGATAAGTTAAAAAATAAAAATACTGCTGCACAGTTTTTTTCAGTTATCATATTGAGGACATTATAGCACAATGACTGCACACTACTAATAACTTCATAGCATCCCTAACTTTATAATAGAGATTCAATAACAATGTCAGAGGTCTGGTATTGTGGGATATTTGTACACTGTGTGAAGATGTATTGCTGTGATTTGTGTAATAAAAAGCTAAATGACCAACAGCCGGGCAGGAGAGATAGACGGAACTTCTGAGCAGAAAGAGAATGCTGGGAAAAACGAAAGTAGAGTCACCAGCCAGACACAGAGGAAGCAGAATGGGCAGTACAGAGTAAAGGTAACTGAGCCACATAAAAGAACACAGATGAAAAGATATGAGTTAATTTAAGGAGTAGTTAGGAAAAAGTCTACGCTAAGGCTGGGCTTTTATAATTAATAATATGCTTTGTATCATTATTTGTAAGCTGGTGACCCAAAGAAAAATCCAGCTACAGTCAGTTAAGTACAGGAAAGGTATGTTAGCATTCACTGAGTTCTGCAAGCAGATTTGGGGTAAAATAACTTCTGAACTCTCACTTCACCAACATGAGCCTTACTGTGATGCCAATAAGAGGGGTGTTCTCACTTGGGGAGCTGATTTCTTCAACTGATGTCCAGAGCCACCTCTGATTCCCAACCTGGAATACTAAACACTATTTATTCACCTAAAAACAGCAGAGAACTAAATCATCAAATATTTGAAATTAGTTGAATCTGTAAAGATTCAAAAAAGTGAAAGCTTCTTGCATTGGTTAAAAAAATTAAAAACTAAATAGTTTAAGTGGTTCTTTTTTTTTTTTGCATTGGCCCTCAACTTAAAATATGTAATTCACATTGTCTCAACTTAAAATATGTAATTCACATTTTGTTTCTCTTGTTTCAGTAGAAGGTTCTCATAAAAGTGTGAAAGTCTCACAGTTTTATGATGTAAATGTACCCCCTAGGGTCACTCCCTGCAGCAGAGTCCACAGTGGTACCTAATAAGCAAGGCTGTCTCCACATTCTGAAGAAATGAAGACACAAGAACATGTAAACAGGAATGGCATTAATCTCAAAGGACAGCGACTAACCTTTCCCCCAATAATGTTTCCAGATTTTTTTCCACACGCGCCAAAAAGCACAACAATGACAACCATTGCCTTTATGGGACGACAATTTGCATCTCTGCTGGAATGCCCACCATTTCATCTAAGAATGTTTGCATATATCCTAAATGTGCCTCAAACAGATCAATCACATTCCTCTTAAGGGCAGCAGGAAAATTAAAATTATAAATTCCATTAAGCTAAAAGTTGTCATTTGCTTTGTCCGAGGAGCTTTAAATAATGTGAGGAAATTTTTGCAAAATTATACACAGTTACATGTTCTACAGTAAGGATTCAGGGTAATGTTTTAAAACCATTACAAAAATTTTAATTCTCTAACTGTGAATACATAAGGCAGAATTTTGGTGATCTTATTTATAAGAACGAATTATTTGTTAAACTTGAATTTTAAAGTACAGAGATCTTGTTCTTGTAGATTGTGTCGAATAATAAGCATTTAAATTGCAAGACAATGGAAGAGGAAGAAAAGGCTGAGTGCCTTAGAGCCTCGCTGTACGAAACTGCTTCCTCAACATTAATTACAGTTTCTTCTTTAGGATTTACCATGGTCATAGCACGCCACACACACGACTCCCTGAAACAATTCTGAGTGATAACTATTTGCTTATATTAATTAAAGTACAGAAGATAAAATACATCCCTCCATAAGTCTGAAAAGTCTCCTAGGTATTACCTATTCTGGTCCAATGGTGATAAATTCCCTCGCCACTAAGTTTCCTTTATAACCATTTCCCCCTTATTTCTGCCAGATGTGGTTTAATTGAGTTCTCAAAATATTTTAAGTAAAGGGCCTATTTTATTTCTTCCAATACATTTTAGAGAATGTTTTTTTGTAACTCGTAATAAAATTATTTACTAGAAAAATGCCATAGGGAAGAAAATCCACTTTCTTTCTTTCTTTTGACAACACTGAATTTGCCTGTTGACTTGTAAAACACACCTAGAGCTGAACCCCAGTCTCCGCGCCCATCACTCTGTCCAGCTGCAATGGGTAGAACAATCCAGTCCACAGGCTCTACCAAGGGGAGCATTCTTTGGTCTGCCTGCCCGGATTTGTCTTTCAAAATATAACTTCTTTCAGACATGCTTTAAATAGACTATACATTTAACTGTTTAATTTCATTTGTTATTTTATTAGAGTTTCCATTTCATACATTTTTCTTCCTGTCCTTGGCATCATAAATTCTCAACACAGTACAATTCACTTAAATTCTCTAATATTTTACTGCCCTGCCTCATCTTCATTGGATTCATTTTTAGACACTGATACCAACCTTGACAGGAGCTGATTTCCTAGGCCTCTGTGTGGCTCAGTCTATAGAAGTTGTTCATGAAGGATGGCACTGATATCTCCACACACTATTTCTGTGGTTGTTTTCTGGGTTTTGAAACAGGGTATTGCTCCATGCCCAGGCTGCCTTATGTAGAAGCTAATTCGATTCAGGAAGTAACCAGGCTAGTTAAAAGATAAACAATTATATTTTTATTTCTTATAAGGGGATACTCATGAAACCAGAATGATAAGTTCAAGCTCAGCTGTGTGGCGGCGAGAGAACCAGATAGAGCAGAGAGAGAACCTGGGCCTTTTTCTCCTGGTCCCAGAAAGCCACACCTTAACTTGGTCCCACCTCTTAAAGATAATTTGTTAACAAGGCTTCCCCATCACCTTCCCCTGTTGTCTAAAAAAGAGCGATCCAAACCCAATACCAAACTATATACAATAGGAACAGATATCAAGTATAAAATTACAAGCAACATAAACAATATTAAGCAAGCAAACACATGACAAATGTTTTAATAACCATTCTCTTCCAAAGAGTCTAAGTCTTGCATCAGAAATAAGCGTGGCTAAATCATAAGAGAAAGGTAACTACGACTATCTAATCTTCAACCCCATCGAAGGCCTGTGAAGGGAGATAATATTACTTGAGTAGGCTGGAAGTGTAATCAAGCAGCTTCTAAAGCAAGCAATATATGATGGAGACAATGAGCTACGTGAGCAATCACCCAAAGTCTCATTTGCAACAATGAAACAACCAACTTTGGCTGAAGCCTAGAGTAACTGACAGACCATTTTCAGAGGCAGGGAATTTTTCAGAACCGTCTTACCCTGTCTTGGCAAAGTGTGGCAGTCCTTTTTCTTGCATCCTGCTTATCCATTCCATATAACATGTACTTACTGTGCAGTGCAGGTTGGTCTTGACCCCACAACATTCCTCCCGTTCTGTTCTCTCCAGTGCTGGGATTACAGTGCTGACCATCATGCCAGCTTTCCCCGAGCTCTTTTTCCTCAGCTCTGAACATCTCTGACTCTTCTCTCTTGTGTCTGCTTCCTGAGTGTTCTTTCGCATATGCTCCCCTCTTAAAGCTTGTTCTTACAACTTCACTGCAATCCTCCACATTGCAGAACAAGTCGCAAAGATCTAATTGTCCATATAATATCCAACATAAATATTAATGTCCTGAAGCTTAGCATGCTGCAGGACACTTGAACTCTCAGGACTCAGAGTGGGGAGACAGGACAATCAGAAAAGAATGAAACCCAGTCATTTTTGAAAACCTGCAAACTGAGGAACATCACTTCAAGTAAAATAAATGAAGCCTAGAAAGATAAACACACATTACTCACTCCTGCATTATGGGTACCAGGAACACAAGAAGCATAGCTCTCTTATCAAAGAGGATAAGTGTTAGCTTATTCTGGAATTAAATATGAGTGCACTGAGTGGACCGTGGTTCTAGAACACATATTTAGGTGACCTAGTTAGCTTTGGCTGTCAACTTGACACAGCCTAGTTACCTGGCAGAGGAATTTCTCAGAACAGATTGGCCTACGGACATATCTGCAACAATTCTCCTGATTACTAACTGACATAGAAGGGCCCAGCCCACTGTGGATAGCACCATTCCCTGAGCAGCTGGTCCAGAACTGTATAATAAACCTAGCCAAGCATGAGCAAGTAAGCCAGAAGATACTGATCTTCCACAGTTTCTGCTTCAAGTTCCTACTTGAATTCCTGCCGAACATTCCTCAATGGTGAGTCCTAACTGATGAGTACGCTGAAATAAACCCTTTCTCCCCAAAGTTTCTTTTGATCAAAGTGTTCGTCACAGCAGAAGAAACTAAAACACTCCGAATTTCATGTTCCAACATGACAACCTTGTGACTTTTTTTATAGTACCACAACAAAGAAAGTCATAAATCAAGTCAATTTTCAAATATATTACTGAAAATATCTGGTCAGTGGATTAAAGCAAAGTTAGAAACTCTTTGCTGTTGCTTCAGATTCTTTCTGGTGACATTTCTAGCCCTTGGATTGATGGAAGCTATGGTTTACTCATATTCCAACAGACCTACCTAGTAGTCAGGATGTTAGATCATATTCAGAGATGGGAAATTTGAAGGCTATCGGGGAGCTAAAATATCCCGAGATATTTTTGCTCTGAACCTACAAATTCCAACATCTCTACATCATTGAAGTTGTAGTCAGATGATGAGCCTTGCAGAGGGTTCAATGTAAGGTGTGACTATTTTCTAAGAACTTACATTCACATTGATCAAAGGATACAAAAAACTCAGTAAGAATAAGTTCAAATATCTATTTAACTTTGTGAAAATGGTTACATGTTTATAATTAATAACTGTTTATTCATGGAAATGCTGAAAGGGTATATATGTAAACTAAAATTAAACTTTGTGATGCAATATATTTGTGAGCAAAATTCACTCATCCTACCAAACATTACTTCCAAACATCACACTTTGCATTTAAAATACATAAAAATGACAAAAAGTTATCTATTTGTCCTAAAACCTGATACTAATCATGGCTGATTTTCTCCTTGGTCAAAGTACAGCAGTTCTGTATAAGTTTTGAAGGCATGATTTTAACTACTACACCTTCACATCTGACCAACCTGGATGACAGGTGGAGACCTTACATCTTTACCATTTTGATAAAAAAAAAATGTTTTCTTCAAAATCTTCACTGGAATGTCATCTGAGACACAAAGAACATCTCCTAATTAAGGTTCCCTCATCACGATGCTTTCAGGGGAATTTCTGATTTGATTCCACATCCCAAGACCTCTTCTCTGTTGCAGGATATTTGATCACACTGTGAACCCCAAGATTTCATTATTTACTGGAAAAAACTGTTTCTAGTTATAGTGTGAGTCAACCCTAGCACACACCTTTCATCCAAGAACTTTCATCTTGAACATTGTAAACAGGATTAAATAAAGTCAACCACAGGTCAAAAGGCAGATCAAGCAACCAATGGACAGGAAAAAACAACATACAGAGTAAGAGGGAGCTAGGAGGATGGATAGAGAGATTAGAGAGATGCACAGGAAGTAGAAGGGAGGGACATTCAGTTGGAGGAGCTTTGTTTGAGACAGTGTAGGAGAAAGGTTTTCTGTGTTTTGTTCTTTTGTTCTGGGACATTGGCAAAGGAGGAAGGTCAGTTAGGGTCTTTCCCTGCCTCTTTGCTCTAGGAAGTTTTCACCCCAACATCTGGTTCCCAAGTCTTTTTTTTTTCTTTTTTAACCTTTGAGATTTAGTCAAAAACAACATTTCTCTTCCTCTTGTTTCCACCTGGAAGAGGGAGGAAGATGTGCCAAGACAATGTAGGTCAGTTTCAACTGCCAATGGAAGCCTTAGCTTCTAAGGAATCGTGTCATCTGGCAGAAGCCACTTTAGTTTACTGAGTAGCTTATATGTGTAGGAATAAAATGTGGAAAATTCTGTTCATTTACATTTCTAAGATTTTACATTTTCATTTTTCATTGATTTATTTTCATATGATACTAAGGCTTTATAATCTGATCAATATGTAAATCTGTACTAATTTTAGACTGCTTTGTTTTAAATGTGTATATCTATATTTTGATCAATTCTCAAAGTGGCTTGGCCTTATTTATACAGAGAGCAAGGATTGTTTATAGTGTCAGAGAGGATTTTATAATTTTGTGGACTTAGATGAACCACTGACTCAAAGTCCTAAACTTAGTTTATGAAAGTTTCAGCTGAAGATAACAGAAACTCAAATCCATAATCCTTTATATGACATGGAAGTTCTTTTGCCATAAAAATGGTTCCTTAGTTGTGTGATTTTTATAAAGTAATAAGCAGTACGAAGAATCAAAGTTCTTACCTTGACTTTACTATCACTCTAATTTAAATACTAAAGGGAAAATATTCACTTATTAACTTAGGACTCTCTACTTTCTGTTAGAAAAGTTTTCACAGCCATACACACAATAAACTAATTAATTAACAAGTAGATCCATAAACTGGATCATAGGAATAAAGATCTGGTTAGTTTTAGGAATGTTATTTGGACCAAGACAATCCATGGGTGTTGGTGTGTATCTCACTTACACCAAATCAGGACAAACATGTTAGGCCATTCCTTAGTGACATATTGGATAGCAATTAGTTCAATTGGTGACAACTGGATCATTCTGTTAGAATGGTGCTTGGCTCCTTTGCAATTAATATGTGGTTTGAATCTTGCTAATTCAGTTCCTTGCTGAAACACCCAGCAACTCTGCCACTTCTCCACTAAGAATTACATCATGTGTTTGTTGGTGAGTCTTGCTTAAGCAGTGATATGCTGAGGTTTCTAACATGCTACTTGTTTAATTCTCTCATCACTTCTTCATTTATTAATTAGCATTCTTCTATAAAGACATGCTCTTCTCACACAATGAATATTCCAATGTATCAAAGACAAATTTCACTGGTTAAGGTTAAACAAACAAGGAAAACGCTATCAAAGACATCCTAATAGGAAAAGGGAGCCCAAGACTTAATCTGGCAGACACAGATGTGAGACCCAGAACCCCTGAAGTTTCCAGAGGAAAGAATTTGACCAACGACACATAGTCAGAAACAGAAACAGAAATCAAGACAGATTACTGAGAAAATGAAACAACTACAGGGAACAAGAGTGAGCTGGTGAGCAGATGGGAAAACACAGCCTCAAAGCTGTAAACCATGAAACCATGGCATTCCAAGATAACTTACAAAGCACCACCTCTTCCACACTCTCCCCGCTGACTAACGTTCATCACGTGTTCTCTCTCCAGCCTCTGTTCTCCCGCTGCATGGTGAAACCGGAAGCTGGAAGATAGAAAATGCTGAGATGAGTCCATGGAACTACAAGATGAGAGAAGAGGTTGACTGTTGGGGACAGTCACCTCTGCTCACCAATTTTCCTTTGTAGAATTATCCTGGCAGACTTATATCTCAAAAGAGGAGAAAAAGAATTTAGAGTGGAGAAGTTTCCCAAATAATGTTTTAAGAAAACATTAGATGCCTAAAGTCAGAAAAAAAGTTACCTAAAGTGTGAACTGGATGACATTTAAGAGGCTAAGATAGTCTTGGTCATGCTAACCCGTGTTTGCCTTTGTGTACTGTAAATAACTTACACCTGCAAGGCCACTTCTTGCTACAACATGGCTGCTGGATTTCAAGCCGTTGTGACCATTTGCCAGACACCAGTAAGCAAAAAGGGAAAAGGAGAAACCAATGTGAAACAGGTTCCTGCTTTTCCCTTATGGTGTATTAGACTCACTTTAAAATGTCTAATGTGTAATTGACTGCCCTAGCTATATGAAAAAATGAAAAATACAGTGATTCAGCTGAGTACATTACTACCCAGGAAAGTCAGGGTTCTGCTACTTAGAAATGAAAAAGGCCATTGAGAAGAGGAAGGAGGATTCAGACATACTGGAGAATATGCTGTATGTTCCACAAAAATAGAAGTAGTGAAATATGAATTCATCTTTCTCAGATCTATCACGCTTCATACTTTACTTTATCATGAATATATCACAAGTTTATGCTCCATACTTGTCACTAGTAGATAAACCTAAAAAGTATACAAGCTTTATTTTTGGTGTTAATTATTTTTAATATGAATGAACATATACAGTACATCCAAAGTACCATTTATTTGTTGCAAAATTTGAAATAAACCTATCTAAAAATGAAAAAAAAAATCTATTTAAAGACTTGAACTAGCTAGGCATGGTGATGACGACCTTCAATTTCGGTACAAAAAAGAGATGCAAGTAAGTCTTTGTGAGTTCAAAACCAGTTTGGTCTATATAGCAAGCCAGCAAGGACTATACAGTTGAACTCTGTCTCAAAAAAAGCACCTAAAATATGTCAAAATGTAAAAGCCATTTTGGATGTTTTGAGTCATTGGCCCTAATTTTTCCCATCATCTAGTTTTGATGCTTCATAAAGAAAGAAATCCATTTTATGAATCTAGTAGAAAGAGTACTCAGTGAACGGCTTTCAGGTTTTATCCATCTTGACCTGGGTCTAATCAGAACTGAACGTTCCGGAACAGACCTACCACATGTGTGCAGAGGTGCTGGAAAACATCAGACACTGCCATAAAACCCACGCCTTTCCCCGTATATTGCAACACAAACTGGAAAAAAATTTGAGAACTCAAAACATGTTCCTGGTTATAATGGGCCAACCTGCAACTGAAGTTAGAATTATAAGTTTTCACTTGGTGCAGTTGGTCCTAGTTTAAAATTAGAGTGGTGCTTTCTATGTAGTCTAGAGACATCTCGACAGAAAGATAAAGCACATATATTTTCACAACCATCTATCTCTCTTTAAGTTTGTTGTTTGTTCTTATCTGACAACATTAATGGCACATTGTTGACATAGGACATCCTCACCATGTGCTGTTTTATTCCTAAAGAACACTTAGTCTAGAGTTTATAAAATAAACACATTTAAGCTTACCTAAATAAAAATTTCTTTTATACTTTTTATACTCAACCAATTTGTTCAACTTAATTCTTCTTTGAGTGTATAAATTAAAGAAAATTGTGATCATACTTAATTACTAAAGATTTTATTAATACATGCAAAGTTCTTCACTAAAATTTGTATCTCATCTTAACTTATTAAATAAAATATGCCTAAGATACCTGCAAATAAATGAGTCTGTGAATGGATTTCATAAATAATATGCAAACTCCACATAAGTCTATTTGTAGACTCTGATGCATAAACAATAATTAAATACCATCTACTAGATAATTTATTATTTAGTTGTATAAAAACGCATGATAAAAGAATTTGACTTTAGTTATTCTGAAAAGGGCCTTAATTTTAAAAGGAAAAAATTTCACCCCTTAAAGTGAATGTACTAAACAAATGTGCTTTATTAATTCTTGTTTCAAAAGCTTCACCCACATCAATGTGGAGGGCCATCCTACCACACTGTGTCTTATGGAAGCAGTTACCCATAATAATTAGCATTAGGCTAAGAGGAAAATCAGGAAGCTTCAATCTGAAAACAAAACCTGAAACTGTCAAAATGTGCTCTTTCCTTTGAAAATTAAAAGGCACCTTATAGACCAAGTTCAGTAATAGAAAAATGTACTTCTAGAACTTTCTTGATCAACTAGCTCTAAGGAGAATTTAGTCACAGGGGCAGTTAAGATTTTTCTTTTTCATGTCATTTATTCTTGGTATATAAGGACATGCCATATGATATGTGTTGTACTTTGACTATATTCCTGAGATAGGTAGGTAGTTTTTAACCTGATCACTGTGAATTCTGTAAAGTATTGAACATTTATTAAGTGGACTTAGAATAACAGTCTTAGTTTGCTTCTCTGATTGAAAAAAGAGATTGCCTACTTTCTCATATCATTCTGACAGAACACAGCAGCAATACAGCAGAGGATTCATGGGACCAGAAACCTCTCACAGTTGCTGGCCGGAGTAGAGGGTGGTGGTCACTTCCAGAACAGTGAGTGTCCTCACCCAACCAATGCCACTCATAACTCACTTTCCTTCCTTCCAGGGCTCTTATGGTACATGTCCTCCTTAAAAGGCTAACTAACAGAAACCATCTCATCAGAAAGAGCCTAAAATATACAAAGAACTCAAGAAATTGGTCACCAAAAGAACAAATAATCCAATTTTTAAAATGGGGTACAGACCTAAACAGAGAACTCTCAACAGATGAGTCTAAAATGGCTGAAAGACACTTAAGAAAATGCTCAACATCCTTAGCCATCAGAGACATGCATATCTCTGAGATTCCATCTTACACCTGTAAGAATGGTCAAGATCAAAACACTGAAGACAACTTAGGCTGGAGAGGTTGTGGGGTAAAGGGAACACTCCTGTATTGCTGGTGGGAATGCAAGCTGGTACAGCCCCTTTGGATATCCTACAGCAATTTCTCAGAAAATTAGGAAGCAACCTTTCTCAAAACCCAGCAATACCACTTTTGGCTATATATCCAAAGAATGCTCAATCGTACCACAAGGACATGTGCTCAACTATGTACATAGCAGCATTGTTTGTCATAGCCAGAATCTATAAACAACCTAAATGCCCCTTGATTGAAGAATGGATAAGGAAAATATGGTACATTTACACAGTGGAGTACTACACAGTAGAAAAATGATGATATCTTGAAATTTGTGGGCAAATGTATGGATCTAGCAAACATCATATTGAGTGAGGTAACCTAGACCCAGAAAGGCAAATATAACATGTACTTATTCATAAGTGACTTTTAGACACACACACAAAAAAACAGCCTACAATTCACAATTCTAGAGAACTCAGACAACACAACAAAAAGGACCCTAAAAGAGACAAGCATGGATCTAATCTACATGGGAAGTAGAAAAAGACAAGAGCTCCTGAGTAAATTGGGAGCATGGGGATCATGAGAGAGGGTAGAAGGGGAGGGGGAAATAAGGGAGGGAAGCAAAGAAAAATGTATAGCTTAATTAAAACAATTTTTAAAAAAACAAAGTGGCATAAGAAAAAAAAGAGTCATTGTTAGTACAGACAGCCTGCTGTTCAGAGCCTTCCTGTTGGTCATGCACTAATATGTGTTGCAATTTCATATATAAGGCTTCACATAGATATACAATATTTCATTGTAAAGATGAAGAAATTGAGCAAGACAGCAATTCTAAACCAGATCTACCTAAGGACCCAATATGTACCCTGCCAGTCCTGCAGAGCTGTTGGCCATTTTAAAAACACTGGGCATGAGAAGGCTTCTCCTTCATTCTTTTTAAACTAAAGTTTAATAGAATTTGCCATGCATCTGCACTGGCTGTAGTTTTCCAGTTTATAGACTGAATGAGATGTAAGCATGGAAGTCCTTCCAACAACTGGCTCAGACCGAGAAGCCTAGGCAGTCTTCCATTGCTAGAGAAATACCTGAAAGCTGTCTGAAGCTAATAGATGCCAAGCACTTTTGAACAAAAAAAAGCTAATCTTCTGTCTAGCCCCGGGCTATGTAAATTTTTCTCAGGTGAATGTGCCAAGGGTAATATATACTATAAACTGACAAATCATTTTCCAGGAACTATGCTTTGCAATAATTCTTCCCCTCGTTCCTTGTAATAATACCTTGGAGAGCCAGAAGTAACAGGGTTTAAATAATGTGGAGCTGTGGGTAATAGAGGAAAATCTGTGATGCATTTCAGTCAAATGCATGAGTTTCATCTCGTCAGAAATGAAGCCAACAAGCTGTAACTCTATGTTGTGTCAGAACAATAAATATTGGGGCTTTATGTGTATAGAGTGACTGAAAGTCCATGCCTGAATAAACACACATAATGCTTACTTCACAGACTTTACTTCTGAATTCCCTTGGTTCTTGTGACTTTCAAGTAAAGAAAAGCATTTGTATTCACCTGGGACTAAAGATCAAAGAAGACTTTGTCAACAGCTTGTAGCAAATGAAACTCCAGTAAAGAATGACCCTGTTAGTATATATGCTGTAAATCAGCCAGGTCACAGAACTTCTCGCGATTGATTACGGGTTCAAAGCAAGAGAGAAGATGAAGCCAGTGCTGAACTCTATAGTCACCAGTGTAAGAAAGAACCAGGGTCTGTCTGAAGACTTTTAAATGGATAAAAGTGTTAGACAAAATGAATACATGCTTATGTGTCATGCTAGCATACAGTGCTTAGTGTACAGGGCAGGTAAAGCTCCATGCTCCATGCTTTATAAAACATTGCAGATATCCTATTTCTGTCCATGTGCAAGGCTCCCTGAGGGTACTACAACTCTCCTTCCCCCATCATGAGGGAAATAAAATTCAGAGAATCTTATTTGAAGCAGTAGTAGTGAAATCAATATCCCCCTGGCACATCAGGAGTCAAGGGCAGTTTGTAGTACTACTTGAACTAGTAGTATCTAGAAACTTAGGTGTTTTCCTAAATCTTGCTGTTGTGACATATTTGAAAGATACTCCCTGTCCTGCCACTAGCAGCTGATCAACTTATACAGGATTAGGGTAGAAAAAATGACGTCAGAGTAAGAGAGAAAGGTGCGGTAATTTGACAACAATCCCCTTCCCGTGGTTCTTTGCTCCCTTCCTCCAGCCTCAGGGAAAATCACAAAAACCCCACTAAGATTATTTAATCCTGATGACTAGGATTTAATATAACCCAATGTAACCAGAATTCTTATGGACAGTCTCAAATACAACTTAAAAAGAAGTCCATAGATGATTCAAATGTAAAGATAATATTGCAACAGACTGACATAAGAAAGACACATCTGAAATATGTAAATAGTGAGAGCTAGGACAAGTCTGCCTGTAAAATTATTCAAGTTAGGATGGAGAATGGTGGCCCTCTAGCAAAACAAGTCCAGAAAAAAATATTCATTTTTTGGGGTAGCATATGCTGTAGTCATTGAACACAATTATTCTAGAAGACAATAGGAATATATAACATTAAAAAGAACAATGGGCACAATTATATGTTCGTTATTATCATAGTACAAGTTATGCATATAAAAGATTTAAAATCAGATAATATGTAAATTCTTAGATTCATACTTGTATCATTCTTCATTGTCTCTATTACTTAACATTGCTTATATAAAATTACAACTAAACTGAAGTTATAAATGCTCGTATAATCATAAAAAGCAATAAAATCTTTACCTAATGAGCCAAACCCAAGATCATGGGTATGCCACAGTGGTCACTTTAACATATGCACAGTGCTAGAGTTCACCTAACTAAGACTCCACCTGTCACTGTGAGGAAATGCTTAAGCCTGTCCGTTTCCCCACAGTGAACCCAGGAAACATAACTCAGTAAACTTAATTATACTTGTAGCCAGACATGCTTTAAGACAGGTAGCAGCTTAAACCACACAGCCGATGAGAAGAAAACACCTAAGACTCTGAAGTGGGAACCACAAATTATAGGGATCATTGAAATTGACTGCTCTGTCACCATCTGGCCATGTTGGTCTTTGACATATTTGTTGTTCTTGTTGTTGTTGTTAAACAAAAGATTAAACCCATTTTGATTCCCATGGGAGACCGTACCCTATATAAATGGAGACAGAGGAGGAGTTGACGGGTGTTTGGTTTTGGGGTAGAAGGGAGGTGAGAGAGGAAACGGGAGGAGTAGAGGGAGGCAAAAGTGTGATTGGTATTTAAAATGAAAAATAAGTAAAGAAATAAATTAAAACTTTATACAAATTTTTAATTTAAAACAATTAAACCCCATTCTCTCAAATGCTGGGCATGTGCTCTGCCACTGAACAGCAAATACAGTGAGTGGAGCAGGTGTGTTGGGATGAAAGAAAAGACTGCATCAAAGGGTCAGGCGAAAATCACAGAGAGCATTGTAAGTCAAAATATTAGCAAGCTGCAGTTCTCCTGGGGACCAGCACGCACTGGTCAGAATTCATAGGATGCTACAGGGAGCATTGTCTCAATGAATTTGGTCAACTGTGTGATGAGTCCACTCACCCCACATAGACCAAATGTTGGCTAATTGTCTTTTGAATGGATTAACTGAGGCTGTTCCTCACTAACCGATAGTTTAGGAGATAACTAAAATTCTTCCCAGGCATATTTTCTATATGAGGGCAAATATAAACCTCAAAGCTAGTGAATTAATGGTCTCAGTGTCAAAGAACCCCAGTCAGAATGCTGTGGTCAGGGAGTTATGAATCATCCCATCAGGCTGGTTTCTTAAGAAGGATGCTAAGGGCTGCTTCTAAATGTTCCAAAGGTAAAAAGCAGTGTGGCCTGCAGCTCATACTCGAAATGGTTCACCATTGTTAAACACAGGGCTTTTCCTACCATGAATCCTGCAGCATCACATTAGAGTAATGGGTTTTGATTTATCTCTCCTTCTAGATTCTGTAGACAACTTAAATGTGGATATTGAAAACTGATGTAAGTAATGGTATACTTTTCCAAGCCAAGCATGTTACTTACAATAATCCAAAATAAATTAAATGTGTAATATCTAGATTTACGCCACTGAAATTACAAATTGTATCTTCTTTGGAGAGATACCATATGGTTATTTCTGCACACAAGATCCAACCCAACAATGCCTGTTATCTTATGCATTAGAGGGCAATCAGCCAAGGAAAAAATTTTTGACAATCTTTTTTAGAAAGTTTGAATCTTGCTGTCCCTTTTACCATCTAGCCATATGGTAAACAAAAACAATGGCAAGCCCTGACCTTTCCCACTCTCAGGCAGCATAAGAAAGAATGAGACTGGGTGGTTCTCTGGCTTATGCAGCATGTGAAAGAGAGATTAGAAAGTCACAGGAAGGATGTATACCAAAGACATTGCCCCCTTAGCCAAACCTATTTCAGGGGAGAAATAGGAAGGCAATTTAATATGTCCAAATGTAAAGAAATTAAAGAATAACAAGTAGGATTTAGAAAGAATAAAGTCAAGATTATATTGCAGTTCACAGAAGACGTCATCCTTTGTTTCTGAGAAACATCCATTCCCCTGTCTTTGGGAGAATGTATTTTCCTGCAATTAAGGGAATTGTGTCTGAATACAAAAAGTACGGCACCCTTTTCTCATTGGTTCAGACCACTTGAGTGTGGTTGATCTGAGTGTAACAGCTGGAAGCGACCTGAGCTATTCAATGACGCTGAGAATAAAGCAAATAAGGGGGAAACCAGGAGGCATTTTTGGAATAAAACAGGCAATGCTTGAGCACAGGAAAAGAGCAAGACTAGGAAAGCACGGCCCTGGTCAGGCAGAGTTTAAAATTAAGTTTGAAATTAATAAGATACCTGAAGAAGGATCAAGTTTTCAGGTGCCCATGGAAATCTGCAGGCTGGCAAATCTTGTGAGAAGAGGAAGTTGGTGAGTTTTAACTAGTTTCACTGGAATTATTTATGAGAAGAAAAAACTGCCATTCCCAAAGCCTGCTCATTGGAGAGCTGTAACATCCTTCCTGTGCTATCTGGTTCCTACTGTGAAGTGCAAAATTTGCCAGGCTCTCAAGTGGCCACCAAGGGAAATGGCTCCCACTGTGCAAACCATCTGCCCACAGCACTTTAAATCCTATAATGTTCACTATGAACATTACTATCATCATTACCATCCTCAGGACTTGGCTATGAAATGGTTTTTTGATGTCTTCTAAAGAGGTCAGAAAAGGAAATTCTATTTCCAACAGTTCAGACTCCTTGTGGCCTCTTTGAAACAGGGCAAAAGTTGAACCTTGCATCTCATGTGCCCAGTAAATGCAGCCAGTGTTTCTTGTGTTTAGCCAAGGAATCAGATTAAAGGATACATTCAGGTCAGTTTCTCAAACAAGTAGGACCTGAAACAGTAGCCTAAGGTCAAAAACCATGTCACCGTTTATTTGAAGGTTGCTGTGTGTCTTGAGGTCACTGATGTTCTAGATCCACCGTGTACCCAGAGTCTGGTGCTGCCTTCAGGCCCCACCTTGGCTTCCTTTGAACACCCTTGTTTATAAATATAAGAGTAAAGAAAGAATTAGGTTCCTTCTTTGTGTAAATGTAATAAACAGATTCTTTCAGTGGTTTTTTTTTTTTTCTTGTGTCTTTCTTTTTCAAGTCTAGTGAAGGAGCACATTAGAAAGATGACTTTACAAAGAAGCAAAAACTCTGGGCATGGGTTCCATCCTGTGTAGAAACACGTAGTTACCAAGTAAAAGTCATTAGTAATGGGACAATTTAAAGACAAACTGTTTGCCAGGATCCAACCTGAAGCTTAAACTACCAGCTTCATGGTCCATAAGTGATGGTGAAAGCATTGGGGTTACTCATCATCTGACCCATTAGAAAAGAGTACTAAGGGCCAGAAGAGGCCCTGAGACTCATATGACCTAAGATATGCATAGCTGTCCTAGGGATCTGTCTAACGTTTCCTTGAGACAGAAAATAATAAAGTTATAGGCTGTGTTGAAGACTATAGAGAGCTTCTCCCATGTTTGTTTTTGTTTGTTTCTTTTTTGGGAGATAAGACAAGTTAATTGGGCCTATGGAATAAATGCACAGAGTACTTTGACCTCTGAAATAACAGACCAGGATGGCATGAAAGGAGAATTCCTAGCTGTGCCTGAGTTTGTGTTGCATCTTTTTGACATAAGGATGCAGGCCCTCACTAACCTCTGGAAAATAGGAAGTGATGTGTTTGGAGAATTTAATTGAAATAAATATGAGAATAGGGCAGCCCCAACATGTTCAGTCATTAGTATGTGTCATGATGTTCTAGATGCTCAAATAGGCATGTTCTTATCTAGCAGTTGATTCTCAAAATGTTAGTGATATTTGCTAGGTGATGCCATTTTTCACTAACATTACTTCTTTATACTTTGGAAATTCTGATATGTTTTCCAATGATATTTTCCACCATTCCCATTCTATAGTTTAAGAGCACTAAAAATTCATGTGTTTAGCCAGGAATGTGGCTCAGCAGATAAAGTGCTAACCACCAAGTCTGATGATCAGAGATCAATCCTCAGGACTCACAGGGTAGAAGCATACTAGAAGGAGAGAAACAAATTCTGCATGTTATCTTCTGAGTACACACACACACACACACAAACACACACACACACACAAATAAATAAATAAATAAATAAATAAATAAATAAATAAATAAATAAATAAATAAATAAATAAAATGCACTTTTTAAAAATTGGGAATGGGAAGAGCTGGAAAGATTGCTCAGTAGTTAAGAGCATCTACTGCTCTTCCAGAGGACCCAAATATGAATCCCAACACCTATGTTAGGCAGTTCAACAGAGGAACCAAGTCTGTAGTACAATTAATAAAAAACCCAGAGTCAGATTTTGGGGTTCAACCTGAAAGTCAGAAAAGCAAAACAGGCAGCAACAGGTTCTTACCTCTACCTCAGTCTGAAATGGTGATCCTGCCTCCAGAAATCTCAGAATGAGACTGTTTCTGAGAGGTGTCTCCCCTCATTTTATATTCTTGTCTAGGAATAAGATTAAGGGCATGCACCACTACTTTCTGGTTTTTATGGCAAGCTAATGTGACTACTGGGATTAAAGGTGTGTGTCACCATTGCATGGTCTGTAAGGATGACCAGTGATGTTGTTTTACTCTCTGTTCTTCTGGAAAACTTTATTTATTAAAATACAAATGAAATATCACTATATTTCCCCTTTTTGTCTAAAATAAAAAGAAGGCTATAACTAATATAAGAAAAACTATATATGATGAGTACAATGACTATATACAATATATAAAGGCAATAAATACATCAACAATGTATAGCACATTTGCATTTGATGAATTCAGAGAAACTACTCCATATTTATCCTATCTTGGTGAGTTCAAAGTCTTGTACGTAATTTACTTTCTATTATAACCTACTTTCTGCATCAGATAAGCCAGAAAAACTCTACCTAATCTTCAACTCCTTTAGAGACCAAAGAAGGAAATAATATTAACTAAGTAAGCAGGAAGTGCCACCAAGTAACTTCCAAAAAATATGAGAAATGAAAGAAACAGCTGACTGCCTGTAAAGTCACCCAAAGTTCCTTTGCAATATTGGGGCATCTATATTTGGCCTACTAGACTAGCACATCCAATAGACTTTTCTGTGAATCAGGATATTCTGAAGGACTGTCCCTCCTTATCTTGATAATGTTTGGCAGTTACATTCTTTAGTGTCTGGCTTGTCCAATTAGGACAACATACTGTGAGCAGTCAAGGCAAGAGTATTTTCTTGCCAAGTGGTTTACTTTTGCCTTAAAGAAAGTAAATTCCATGTGGAGTTTCTTCAATACCCATTATCTTCTCTGGAGGAGATTGGTGCTACCGGGAGCAGACATGTCTCAATGTCATAAAAGAGAGCCTATGCTATTAAAATATATTAAATGCCATATTCTGGAGATTTCTGAGATATTTTAAGATAACCTGTTTATTTAAAATATCTTTGTTTGACCTTGAAAACATACCTAATCTGACTACAAGTTTGATTATAATCGATGACTAGTTACTAATCTTCATTTCCTTATTATTCTAAACAGTTGTTAATAATAACTTTCAAAGGCTAGAAATTTGCATTACATTGTTTAATGAACTGTATAGGTACAATACCTTGAAAAAGATTAGAAACATATGGACAGCATGTTTTAACAAAATCTCAAATTTGTATCAATATACAAAATTTGTGTACAATATACAAAAGTTTAATCCAGTGTAAAATATTTAAAACTAGTAGTTGCTTTTAAAAAGTAGATTCAATAATCTATTCTTTCATCCTATCATATCTATATCCCCCTTTTTTCTTTTCAAAACAAGAACCTTGAATCTATTTTGTTTGTTTATTCTTTTCTTGACCATTACCAATAACAACTTATAATCAACACCCCTAAACAATTACAAATATTCATAATCCATTGAATGACCAAAAACTACCCACCCCACCTCTTGGGAATATAGGTGTCATATTCTTAAATATACTTCCTGCTGTCTGAGGGTGATGCTGTCTTTAGGAGATCCTGAAAGAAAAATTTGTGGTTAATTATCAAGTCCTAAAAGACTTTATCATTTGCTGCCCAGTCTCTGCATAATTGAAAAGTGCAGGGCTTGTCTCAAGTCCTTGCTAGAGTGATTTGTTAGGCTGGATCAACTCAGCTACCACCTTAAAATTGTCCTGAGCAGTTTGTAGTGCAAAGTTGATCTTTAGGTGATATTATTCAACTTAGGGGTGTTATCATAGTCCTGGAGAAATTGCCTTTGTAGGGCCCCATTCCTCCTTTTTAACAGATTTTGATAGCCAATTTCAGCAATATAAATCCTTTCAGATAAATTTTCAGTACCATTCCGAAAGGTTTCATAATGCATTGACATGGAGTAAATTTTGCCTGTCAAATTATGATTATCATTTTCAATGGTATGGATCATTTTAGCCAACTTCTCATTACTAGTCTGTAAAGTCTGTATCATTTCTAAAAGTTTTCAATTCTTGAGTCTGTTATCAAATCATTTCTTCAAGAACATAATATGAATTATCAGACTAATAGCAGCTATGGCTAAGAACATTATATATATATATATATATATATATATATATATATATATATATATATATATATATATATATATATATCCCAGGTAGGTCATATATCTTCTAGAATTCCCTCCATAGTAGAAATGAAAAGATTTTTACATTCCTGGATGGTGATATTGTCTGCCATTATCAGATGACTTACCTCCATTAAAATCCTGGTTCAGATGAGAATTTTTAGGAGTAATTACAATGTGAACCATCAGGTGTCAAAATACCTCTAAAGCAGTCCAGAGACACTGGAGCTCTGGTCTTACTTCTCCCAGTGTCACCAACCTGTTGATTTTCTAAGCAGAACTCAACACCAAACTGAATGGATTTTTGTTAAAGAGACACCAGTCTCAGGGCAGCCATGAAGTGGCTAAGTGTGGGCCATGGGTACCATGGGAAGACTCAGAAGCTGTGTGGGGGCCACATGGGGGGGTTGTTGGCAAGCTATAGGGACCAAGGGAGCTACAGGAAACCATGGAGGGGCACAGAAAGCTGTGTGGGTGATATGTGAGGTGGCAGCAAGCTGTGTGTGTCATGGGAAGCTGTGGGCAGATGGGTGGACCAGGAGAAGAAACTAAGCTGGGACAGCACTAGTTTTTTACAAAACCCAGTTGGTTAGGTTTGGGTCTAGATCTGGCCTGTGCTGGTGGCTAAAAAGACTCAGGCAAACAGCTTTTTTTGTGTGAATTTGTAAATTCAAACATTGGGCACCAAATGTAGCACAATTAATAAAAACCCAGAGTCAGATTTTGGGGTTCAACCTGAGGGTGAGAAAAGCAAAACAGCCAATGACTGGCTCTTATCTCTACCTCAGTCTGAAATAGTGATCCTGCCTCCAGGAATCTCAGAATGAGTGATATGGGATTTCCCTCTGTATGCTGTGATTACCATTAATGAACAAAGAAACTGCTTTAGACCTATAGCAGGGCAGAACCTAGCTAGGCAGGGAAAACTAAACTGAATGCTGGGAGAAAGAAGGGTGGAGTCATAGAGAAGCTATGGAGCTGCCAGAGACAGACTCTTGGAAGTTTACCTGGTAAGCCACAGCCACGTGGCGATATACAGATTAATAGAAATGGGTTAAATTAATATGTTAAAAGTTAGCCAATAAGAAGCTAAAGCTAATGGACCAAACAGTGACTTAATTAATCCAGTTTTGTGTGATTATTTTGGGGCTTAGCAGCCGGGAACCAACAAGCGAGCTTCCTTCTACAAATGAGACTATGTCTGAAAGCTGTCTCCTCCTGTCTTTTCTTCTATATTCTTCTCTAGGGCTGGAATTAAAGGCATGCACCACTACCACCTGCTTTCTATGTCAAACTAGTGTGACTACAGGGATTAAAGATGTATGTCACCACTGCTTGGCCTGTAAGACTGACCAGTGGTGGTGTTTTATTCTCTGATCTTCTGGTAAACTTTATTTATTAAAATACAAATAACACTACACACATCCCACATCTAATCTTTGTGAAGGCATGCATGCTGAATCTCTCTATCTGTGTGTATGTGTGTGTCTTTTTCTATGTATCTCTGTCTCTTTGTCTCTATCTTTGTCTTTCTGTCTCTCTTTCCCTCTCTTTCACACACATAAGCATACACACACACATACTAATGCAGTATATACTCACAAATATACACACACACATACACATGTAAAATTAAAAAACTAAACTTAATTGGTGGGTGTGTTTTTAAAATGGGGCTATTCGATCAGTCAGTGTTGTACAAACAATCCTCCCAGAGACCAATCTCATTTACAAACTGCCCTGGAGAATAACCCTGAAGCATAAGAAACCATAGAGAAGGCTTAAGACACAAAGCTTGTTATTTCATTTCAGACCCAAGAAAGGAGTGTCTTGTCTGTCTGAAGCCCAGCTTTGTGAGGCCTTTTGTATTTGCAGAGTATAGATGACATTTGTCAAAATGGGTAACCTCATCTCTGGGTTACTTCCTCAGTTGCTGAATGAAAAGAAATCTCTCCCATTCAAATGATCACTGCAAAATGCTTAATGGCTGACATCTCTCAGAAGTGACCTGATTGTAACTATAAATGCTGTCAAAGAAAGCCCAGAGCTAATGCTGTGCTGACACGGCTGATGGGAGAGGACCAGGGGAAGGTAGGAAAAATATGTCATGTTCACTTCAGGAAATGCAGAAGAGTCTCAAGAATGAAATAATAATCACAGACATTTCACTCCATTTCCTTGATGCTGCCCAGAGATTTGCTTTGCTCTTTGAATACAGACCCTCTACTTGTAGTTGGTAACTCTGTATATACCATTACCCAATCTTCAGTTTTCCACTGTGAGGATTCTTAACATCCTATGAAATACCAAATGCCAGCTATAGACATTGTGCCCAGCAGCATAATTCACTCATCATCCCATTGGCGTTACTGACTTTGTTTCTGATTTTACACTATTGAGACATGGTGATGAGTGAGTTTATATGTCTTGGTTATATTTATGTATTCTTACAATATCTTCAAAAACCATCAATTGAAATTCATAGAATAACCTGACACATATTGATACATTGCTTTTCTGAAAAATTTTACCATGTTATATTTGTGGTTTGTCATTTCTTGTCAATCTTAGCAAATTTTAAGGCCTTTAACATTAAACTTCACATGAGAGAATACAGTGTGATCTCAATAGAGGCCTCAGTAGCCTCATAATTGAGTCCTAAGCACATTTGCAAATCTTTTTACTCAAGGGCAGTTTCTCACAGTTTGTTTTTTGTTTGTTTGTTTTTAAGTTTTTCTAACTTTTAAAGACAGGGTTTCTCTGTGTTGTCCTAATTTTCTGGAACTAGCTCTGCAGACCACATGGCCTTGAACTCACAGATGTCCCTCTGCCTCCCGAGTGCCAAGATTAAAGGTATGTGTCTGACTAGTTTTTTTAAACTAAAAATATAATTTTATTTCCCTTTCACTTTCCTCCCTCCAATCTCTCCTGTGCATTCAACCTTGCTCTTTCAAATTCATGTCCTTTTTTATTTTAATTGTTGACTTATACACACAAAGTTCTCAGCTTGTATACTGTTATTCATATGTATGTGATTTCAGGAGTGACCATTTGAGGAGCCAATACTCAACATTAAATAAAAAATTGCAAAGACAATTTCTGCCTATCGCTGCAATATTTTCAATGTAGAACTTGTTGGGTGACCAACATTCAATAAACATTTGTCAATGTAGTGAATGAGGATCCTGTTCTACAGAACATTATGTAGACATATCCAACCAAAGCAGGTCCATAAAGAGTAAATTAACCCATGCAGCTATCTTATGTGATTACCAGCCACCCACTAGGAGATATTACGATTCCAACTTAATAGAAAAGTTCACTGAAGTTCCAGGATTTGCCTAAATGCATAAGAGGTAGTAATGACAATGAGTTGTAAATCCTCAGATGTTTCAGCAAAAATGACAGACCAAGGAGACACAGATATATTATAGGTGTTCAGAGCTCCATAAATGCTCACATCCCAGCACCAACACAGTGGAAGTGTTTACAGACCCCAGATCAGCCTAGAACAGCTGTGAGGTCTAGAAAGAACTTATGTGATCCACCTAACTTGATGCTTTCAGCCAAAGAACTATAGCTAAGGAAACAAGCTTAGACTTAAATTTGAAAGTAGTAGAAAGAATATTAAACTTAGATGTGACCCTATTTCTAAATGGAAATGGCAGTGCTTATGGTAAAGAGAAAGAGTAATTATGTAGTGAGGACCAGTGGTGTGTCAGGTAATGAAAATCTGACAATCACTGTATAAGAAATAAAAGGTACATTATTAATCCTGCATTGTGTATTGACTCCCAAACTGTGGGGTACATTGGTATCATCTCAGGGAAGGACTGTAAGAAATCTGTCAGTTCTATGTTCAGTATCGAGAAACTGAGGTTTTCCCTAAGAACATACTTAATTCAAAAATTCTCTCGCAATGGTTACAGGTCCACAGAACCCACCTGAAGTTCATATTTCCCTCAATGAATGGTAGCAAGAGGAAGGGAACCTGGTTTGTCTGACTATATTACAGCATTTCTGTTATCCCAAGAAGAGCCCAGTGGAAGTCTTTCAATTCAAATGTTCTCAATCATAACTCAGTCTCAATTTGGTATTTAAGATTGTATGCAAATTTTCTGGGCATTGGAGGTGCATGTCTTTAATCCCAGTGAGGCAGAGACAGGTGGATCTCTGTGAGTTCGAGGCCAGCCTGATCTACAGAGCGAGTTCCAGGACAGGATCAAAAAGCTACACAGAGAAACCCTGTCTCAAAAAAGCAAATAAACAAAAAAACTGTATGTAAATTAATAAAAGAAGGGATTTGGGATTCATGCTGTAATTCTAAGCAACAGAGACTTATGTTGAATTATCTTCTAATCAGAATTAAACAATCACCCACTCCTTTTCCCTCTCCTATTTCATAGAAAAAGTAATTTTAAAGCTAAAAGGGACCTCAGATCTTATTGGGTTGAACCTTTCATCATGCAGATGACCCAGGGGTCAGCCAGTTTATAAGTTCTTATGATGTGTCAGCAGTCCCCACCACCACCACCCAGAGTCCAGCACCCACACCTGGAGAAGACTGGAACTCTTCTCTCCTTCACCCACCATCCCTCTGAGTTGACGACTTGTGCAGTGATCACACCTAAGTTGTGGTAAATGCAACAGTAGCATCGTATCAAGATTGCCATGGACATTCGTGCTTTAATTGTTTATTTTACACTTTAACTCTCTAAATGAAGGTGTTATATTTGCATATCCCTGGCAATCAGAAAGTGCTTGATCAATTAGACTGGATTCTGTTCTACTCTTCCTTCATCCCTTTTGACTCTGCTCACCTGTATTGTGTTCTCTCTCCTCACTGTTAGCTTGCAATCATTGTAAAATAACCTTATCTCATTTAGTAATGATGTTTAAAGGACAGTTATATTCTGGATGATTGTACTCCATGGTATTAAAGAAATCAGGGGTATTTTGCATAGATCAACATGTATGCATGTGTGTAGAGATGTACTCACATATTTCTTTTACTTTTCCCAAAGTTTTATTAGATTCATTTTAAGTAGTGGTATTTTCATGTTCTCTTTGTTCTAGTTGATTTCTTTCTTCCCTGCTCTCTCTCCCAACCCCTCTGTCCCCCACACTACCCTTCTCTCCTTTTTTCCTCCGGTAGTCTCCTCTCTACTCTTATAGCATGATTATAGCATCATTTCAGTCTTTCATACTCCTTCTCTCTCAGATGTGTCTACCACCCATTTTCTAACAGAAATGAAAATCAGTCCATTTGCTACAGAAAAAAAATTACTTTGAGAAAGGATAATAATAGAGTAGGCTATAGACATCACCCAAATATTTATAATGATGATCTTCTTGCTCCGTTAGTCAAATTCAAAAGAAATGTGACTTTCAGATCACATGGACTAGACAAAGGGACTTACTCAACCACCAGAGGAAGCCAGCAGTAAAGAAATCCTTGCGGCTGCTTCTGTTTTAATTATACAAAAGCTGATATTAAACTCAGAGTGGGGCCATTGGAGGAGTGGCCAGATCTCAGCCTCTGACACTTCTCACACCTCCTGTTCTATAATGTCAGGTCACAGTACAGTTGAAAACCAATTGCTCAAAATTGTCTAGACCAGAAAATCCTTTATGCCCCAGAGGTTCAGTCCATCCCAGTCATTTATGTTGAAACCAACACTGCCATCCCAGAGAGAAGAAACTCATTTCAGTAATAAACAGAAAATGGTAACAATGCTGTCAACCTGTAACATGAGGGCCTGGTTGGTTTCTGTTCTCCCACCAGGTCCCACAGTTATTAGGTCCCAAAGAATCACACAGAAGGTCTACATAAGTTATAAAACTGATTGGCCCATGAGCTCAGCCTTCTTATTAACTCTTGTAACTCATATTAGCCCATTATTCTAGTGTATGTTAGCCACATGGCTCAGTACCTTTTTCAGCGGGGCAGGTCACATCTTGCTTCTTCCGTGGTCTGGGTAGGACTGCGGAAAGAGCTTCCCTCTTCCCAGAACACTCCTGTTCTCTTTGTCCTACCTCTACTTCCTGTCTGGTTTTCCCTCCTATACTTCCTGCCTGGCTATCAGCCAATCAGCGTTTATTTAAAATATAATTGAGAGAATACAGACAATTCTCCCGCACCATCAACTTTTATGAAAGCTTCTCAGAACAATGTCTTAGCACATGTTTTTAAGTTCTCACATTGAGGAAAATAAACTGAAAAGCAGAAGCAAGCTTATCTATATCATAGATGAAGGGAGACTGAGGGAGGGTAGTTGACCTCAGAACAAAGATTTGAGTGTAGATTCCTGTCCCTAAGCATGGTTAAAATGATTGCTCTCATAGAAGTACAAACAAACATTTATATCTAAAATAAGGTATATAATTATAGTATAAGTAATATGTTTTTAGAAATAAATTTCCAGAGACAGGAAACATTTCCTAAACACTCCCATCCACTAGAAAACTAGACAGCAACATTTCTAGGCACTTGATGCAAACTGAAATTAAATTCAATAAATAAAATTTTTCTGTAGTATATTTTATATAACAAATATACGATTCTGGCAGGGCTCCCAAACGACCAGAGATGTAGATTTTTACTATTCAAATGATTTTCTGTTCTCTTGTCTTTGTTTTTTTTTTCAAAACAAAACGCACTTGAATTAAATATCCGATGACAAAACCCTAATGTCAAATGTTGTTTTGACTTTTCTCAGTAAAATATTGACATGCTTTAGAGACAGAGACTCTTTTATGATGAAAGTCTGTCTCTCACTTTGTTTTTATTCTCCTCAAACTAAGCCATAAATATTCTTCTTGATTCAGAAATAACGGATATTTTTTGGTTCTTCAAATTCACAATGATTAGAAGAGTGAGAAAAAGAAGTACCTTAAACGGCAGCTGAAAAGAGCCTGGTTGTTTATAGCTCAGTACGGAAGTTGAGCTTTTCACTGGGCAAATTCCTATGCCTGCAGTAATTTTCTCCCTCTGGTTATAGGCCTGAACATTTTTCATAACAATGGCTTAGTCTGTGCCAAATGAGGACAGTCGTACCTGCTCCAGATGTTTAGAGCTGTAAGAAACTACAAAAGGTGATACTTTCTCCCAAAGCCCACCCTCTTAGATCTTAGAAAGATGTAAGATCAAATTTAAAGGATTTGTCTGACGTCAGAGTCATGGGAAATGGACTGAGCTTCTAGTTTTGGCACTGTGCAGCTGTTTGACCTCGAGACTAACCTGACCCTCCGCTGTTCACATAGAAAGTAGAAATAAACACATTGTTACTACAGTTCAGGGTCTTTTTAAGGAACAAAGATACATTGTTTAAAATACCTGCTCTGCAAGGGGGGGCTCAAGAACCAAGAGTTTTGACTCATGGAATCTGAAGTGCAGACAATGTTACAGAAGAGTGATTAACAATGAAGCAGAAGCCTGAGAGTTACTTATCCCTAGTGTTAGCTTCTTTCCTTTGAATCTTCTTCTCGGTGGCATTTGGTTTATATTGTTATTTGTTGTCTTTCTATTTCTGTGTTAAAATTCAAATAAAATTAGTAGATAAATAAATTTGCCATAAAGTCCTGTACATGCTTGCATGGAAGACGAGATCCCCGGTTATTCCAAGCGAGCGTGTGGATGGGAAGCTCTGAGGCACAGGGAACGCTCTAGTGCCTGGGGGATGTGAGAAGTTGATGCACAATCAACTCCAGGACATTTGCATCAAGGCACTTGGGAAATTACAGCTCTGACAATCCTGAAAATCAAGATTTGTATAACCATCTACACGTCTACAGTTTTACTCTGTTTTCATTAAGTGTTGGCAAGATACAGGAGCTATTTATTAAATGTGTGTGAGTTGTGAAGAAAAGTGGTTTGAGCGCTTTGTTTGGGAGAACTCGTTCCCTCCACTTGCCAGTCAATTCCACTTCCTCTCTGCTTAGAGGTCAGCGTCACTGCCTGGCTCTTCTTCAAAAGTATCAATATGCTTTTTATAAGTATATATTATGTTATTTTTACATGGTTTTCAATAGAAATATGTATATGTTCCCTCATATATATCTTCCTGAGAATCACCAGTTTTGTGACTTAATAGTTACAATTCTTCTTTATTCCATTGTGCAACCGAGTCATCGTTTCTGCACCTACCACAGCTCTTGGGATTCAGAGATACCTCGGTTTTCTGCCTATAACATTCTTGGTCCTGTCTCCTGAAGCATGTGCAAGTGGCTCTCTTCCACTCTCTGCAGTGGCACATGCCTTCACAAAGCACCAGGGCATGGTGCCTCCTCTGTGTTTGATTTGTGTTTCCATAGCCATTAATGGAGCTGAGCGCATTTTCATACACTCATCTGCCATTCAGGTTTGTGCTTTTATGAAATGTTTATGCAGATATTTTATTCATTTTTCTATTAGGCTGTCTTTTTGTTATTGAATTGCAATTCTTTCTTGGTTTCAAGCTTGTAAATATTTTTCCTTCCCCGTGTAGATTCCATTTCTTTGTTTTAAAGCAATCTGTTAATGAAGTTTTTAATTTCAACTTAGTGAAATTCATCTGGCATTCCCTTTCTAATTTGTACTTTTCATGCCCTGTATGAGTGACTTTTCACTTCCCTTAGGATAAAAATATGTTTCCCATCTTGTCTTATAAAACTTTTATAGTCTTACTTTCACATAAAGTCTTTAAACTTTCATATTGTTCTCAACTACCTCAATGCTATTTTGGAAATTGTCCCTGGCTGAGGTAACAGGAGTTCAGTCAATAAAGTGCTTACTGCACAGGCATGACAACCTTAGTTCAATCTCCAGACTCCACATAAGAAACCAGACACAATGGCATGCCCGTGTAATGCCAGTACTGGGGATATGATGTCGTGCAGATTTCTTGGGCTTACTAGACAGCCAGCAAAGCTTAATTGACAAACATCAGAGCAATCCATAGTAATAAACAAGGTGAATGGTTCCTGAGGAACAACACATCAGATTATCAGTCCTCTTGTCTCCACATGAACGTGCATGTATTGTTGCATACATGAATATACCCACAAATATGCATGTATAGATGCATATACACAATCTTTATTTTCTGTTTAGCTGCTGTGCTAGTTTGACTGAATCAAGCTTTCAAGTATGTGTGCCTATCTTCTGGAAATACAACCACTGGGAATGGTGTTTTGTCATTGTTTTGTTTTGTTTTTTCTCTCTATGCCAGCAAAATTTTTCTTCCTAGTTTATGGCAACTTTTCTTTCATCAGAGACAAACTTTTACATGTTACACTTCTTCAGAAGTGTTTTGGCCATCTATAAACTATCTCACTTTTAAATACCTAAACTAATGGATCAAATTTCACTAAAGAGCCTGTTGAGAATTTTTAATTAATTAATTAACTTTACATCATGACCGCAGTTTCCTCTCCTCCCAGTCCCTTCCCCCGATCCCTCTTATCCCCATCCCTCAATCCATTCTTCCTCCATTTCTGTTTAGGAAAGGGCAGGCTTTCCATGGGTATCAACAAAACATGGCATATCAAGTTGCAGTAAGACTAAGCACCTCCCCAAGTATTAAGGTTGGGCAAGTTGACCCAGTATGAAGGGTAGGGTCCTGAAAGTCAGCAAAAGAGTAAGAGACAGCCCTCTGTTCCCACTGTTAGGAGTCCCACAAGAAGATTAAGATATGAAATTGATTTGTCTAGCCTAAAATCTATGCCATGATAGTAAGCCAACCCCTGATACTCCCTGAAGCACCAGAACCCACTGGTTGGATGACCCAGAGACCTAGAATAGAAGCAAATATGACAAGAGGAAAAAAAAGTGCCAATGTAATGAGGCCTAACGATATTCTGTTATACTCATAGATTGGTACCTAGCCCAATTGTCATCAGAGAGTCTTCTTCAGCAAGAGATGGAAACAGATATAGACTCACAGCCAAACATTAGGCAGTCAAAGCTTAGGGAATCCTGCCAAAGAGGAGGAAAAAGGATTTGAGGAGTGAGAGGGGTCAAGGACACCACAAGAAAACTCACAGAATCAACTAATCTGGGCCCATAAGGGCTCACAGAGGCTGAACTGAACATCAGGGAGCCAGCATGGGACTGACCTAGGCACTCTGCATATGTGTGATGCTTATGAAACCTTTTGAGAATTTTATTGAGATTTGTATTAACTCTGTAGGTCAGTTTGCATTGATACTATAGAGACATCTATATCAAGTGGCCTTTCCATATTGAACCTTGCCTTGTCATCATTGATATGTAGCATAATACATTGTTGTTTTATGTCTACTTATGTGAAGGTTGGGATTGGACTCTTCATCCTTACATAGCAACTGCTAGTGTTTTACCCACTCAGCCACCTATCCAGCTCCTCGTTTTTCTTTGTCTTCACCTCAGATGGAATGCTTTCCGTTGTTAATATGCTATGTTTGCCATAGACTTTCTATGCGTAGCCTCTCTGAGTTGAAGTCTACATTGTTGCTAGTAGTGTACTTTTTAAAATACATGGCGTATTTTAGTATAATTTGCTGCCTCCATCGGATCATGCAATGTTTCTCTGAAACCTGCTAATGTAGTGGTTTAAATTTTATTATAGCATCAAGCCAGTTCCTCAACACTAGACTATTTCCCAGTTACATACCATGTGTCATCAGGTTATGCACAGTTGGAATCAGTTTGCTAATAGATTATTTTACAATTTTTTGTACCTGTGCTTGTTAATAAAAGAAAACATTTCCTGCAAGCCACCTTTTACCTCAGATTCTTATATTTTTTCCACCTCCTTTTCCACAATGGTTCCTTGGAATAGGGGTTGAGAGATCTATGTTCTCTTTATGGCTGAGAATTCTTCAATCTTTCATTCTCTGCACATTGGCCAATTGAAAGTCAATATGTTAGTCAGCATTTACTATATGTAGAAGATTCTAAAAGGATGAGCAATTACACGGATCCTCTGCAAGATGTCCTGTTTCGTTCATTTTCTTTCTTCAGTTTCTGTGTTCATCCCATTGCTTTTTTTCTAATCTTACTTTAAGTAATCTTAATTTCAAGATGTTTATCCTGTGGTACAAATATTTTTAAATTATTTAAATTAGATCCCTCAAACTTTAGCTTGTAGTTATGTGGTTTTGTGCAGTTCAAGACATTTTCTATTATGTTTGTTAGCTTGTAAGCAATTTAGTAAAGAATTTTTAAATTTAGTAAAATATAGGACCTTCTTAGAGAAAGAAATGGAGAGTGTTTATTAAGAAAGAGAAGTATTCCACAAAGCAGGAATAAGGTAGTAAACTAGAGAAAGCATGCCCTCAAAAGCAACAAGTAAAGGGTTTTTAAGATATGAGCCTCAGCCTTCAACAGCACTCTCTAGTCCCATTCCCCAAAGACAGGAATCTTAGAGCTGTATCTGTAGGATGCAGCGGACCTGCCAGCAGTAGGGTGATCTTCCCCGGACACCTTCTCACCATCATGCTCTGAGCAGTACATTCTTGCTTCCGAGTCACTAGCTTCTCAATGATACTCCAGCACGCCCATTCCTATTGAAAGAACCACCATATTCTTTAACTGAGACAGACAATTTTCATGGTGTTATTGAGCTTCCTTCTGTGTCACCTCTTTTCCCAGGGCAGTGGCTGGCAGAAATATACTCAGTGTCTTCCACACCATACCCTTCAAAACACAGTATCATTTCACCCCTAAACCTTGAGCTTGGCAGCTTTTCAGTGAGCATCATTGTCTCGTCTCACTCATTAGCTAACCTCCTTACAAAAGGGACCACCTAGATGTCATTTAGTTTCTCCAAGGAAGGTTAGATCTGCACTGTGTGAAGCAGTGCTGTGGGTTGACCTATTTTCTTAATCTTGATTACTACTTTTTTCTCAGTTTCCATGGATCCTTTAGTTCTTTTCTTGAGAGCCATGGTTTTGAAAGGACCAAGTGTTCAGAGACTGGGATAAGCTCTCTATCTGTCACTTAAAAACATTCACAGTAAAGAAAGCTCTCTCAGCTGAGGATCCCACAAGCAATTGTAGAATCACGTGATTTACAGTGAGATCTGGCAGTGAATTATGGAGTTCTTAAGAATGGGGAACTGTAACTGATTCGTTCAAACTTCACAAAGCTTTGTGAAGAATACTCTGCTCTTTTTTAAAAAGTAAAAAAAAAAAGTGATATGTTTTGATATGTAAATGTAATTAATGAAAAAATGGCTACAGCTATACAAATCAATGTACCCATCATGTCTCATACATTTCCGATTTTGTTTTATGTTAGTTTGTTTGTGGTGGGAACTCCTAAAATGTATTGCTCTAGCAAATTCCCATCAGACAATGGCATACTATTACTACCGTCCTTGTGTTGTATCCCACATCATTACGGTCATCCTATAAAATTCAACTTGATGTCCTTTGGTCATCTTCTCATTACCCCACTCCTGTGTCTTAAGGGACAACCATTCTCCTTTTTTCTTCTGGAAATCAATAGTTTTAGATTTCACTCATAAATAAAAATATACTGTTTTTAATCTGTTGACATTTGACTTATTTCCCCTAGCATAATATCCTCAACCTATCTGTCTCTGGTGCTAAAACACTTAAAATTTCATTAATTTTTAAGACTGAAAAATATTCTATTTTAAACATTTTCTATGTTATCTTCACCTTTTTGTTGTTTTGGTTGTTTTGCTTCACTTTGTTGAGGTAGGCTCTTGTTATACAGCACAGGCTACCTCAAACTTGCCATCCGCCCATCTCTCCCTTCTGAGTGGTTGGGTTCTACATGAGTGCCATCACTCATAGCCTGCCATTCATTTCTTGAGCACTTAGAAGGTTTCTATATCTTGTAACATTATCACAAATTGTTACATTGTATGTAGAAGTGAAGGTTCTGATTTCTTTTACTTGGGGATTAACCCAGATGAGAGACTGTCTTTATGGTAATTCTATTTTAAATTTGTGAGAAACTCAATCCTGTTTTCTAAATGGCTCTCGAGTGTATATATTCACCAAGAGTTTTTGAGTATTTTTTACTTTTTTATGTATTTTCTTTCTAGTTACAGCCATTGTAACACATATCTGGTAATATCTGACTATATTTCCTCAAATATATCTATTGGGCATTTGTATGGATTTTAAAATAACACATTAAATACTTTGCAAATTTGAAAATTAGTATATTTGTGTTTACTATGTTAAGTTGTGTGGATTCTTTGGCTATTTTGGAGATTCACCTCTTAGTAGGTATAAGATTTGCAAATACTATATGTATTATACAGATTGTCTCTTCAGTAGACCATTTCCTTTTCTATACTGATCCCATTACAACTGAAGCCATCTGACCATCTTTTCTTTGTTGCTTTCCTTTTGGATTCATAGAAAACATATCGCTACCTACCTCAGTAATATGGAAGATAGTCTCTGTGGCTCTCTGTAAATAGTTTCATGATTTAAAGTCTGGCACTTCAATTTTGGTTCACTTTGAGTACATTTTTTTAAGTATAGAATTAAAAATTCTAGCTTCACCCTCATGCATATGCTTCTCCATTTTCCTAAAACAACTACATTTATTAAATATAATTTCTACTGTGTTTCCTTCATGGCTCTTTCAAAAGCTTACTTGGCTATATTTAAAGAGTTTATTTTGGGGCCACATATTCTGTCTCATTGGTCTATGTATGTATTTTTATTCTAGTGCCATAATGCTTTTATTACATATGCTTGTAACATAATTTAAAATCAGGAAGTATAATGATTCCAACTTTGCCTTTAATATTGTATTTGCTCTGATCTAAATTGATGTATTTTGGTGTTAAGAATCAGGATAGAATGATTATTATGTAGTCTTATTTGATTGGAATTTTTATCATTAAGAATCACTATTCTTATTTCCATAAATGTTTCATGCTTTAATGTGTATTTTGGTGGACAATATTATACCAAATTCATCTCCTTGTGTTTTATGTAAGCTTCAGACTGCCCACAAAGAAAAACCTTTAATCAATAAATAAAAAAATTAAAGGATATGATATATTTCACTGTGGAAAACCATCAAACTTTGAAAGAACAAAGAAAGAGGGGAAGATTTATCTCACAACTAGAAAACAATTAAAATGTCCCTAGTATTACTTCCATCTCAATAACTTCTTTGAATGTGAATGTATGTAAATTCTCCAACCAAAAAATATAGATTGATCTAGTTCAATTAAAAATAAGGTTCAATGGTTTGTTGCCTATAAGAGATTCACTGTCTTAGAGGCTATTCACAGACTGAAAGTATAAGTGTAGAAAAAGACATCCTGTGCAAATGGGAGAAAAGAGCCAATCTTAGCACCCACAAGGTGGACCTCAAGTCAAAATAATTCAAGAAAGTAAAACAGAAGGTGATTATATGATGTTGTAGGCAACACTTCATCAACAGTGTGTGCCAAGTGTGTGGGAGGCAGGGTGGGGGGAGGTGTATAGGGACAACACCAGAACTACTAAGTGCATGAAACAGCAGGAGACCTGAGACAGACAATAGCACAATTATAATAGCAAATTACAGTCCCCCGCTTTCAACACTAGACAGAAAATGAATGACAATCCTGAAGAAACACTGGGTTGTACCAGTATACCAAATGTACCTCACAGACACAACATGTAATGGATCACGTGTCTTTCTTAACAGCATATGGGGCAGTCTCTGAACAGCTCACTCATTTAGACCACAAAGTAAGATATAAGAAATAAAATTAAGAGCTTTTATTCTTTACAAAAATTCTAACAAGTACCTCTCCAACCACTATTTTATGAAAACAGAAAAAAGAAGGATTAAGAAGAATTAATAACTGTGTGCAAACTAACAATAGGTTTCTGAGTAACTATCGAGTCAAAGAAGAAATTATACCAGAAGTTAAAAAAAAAAAACTGGAGAAAAAAATAAGACAGAAAAACCCTGTGAAGTGCAGCAAACACAATTCTAAGAGACACTAAATACAACAAAAACACCATCTATAGCTAAACTGAGAAAAAAGTCAAATATACAAGTGACCCCTGGATATAAGGATGAGAAAACTTAGCAATTTAACTTGCTTGAGTAGCGTGTTTCACAGAAAAAATTTGACATCTTTAATAGTCTAACTATTTTGCTTCTCAGCATTCCAGGTCATCTTCAAATTATCTGTGAAAAAAAGACAGATTTATTGGTTGTGTGATCTTTGACTGCTTAACGTAGTATTTAATACATCTAATGTTCCTGCAA
Organism: Ondatra zibethicus; assembly: GCA_004026605.1. Lineage (NCBI taxonomy): Eukaryota > Metazoa > Chordata > Mammalia > Rodentia > Cricetidae > Ondatra > Ondatra zibethicus. The sequence continues at coordinate 162,711 of PVIU01002008.1, forward strand.
TTTCTAATACATTTTAACACCAATTTTAATGTTTCTTTCCTATGTATTGGTTGCTCTCCTTTCCACTTTAAACTATAAACTTCAAACTCTGTTCTTATCTATTTATTATTTCCACTAATTGGAGATTGATTTATGCATACAATCACTTGTATAGCTTCTATTTTGTACAGCTTCTATTTTCTATAAATAAAACATATATTTTATCCTATCTTTTTACCAAACTATAAAACGTAGTAAACTCTTTCTTTTCCCAGACAATTCAAGTACTTTATAGTACTTTGATTCCCTTGGCTCCAAACAGATTCAATTGTCCCAGAAGCTAATATTACTGTTTTTATTTCATAAAGTCAATATTTATTTTAAATTTAATAACTTTATAGTTCAGTCTTATAACTTAGTTTCTTCAAATAAGAGGATTTTCCTTTTACTTAAAGTCATTCTCTGTTAGGTTTATGTGCTCCATTTGTTGCTTATTTGATGCAACCTTTATTTTTTGCCTGGTGCTTGGCATATACTTTCATTGGGAGTCAAATTCAAGACTCACATTTGCTTTCCAACTGGTTAACCTTATTCCACTCCTACTTCCTGTGTTTTGATGGAGGCTGCTGTCAGTCAGGGTGTCAGTAAGCTAAACATCTCTGTCTGGTTTTACATTTTTTCCTTTTTACATTCTCTGACTTTACTATAGCGTGTTTACTTGTGGATTCATCTTGCGTATTATTTGAGAGTTTCCCTGAATTAAAGGATACGTGACTTCCATTTCTTTAAGAAATCCCTTCTGGTGTTTCTGTGCTCTATTTGACTTCCCCTCCTTTATATATGATTAGATATATTTATTTCCTTTCATGAACAACCAGCTTTAACTTCTGTTTTCAAATTTTGCATTTTCTACATATGTGTATATAGCCAAATTATCTACTAAATTTTGATTTGAGATAATTTTTTGACAAAATAAAGTACAATAAGGTATGGAGTAAACTATCATACTGAAGTTGGACATGGCAAACCAACAGAAGGAAAAGAGTTCCAAGGCACAAGAATCAGGCCCACTTGTTCTCATAGTCAGGAGTCCGACAAAAATAGGTATAATATCTACACAGAGGGCCTATTGCATAGCCCTGTCGGCCCTGTGCTTGCTGCTTCAGACCCTGCAAGTTCATATTTACCTTGTTTAGTTGATTCAGAGGGCCTTGTTTTCCTAGTGTCCTGTATTCTCTCTGGTTCTTACAGTCTCCATCAAATCCCTCCCCTCTGAGCTCAGAATCCTGTGGAAAACGAGGCAAAGAGATTTAAGAAAATTTTTATTTCTAGAAAATTTATTTGGATCTCTTAGGATTTATTGATCACTTACAAAAATTTTTGTCTTGTACTTTCATTTTTCCTTCATTTTGTTCTTAAATGTACTAAGCATTCTAATTTACACGCTGTACATCTTACAATGTCAACATGCAAACTCTTCACTAGTTTCATTCTGCTCCCTGTCGCTTTTGATTTTCTCCCATTCTACCCTATCATGTCTTTTTGTAATTTGCTACTGAGAATGTTCATTATGTGTAATTTCATCTACAGAAAATGTATTTATTTACATAATTACAACAGTTTCACTATGTAACCCAAGGTATCCTGGAACTCACAACCTTTTACCTCCCCATCCTTAGTTCTCTGATAACAGATGTGTGACATTATGCCTGGCTGTGGGGATGATTTAAAGCCTGAATTCAAGACAGATTTCTTCTTGGAATAACTGTGTGTTTGCCTTTGTCAGTTTCTGGGACAACCACCTCGGAATCCTCTTAAGCTAATAAATGGCTTGTTTTTCTGACCACACAAGCAACATCAACCCACTTTACAAAAGCGCTCTCAGCTGTCATTCAGCTATAAATTCTCAGAAATACATTTCACCTCCACCAAGAATATACATTCACAATTTTCCATAAGTGTGAGAGAAATATGTATATTTCACCGTTTTGTGGAAGGTGTATGTTTTTGGTATTCCAACTTGGTGTACGTTTCATGTTGAGTGTAGAGGGGAGTTCTATTCACATCCATTACTGACCCCTGTCTCTTGTCACTGCTACACCTGTTCACTGGGTCTGGCAAGTGCCCTTACAGGAAAGATCTTCACATACTGAATAAAACTATGAGTTTTCCAGTTTATCGATTCATTTTCAAAGTTGTTTCTATATTTTCCAAAGAATTTTTAAGTGGCAGCCCTCAAGTAGCCAACCCTGCTGTTATATATGTTTGAGCACATTCCTGCATAAGTGTATCAGACCTACCAAACTTATTACATGAACAAATTAAGTTAATAACCACAAACTTTTGTGGCTGGGAAGAGTGACAGTAGAGGAGGCATGCTAAGAATTAGGAGAAATGTGAACAGATGATTTACTGTCGATTTGGGTTTCATTCAGGAGCCGGAGTCCACATTTCAGACACAATCGCACAGATGTAAATGCACTGAGCAATGCTTTATCAATTTTCCCTCAGTCATGGGAATGTGTGCATAGGTTTCAATTATGAGCTGACTGCACAAACAGAAACATTTGAATTTAAAATTTTTAACATAAAATACGATTCTAAGGAATTCCTTAAAATTTTCTATATTTATTAGCAATAATTAGTGATGATTGTGCCATAGATTTCATTAGCTATGATACTGCCATTGAGCAAAGCTCAATATTTTAACATTTATATTATAAAATTTACTGTCAGTTAATGAGTGTTGTAACAGCTTAGGTTCTTGTATTGGTATATTAATAAGGATGCTTTGACTTGCTTGTAGCTAGTTGTCGGAGTCCGGTGCTAGCCCGGACCATAAATTATTTCTCTCGACCAGACCCCAGCATAAACTCTCTCTGGACTGGAGTGGAGGCATGGGAATAAAGATACAACTCACATGGCTTTATTGGGAGGGAGATTCTCAGTGGTACCTCATGAAGTCCTGAGTTCACATCCTGAAGAATTCCTCTCGTTTATTCTCCAAACAGCTTTTATACCAAAACATAAACTGAGCAGGAAATACACCAGCATTCTGTCTCCTAGGTAACCAGGTGAATGGTGCTTTGTCACATCTGCATCTACCTGTCTGCTGTGTATGCTAGCTGTCAGTAGGCTTGAATTAGCATCTCTATCAGGCATCCTCCAAATTACAAAGAAAGGAGCAACAACATCCTGACCTTTTGTTAGGGCAGTGACAGCCTGTCTGCAGGGCTACTTGACCACCTCAGGTGGGGCCTATGGCTTCAGAGCCTGGCTGCCACACCATATAGAAATATAGGCCTACAGCTAGTGCTGGAAGAAAGTTAGACATCTAAACAAAAACCTCAACTCTTTGCTAGTAAAGAAAATTTTTAGTAAAAGGACAGCATGGTGTTTAAACTTTTTGTTGCTTCTGGTAAGTCAGAGAGCTGTCTACAATTCTTTAGAATGCTAATAATGGTTTTTAAATCAAACTAGAAAAACAGAAAAAGACGCACTCTTGTTTTAGTCTGATTAATTCAGAAAAGACTGGCTAGAATTCATAATGCAATTTTTAAAACTCTTAGAACTTTTCTAAACAACTAGAATTCTAAGAAGTCAAAATTATTTCTCTGCACTTTCCTCAAGAGAGAAACAGACAAAGCAAGATGGGGTGGGATGCAAAACAGGAGTTCAATTTAGCTTGTATGATACCTGAATTCTTATCTGAGCTCCCTTTGGTTTGGATTTATATAACATCTAGCTGCAGAAATTGAGAGCATGGATTCCTTTATTATCAGCAAAGGTATTTTGGAGACCTGAAAATTCTCCCACTTACAAAGACTATTTCACCTTGCTTCGTAGGCACCAACCACTGTGGAAGGCTGCAGGTAGAAGAGAAAAGCTGTACAGGTAACAATGTCCTTTTACTGTCTAGCTCTTTAGCTGAGGGCCTAATGCCAATTCCTGCTTCCTATAACCCAAGGGGAAACTGAGGCTTTACCTGCTTAAATAAGAATCTGTAAGAACTGGGACCTCAACACAGATTTCCCTCTGTGAGCACAGGTCATTTTTAAAATTAGTTTTACAACTACTTCTTCAGTGTGCATTCAGAGAAACAATAAATGTAAATGCTTGCCAATGAAAATACAAGCATCTTCAGGTAGCCATGACACTGAACAACAATAGGGCTCTCCCACTTTTCAATTCTGAAAACTGAAAAATTAGATTACTTTTGTGGTTCACACTGAACATTGGCTGAAGACTTTGCACTCCTTTAATCACATGCTGTGGAGTCTTCCTGGTGCTAATGCCTCCCTTGGGCTCACAAGTACTGTAAACACTAATGGACACATAGAACAAAAAACTGAGGAGCAACGGAGCCCTCCACACACACTTAGGAGTATTAACTGCTTTTTCTGTCACTTGCAGGGAATGTGTCAGCCTGAAATTCTGAAGATACTAGAAAACAGCACAGTGGCATGATTAAAGACATGGACTTGCTGGAAGGGCCTAGAGATTTTTATTCAGATTGCTTGCTTCATTTTTGATGATGGATGAGACTTGACAGGATCATCTATGTGTTTTCTTGTATCACTAATCAAAATGAGAAATCGGAGTAATAAGAAAATCATTTATTAAAGCAGTAAAGTTCTATCTAAAATACTTATTTCAAAGGTTCTTAACATATTAGCATCTAGGGGCTCATGGTGATGTCAGATTTAAAAACAAGATGAACGCTTCCCTCCCTGGGAGTCTTGCAGTTTTAGAGATCATTTTTAAAGGGCAGAAAATGCCTGTATTTCAGGAGCTACCTTCAGAACTCCTACAAATAAATGAAAACACTAAGGAAATAGTCAAAGTTCATGCACTCTGCATGCTTCTGTTCTGTCATTTCATTCAGATAAGAAAAACCAAGCAGGGTTCACAGGGACTCACAGAGACCGAAACAACAAACATGAGACCTTGTATGGATCTGAGCTAGGACTGCTGCATATACCTTATGGCTGTGTAACTTTATGTTCTTGTGGCACTTCCAACAATGACTATTTTGCTTGTGTTTGGAGCCCTTTTCCTCCTGCTGGGTTGCCTCTATGCCTACTCATACCAGCCCCTGTATGAGGGGCTGTGCCCAGTCTTAGTGTATCTTCTTATGCCATGTTTGGTTGATATACCTGGGAGGTCTGCTCTTTTTTTTGAAGGTAAATGGAGAAAGAATGGATCAGGGGGAGAAGGGAGGTGGAGGAGGGACTGTCTATAAGGAGTGGAGGGAGGGGAAACTGTGGCCATGGTGTAATGTATGAGAAAAGAATAAAAGTTAAAAAAAATAAGAATATTGAAATAATAAATATTATTAAATATTAAAAAGATCTAAAGCACTAACTATCAGGTGGTAAGAATGAAAAAGACTCGTAAACCTGTATCTAATCCTCATCATGATTTTCTGTGGTAGTACTATGGCAAATATCTCCATAGACTTAAAATCATAAGACATAAAGAGTCAAGGAATTGTTCAGCATCGTGGCTGACAAGGAAGAAGTCCTTTCAGCTGTGAGCCCACGCTCTGCATTGACAAAGCACTCTAGTGCAAAGCTCAGGTCTGGGTGAGTCTCCGTTTGGCTTGCCTGTTGTTGGTCTTCAGCCGTGGTGAGCAGAGCTGAAGGAAAGTGCAGAGTAGGGAAATGGTCATTTCAGATAGAACAGCACCTTACAGTTGGTTTGGACTATTATTTAACCCTTCTTAGCCATCTTTGCCTTATATGCTTTTCAAAAGAAAAAAAAACAGAGCTGTGGCTTTGTTACTGTCTTCACGTAGAAACAAAGTATGGCATGAGTCGAACTGACTTATGATGGCTAATCTTGACTTTCAACTTTACTGGGTCTGGAATCAACTAAGGGCTGTGTCTCTGGGCCACTCTGTCTGGACATTTTGCAAAAAGGATTAATGAAGGAAGAAAAACCTTCCAAAGAACATGTGATACATACTGGGGTAGCCAAGGTACAAAGCAGTGCTGTCTACCTGCCTTCTCGTTGGTCAGGTATCTATCGCTATATACTTGTTCACTACTGTTTTTTATGCCCCTGGTGTTAATTCCATCTTCCAGTGCCATTAGATTTCAGCTTCTTCAGACTTCCAGACCACTCCAAGCATCTCCCAAGTCTTCAGCAACAGGATGGGACCACTAAGGCACCCAGTATTAATGTTTCTAACGTTGGTTATTTGAGCATTTCAATCTTATTTTCTAATTAGTTTCACCGAGTTTATTGGTTATTGTTGATGCTCTTTATTGTTTCTATTTATTTTCAAATTTCTGTTCTAAATCTGATTCCCTCCCTCTATTCTTTTCAGGTTTAGTTTGATAGTCTTCTTTCTTCATTCATATGATATATATTAATATAATAATATTAATGAATATTATATTCATTAGCTTTTTCAGTATTTTTTCAATTTTTCCAATATATTTAAAAAGGATGACAAATCTCTCTAAGCATGGCTCTACTGATATTCCACAATTTTGCTACATTCTATCTTAATTATTTTATTCAAGTTATTTTCTGATTTTCATTGTATTTTTTACACATGGGTTCCTTACACATTCATCTTATTTATTTCAAATATATTTATTTCAAATTCAAATGATGTTCCAGATATCAGTATACTATTTATTTCTGACAAAAATCCATTACAATAAAGCACCACACTATGCATGCCTTCAATCCTTTCAAATGAATTGAGAGTTGGTTTATGACCCAATATATGATCCATGTAAATATTCAACATTCACTGGAAAAGGGTGCATACTCTGTGGCTGGGGAGAAGTATTGGTGTAAATATTGGTTAGTACATGTGACAGAGGTAAGCTTTGAGCTTATTTGACTATTTTTCATCTACCCCTGTACCCTTAGTCTGTGAAGCTATTAAAATCTCTATTCTCAGCCACCTGTTTAGAATCAGTAAATGCCCACACACAAGGAAAGTGAAAAGAATAACATTCAACACAAGGTCACTGCCAAGAATTCTACACTTCATCTTAACCATATACACACACACACACATATATTTCACTTATATATTAGCACTCTGATACCTTCTAGCATTTGTGTGTGTGTGTGTGTGTGTATACAAATGTGTCCACACTGTCAAGAGACACTCAGAAGGATATTTTCTCCCAAATACTAGCCTTCCTAGCCAAGAAGGAAGTTGGTTTGCTTTGTCTCCTTTCAGCACAAATCTACTAGGACCACAACTGTGTCACTTTTGCATTTAATCTGCTTAGAAAATGTAAAGAATAAGTGTAGAATTAATAATTTTTGAGTTTATGATTAAATATGAGTCCCCTTTCAACATTTTAAATGATTCCTTTTGACTCAGTAACTTTGTGAACTCATTTCCAAAAGGCAAGCTTTTCTTGAGGCCCAACTTTCATGCTGTCTATTTCATATCTTTTGGGTATACAGCTATGATAATTCTAGAATAATTAGATAATTATCTTTTCTACTAGTGTCTGTAAAAGTCCTAGGAGTGCTTAATTCAATGACCATTAAAAAATGCTTTATCATCTTCAAATTGGAGGTTATAAAGTGCCAAGATATATGCTTAATTAAAATATCTTTAATTCCATGTGGACATAAGATTAATGTTGCTTCACAAAATAGTAAAGGCTTTAGGGACTCTCCATGAGAAAAAAAATTAACTATTGTGTTCAGGGTTGACAAGTCTTTTGTTTGATAAATTCTATGAAGGTGAAGAAATTTCAAATGACTATTTCCAGTCATTTCCTACAGGAATTTAAAATGTTTATTGCAACCAAGATAATTCAGTACTTTCTCTAAAATGCAGACAGAAATAGCATTACTATGTCCAAAGTTAAAGATATTAATGACTAATGTCCAAATGTATGGATTTAACTCTTGACTGAATTCTGGACCAGCATATAAAAGGTAAAATTTTAAATTATTATAGGGTATAGGGTTATTATTAAAGCATTTGTAAAAAGTATGTAAGAGCCTTCCTTCTATGAAACAAGTAAAATCTGATAGGTAAATAGGCAACCACCTTCTAGGAATTCTCTTAGAAATTAACCATCTCAATATTTATTTAATTACATTTTCTGGGATGACCCCTCTGTGTGCTATGAATATGTTTTGTTGTCATGGGTTAATAAAGAAGTTGATTTGGCGAATAGTCAGGCAGAACATAGTTCAGCAGAAAATCCAAGCAGAGATACAGGGAGAAAAAAAGGTGGAGACAGGGAAATGCCAGCAACTGCAGGAAAAGCAAGGTGTGAGGTATCAAACCATGAACCTCATGGTAAAATATAGACTAACAGAAATGGTTTAATTTAGTTGTAAGAGCTAGTTAATAATAAGCCTGAGCTAATAGGCCAAAGAGTTTGTAATTAATATTAAGCCTCAGAGTAGATATTTGGGAATGGGCAGGTGGGAGAGAAACCTCCAGTTACAAATGGTGCCTACTATCTACTGTCTGGCATGGATCCACATACGATCTAGACCCACAAAAACAGGAGTCAAGCACAGCTTCATCTTAGCTGCATTTCAGATAGGCTTTGTTGGCTGGCAGCAAACAGATCTGCAGCTCCTTTATGAAACTAGCTATAAACAAATGATAAGCTATAAACAAATGATACTGAGCCTATAGTTCTTGATCCTAGAGAAGCTAAGTAACAAAGTGAATCCTAAGAAAAACATATATAGATCTGCTTGGAAAGTCGAAATAGACAAGATTGCCTGACAAAATTGGAAGCATAGGGGTAGGGGGAGAAAAAGTATAGAAGGGGAAGAGGAGGGGATAAGGGCAGTGGGAGGAGAACTTGAGGGAATGAGAGAGTCAAGATGGAGGAAGAACAGAGATGAGAACAAGGAAAGAGAAATCTTGATTGAGGGAGCTAGCAAGAAACCTGGCTCTAGAGAAATTCCCAGGAATCTACAAGGATGACCCCAGCTAAGACCCTAAGCAATAGAGGAGAGGGTGCCCAAACTGGCCTTGCCCTGTAGTCAAACCGATGAATATCTTAAATATCACCATAGAAACTTCATCCAGCAAGTGATGGAAACAGAAGTAGAGACCTGCATCTGAGCACTAGACTAAGCTCCCAAAATTCAGTTGAAGAGTGGGAGGAGATAGGTCCTGGTGTCATTGTTGATGGGTTCTGCATGTATTATCTTTTTGAGAACCGAGTCTTTTTGAA
>PVIU01002008.1:171980-186762 GCA_004026605.1 Ondatra zibethicus
GAGGGATGGGGGTGGGCCTTGGACTTCCAACAGGGCAGGGCACCATGCCCTCTTTCAAGGAAGAAGGGGGAGGGAGGAGGGGTGGGGGGGTAGTGGGAGGGGACCGGGAGAAGGGGAAGAAAGGAAAAAAAAATTTATTTCTTTAATTATGTTCTTGAATGGAAAAAATAAAACAAAACAATGTATGGAAAAAAAAAGAGTGGGAGGAATGAGAATATGAACAAAGGGGTCAAGACCATGATGGGTACACCCATGGAAATAGTCTACCTGAGGTAATGGAAGCTCACCAACTCCAGCCAGACTGGGAAGAAACAAGCATAGGACCAAACTAGGCCCTCTGAATGTGGCTGACAGTTAGTTACATGGCTGAGGCACACTAGGGGGCCACTGGCAGTGACACCAGGATTTATCCTTACTGCTTGCACTGGCTTTTGTGGAACCTATTCTCTTTGAATAGATACCTTGCTCAGCCTAGATATAGTAGGGAGGGCCTTGGACCTTCCCCAAAGCAGTGTGCCTTACCCTCTCTGTAGAGTGGGGGGGGGGTGGATAAGTGGACAGAATGTGAAAAGATTCAGAACTTAGATTTGTATGTATAATGAAAAAGGATAGTTTGTTTTCTTTTTAAAAAAAATAAAAGTAATATAAAACAAAAAGAGAGAGCTTCCTGGTTTGTGCTGTTGGCAAGGACGGCTCTAGCTACAAAGCACGTAAATGGGTTTGTGGGCAGCATGCTACAAGCTGCTTGGTGGCAGCAGTAATATGCCTCATGACTGTGTGGACCTACTGTGTCCCTAGAGCTGAGGTGGTAAGCATGACTCCAAGATCTGGCAGTGAACTTATCTCCACCATGTTGAAAAGCTTACAGGGCAGAGCCAACATCTAAAGCCTTGGCTTTGGTCCTAGCCATACACACTTAGCATTTAAAAACTCTCCTGGTCAAAAAATGATTACAGGTATAAAATAAAGACAGATTCAGACAAAAGGCCCCTAAACAGGTCACAATGTGTTTGATAACTATGCATCAGCTTGGGAGAGAAAGGATGAAGGAAAGAGTCATAGATTAAAAGAATAATTTAAGGATAATAAACTGAGGTCCTTAAAAAAGAAATAGAGTAATAAGAAAGTTATAATAAGCTGCATAAAGATGGAAAATACATGGAGATTCTGGATTTTGTATGTTATTATGTTTTCTTTGAATTTTTTAACTGTTAATGAGCTAACTACAGAGAGACATTTGATTGTGGGGGTTGTTAAGCTAAACCAACATAAAATATCTTGAGTTCAAAATTTGGATCTAAGGATATGTTGCTTGGATAAGAGGGTCTGCTTTTGTTTCCACAGAAATAGCTGTTGATTCCTTTCAGGTTAATATGGTTTGATCAAGTAAGACCCCCTGAGAGGCCTCCAATGAAAGCAATGGCCCAGGTGATCCAAAATCCAGAACAGCTTCAAGGCTGTTGAGATGATGTAGCCTCACAGACTACTATAGCCAAGATTTAACCATAATTCTAAATTTTCTCAAAATCCCCATAAGATTATCAGAGCCCCCAATCATCAAGATGTAGCATAGAAAACTATGCCCAAATTCCCAAAATATTGTTTGTAAATGATTCATTTAAAAGGGGCTGGTTATAAATGATTAATGGTCATTGTCAATCTCTTTCTAGAGAAAAAAGGATGAAATGATACAGAAATAATGAGAAAAGGTAGATTATTGAATCCACTTTAACCCAAAATAACAACCATTAATCTCCAAATATTTTATATTTGTATGGATTTTGGTTTATTGATACAAATTTAAGATCAATTTTGTTATGCCATGTGTATATTTCTACTCTTCTTTATTGTATTATGTTTATGCAGTTTATTTTAAAAACAAGTTAGTAGTCATCTATAATAGTCAAACTTATAGTCATGTTAATTAGGTTTTCTAGATATACAAAGATACATTTCAGAGGGATAGGTAATCTTTAAACATTTCAAAGACCTACAGAATATGACATTTAAAAGTTTTTAAGAACTTAGACTTTCTCAACAGTGAGACACATCTGCTCCTGGCAGCACCAACTACTTCAAGAGCATGATGGGCTTCGAAGAAGCTCCTTATGGAGTTTACTTTAAATGTGGCAAAGCTGGGCCATTTGGACAAGAAACTTCTCTTGCCTGAACTGCTGACTGTATGTTGTATAAACTGGACATACAGGACCCACAGGAAAATGACCGCTAAACTTTGTCAAAACTATGCAGGTGGTCCTTTAGGGTTCCTACTTCACAGAATAGACTGCCAGACATTCTGCAAGACACAGAGGAAAGTAACTGACAGACTGCCAAAACAGGTGAAACAGTTTCAAATTTTCTGCTTCACTGAGAAATCTACCAGATACTCCAGACCTATAGACTGAAGACAGATACGCCAACATTACAGAAGATCTTTGGGTGACTGTCCAGGCAGCCAGATACCTCTGTCATTTCTAGAGTATTGGAAGTTGCTTACAATACAATTTGTGATTACTTAGGTAATGTTATATCCTTCAGGGGTCTTTGATGGACTTGAAGACTAGATAGTTATAATTATAGTTTTCCTTAGTTATGATAAATATAAATTAGATATAAAACTTTAGACTCACAAAGATAAGATAAATCTTAGAGTATTTTTTAATTTTGCAAAATATAAATAGACTAAATATTATAACTATAATTCTTGCTTGACACCTGCTTTGTTATATGTAATTTTAGAATGTTAAAGTTAAAACCTTCCTTTTTCATTTGAAGAACAGGGGAGATGATGTGTGATGCCCTGTTGTATGTTGTATGTTGTAAATATGTTATTGCCATTGTTAATAAAAAAAACTGATTTGGCCAATAGCCAGGCAGAATATAGGTAGATGGGAAATCCAAGCATAGATACAGGAAGAAGAGTAGAGTCATGGAGCCAACAGCAGCCACTGGAGAAGCAAGATATGAGGTAACAAGTGTTGGGCCTCATGGTAAAATATTGAATAATAGAAATGTGTTACTCTAGTCATAAGAGCTAGTTAATAATAAGCCTGAGCTAATAGGCCAAACAGTTTGTAATTAATATTAAGCCTCAGAGTGGTTAGTCAGGAACTGGTGGGTATGAGAGAAACCTTCAGTTATAATTTTCAAAATGCATTGCTCAATCATTCCCTTTCTATTGTCCTAAGAAGTCTGGCAAACGGGCTGAAGAGCAAGGGGCAGGTACTTAGGCCTTAAGAGTAAGGCATGCATTTGGGCCACTGCTAGCATATTCAAGTAATATAACCCTCCCTCTCTGCTAGTGACTATTACCTTAAAATACTTCTAAAACTGATCATGATGGATAATGCCTATAATTCCATCACTTGTGAGTTTGGCAGGTGTATCACCAATGAATTAAAGGCCCTCCTGGGCTAGACAATAAGATTCTTGCTCAAAAAGTCAAAAGCAAAACATTTCTAAACATGGATGTCTATGGTTGGCTACTTAAGATGACAAAGCAGTTCACATGCCCCTGGACGACACACTTCTCTGACTTTAATTTGTTATAGGGTAGGAGTAACTAGGATGAGATTGGGGGGTGATGCTGCCTTTCAAAAAGATAGATCCTGGAGCTAAATGTCCTTCAGGTTTCCCAATTCAAAATACTAACCACATTCTTCACGGTCTTCCTGGAGTTAATTTGAACACTGACTGGAACAGACTAGGGAGGAAAGGCCAGCTTGATTATCTAGCCCAAAGCCCAGTTCATGAAAAGCAGGATTCCTAATGAAGGCCAAAGATCAGTGTACTCTCTTATTTTTACTATAATTGTAAATTCAAGAATATTCCTCATTTCATGCGTTTCTGTCAGTTGCAATCACTAAAGCCTTTTAAATTTAAGGTTGTTGAGGCTAGCTCGATTCGGGAAATAACCAGGCCAGCTTAAAGATAAACAATTATATTTTTTAATTGTTATAAGGGGAAACTCACACCACAAGAATGGGAAGTCCGAGTTCCTCTGTGTCCAGCAGGAATCGCCCAGAGAGAGTGCTGCACCTAGCCATCCCAGTTTATCTTCCTGGGCTCCAGGTAGCCACGCCTTAACTAGGCGTGATTGGTTAACAGAGCTTCCCCATCATATCATATCATATTCTAAAATAATAGCTGTCCATGTTTTACTGTTTAAATGTTTCGACCAAAATAATGTAGAGAAAGTTACACCAAAGAGAGCAATTTGAATACTGTCCATAGAACTGCCCCGTAGCTGCAAGTAGATAAAGAAGCATACCAACAACCTGGAGCTCTCTTCCAAGCATTGCCTCACCCCTTCTCATTTTGAGTCATGCATTAGTTTTGCCTGTGTTTAGCTTCACATACATAAATTCATGCAGGATGTTTTCTTTGTGTCAGGCTTCACTTGTTTCACACTGTGATTTCTATTCATGTCAGTAAATGTGGTTGTTAGCTCCTCCTTTTCATTACTACAGGATATCAAATCGTCAGAATGGTAAATAAATGGTGAGTCCGTGGGTAGCTAATACCCACTAGTTTTCCACAGTAGAAACTTATTATTGGCACTCCCACCACAAAGGTTAGAAAGTCTCTTGGGGGGCTGGCGAGATGGTTTAGTGGTCAAAGAGCACTGACTGTCCTTCCAGAGGACCTGGGTTCAAATCCCAGTCTCCCACATGGTGGCGCTCAACTTTCTGTAACTCCAAGATTGGACACCTTCACACAGATGTACATGCAGGCAAAACACCAATGGACATAAAGTAATTATAAAAAAGAAAGTTTCTTGGTTACTCTACAAACCCCAACATGTGGTGATCCAACTCTTTGAGAATGTTTTCCTAGTTCTTAATATTAATCATTTTGTTAAATGTTTAATAGGACTTCACTGGGGTTTTAATTTGCATCTGGCCACTAACTAATGAGGCTAAGAATGTTTTCCTATGTTACTCTCCCGTTATCGACCTTTTCTCTGAAGTTTCTTGTCAAAGTGAGTTTACTGTGGGTAGAAACTGATGAATAGCATTCAAGTAAGATAAAATAGTCTCACATGGATTCAGAAAGACTCATTTAATAACTTCCCAAAGTATCTCCAGTCTTTTCTTAAATTGAATTTATTTCAGGATTTTGACCATCTAACAAAACCAACTGCCACACACTATGAATGCAGATGGCTCCATGACTCTTAAGTAGCTCCCCTTCCTTGAAGAGGAGATACACTCTGAATTTCTACATACTGAGTATTCTTCCTTCTCTACCATCCTGCATAACCCTTAGGAGGTAACTGCAGTGCTCTATATCTGCCCATTGGACTAACCTGCCCCAGCCATTCTGACTGAACACCATAGCTGTAAAGCGACAGGGGAAGGCATACCCTGACTATAAATCAATGCGTGTATATTAATGTATGTGTGCACCCCTTCTGTGTGTCTTTCAGACTTCCTTTGCAATTTGATTAGAAAGTACAGCCTTGCTACCGTCCAGCGTTTACAGCTTTTGTGTCAGCTATCTCTTTTGACGGATTACTCAATGAATGAATGTGAGACTTTTTGTCTCTACAAATAGTGAAGAGAAATTCAAAAGAAAAGAGTCATTGCTCTTTAGTTCTGAAGGCTAGGACTATGACTTTCTGATTGGAACTTACCAAAGCGTTGCATAAAAATGTGATTTTCCCTGACAATTCAGAAAACATTGAGCTATAAGGACAGATCAGCAACACAAAGATGCAAAGAAATAACTAAGTATTTCCCTTTGTTATGGATAGTAAATTCATAATCTTGTACCTCTGATCAAAACCGACACAACACCACCCTTAAAACTACAGCCATACACACAAGTTCATGCATGTGTGTGCTCCCATGTCTTTTCCTTAAATAATGTTACCTTAAAAAGTGAATGCCCAAGCAATATTGATTACTCTCTAGAAATTGATGGTAGGACCTTACTTCTGAAGACACCATATACTTGAGTCACAGAACACAAAAAAATCAAGCTGGTACTCACACAGAAGTTTCACTCATACTGACTAGATTTCATAGAGCTGGCAGGTGTTTTGCATACTAGTGGAAGAGAAAGTCATCATCAGCCTCACCCAGCTCTACAAACCCTGCAAGGTGCAATGACTGACCTTAAAAGATAT
Organism: Ondatra zibethicus; assembly: GCA_004026605.1. Lineage (NCBI taxonomy): Eukaryota > Metazoa > Chordata > Mammalia > Rodentia > Cricetidae > Ondatra > Ondatra zibethicus. The sequence continues at coordinate 178,111 of PVIU01002008.1, forward strand.
GCTGTAATTGTAGAAAAATCTTGGAGCAAACAGCAACTTTCTGATTATTTGTAAGATCTTATTTATAAATTGTTACCCCTACCTGGCACTACTAACAGGACTAAGAACTTGTGGATAGATAGGTCACAGGCCCTTGGGAAAACTGTATATAGTATTAAAACAACTCGTGGTTTATTGTTGTCACCACAGATCAGCACATATTTCAACCCATATCAGAGAGAATCCTTGAAATAGTTGGCAATCAACATAGAGAGTTAATATACAACTGGTCAATATTTAAAAAAAAAGAGACTGTAGAGTGTTCAGCCTAATTGAGACATACTTACCACACCCATCACCCAAGACTCAGAGATCTTCACAGAAGAATAATCAGAAAAATTGTAAGAGGTAGCAGTGATGGATAACATTAAGGAAACTGTATGAAATACAGGAAGTTTCACACAAGAACTACAGCAAGTGTGACATTGTACACATGACCTACACGGGATGAGGAGCTTTTGGCATTTGAGAGCTTCTGGAAAGGGTTTTCTTTAGTGATGGGACCCCTCCGGGACTGACAGCACTCTAAGGCAGGAGTAACTGAAGAACGCAAACTGAAGTCTGTGTAATGGGGGACTCGAGGAGGAGATGGGAGGAATTGACAGACAAAAGCAAATATGACTAAGACACATTGCATGTAATTCTCAAAGAATTCATTAAAAGGACAGTTTTTTTAAGTCAAAGTTTCTCTTAGAAACTTAACAAAATCTACTCATACATTTGACTAGTTGTCTTCGTTTCTGAACCAGTTACTATGACTTTCTAGAGTAGCCTCCTTCAGGATGATCAAAACTCAGCTGTGAAGTTGGGAATGGATAGATATCACTCCCCTGTAACTGAGAATGTTTAAAAAGAGAACAGTTTCTCTTGGTTAAAAAAATAATAATTTTTGGTCAAACAGTGTGATGTTTTAACTAATGAATTCAGTTTAATAAGATAAATGATAAAAGCTTATTATGAATTGCTTTAGAATTTATAGCCACTCAGCTTTTTAATGATTAGGAATTACACAGTCCTCAAAAGATTGTAGCTATTATTTTATTTTGCAGGATTAAAGAATTTTCCAGAGATAATATCCAATCAGAATTCCTAAATCTATTTTCACGTGTTTACATGCTTAATGCTGCATGTCAGTCTCAATTTAGGAAGCCAGCGCTTCTGCTTGATGACTGTTGTTAAAGCCCCAGAGAAGTAGCATATATTGAATCACCGACTTTGCTTGCTCCCTTGGATGCAGTATGAAGACTTGCCATGGCAACCATATTTCCACTTCAGACAACTGATACTCAAGGCATGGAACATCAAGACCACCTGGGTAAAATCTAGTTATGAAATGTTTGGAACTTCTGGATTTCCACCTCTAAGCAACACCTGACTCGTGTAGTATATGTTTTCCTTTCTTTGGTAGAAATAAAATCATCAAAAATCATTCCTTGGCTTGTCACAGCAGCTAAAGAGGTCAACTTTCTACAATTCAAATGTAATTCATGAAACAAGTGCAGTAGAATGCTAAAATGTGTAAAAGAGGGCACACAACAAAGCAGTGCTGAGTGACCTTGAATGACTTGCTAAGGTCACTCTCACAGCACCCAGTTGAGTAACTAGTGTGATGCATTCTTATCTACCAGTGAAAACCTTTGTGCAGAAAGCCAATTGGAAAGAGAAGAAAGGAGACAGGTAACTCACTTGGTTCAGAAACAAGCAGCTTGATATGTGGCTTCTGGGCTCTGAAAGGAAACTGGGCATGTAGCCAGACTTCTTTCCACTACCCCAGAGGCATGACACATGCTGAGCTGGCAGGTCTACCCCTGAGCAGGAGACACAGTTTGCCTTTGTAGATGCCCTCTGGAACTGCGCAGCTAGAAGCTGCAGGCTTTCTGCATTGCTTGTCTTACTCAGCAAACCAGGGAAGAGAGAGTGCCAGAGAAGCATTTTCTGTTCACTTTTCACCTCCTGTCATTTGCCATGACCCTAGGGACGGAATCTACAGCATTTGTCAAAACGACTGAGACAACCTGTCTGGGGAACTTTTACTCAGGTTGCTTTCTAATTTGAGCTGGCAGCAATCTGGAGGAATAGGTCTGGTAAGCGAGAAAGGAAACCAGAGGAAGCGCTGCCTGGCATATCACTTCTGATGATGCTGAAGATGTTGAAAGTCAAACCACACCCAGCTGATTGCCTGAGAAACACATTTTGAATCATAGAAAAGTAGACCAAGTGTTTCACTTAGACACCTCTGCTTTTATATAAATCCAGGAGTTTACCACACCATAGAGATTGCATATTTGGCAATATTTTTCACATGTAAAAGACAAAAGAAAATAGTCTTACCACTCCCCATCCTGCAAACACTTCATTTTTATTCTACACACTGTGGCTTTTCACTGTACACAAGGATTTATATCATAACCAGAGTATTAAACAAACTGATTTTTAGAGTAACATTTTCTGTTCTCCCTTATTTCAAAGAACATTACTTTATATTAATCTCTATTTGTTATGTATGCTTAATAGTCATCACTTATTTTTTATTACTCCCCTAGATTGATGAGCTGTGTTTCACTAAACAATTCATCTATTGCTTGACATTCAAACTATCCCCAATTATATTAGAAATAATGTTACAATTAACATTTCAGGCATGGGACTTGGAGGGGGAGAAACTTTATTTTTCTACTATAAAATTAATACATGTTCACCGCACAAAAGTCAGGAAACAAAGTAAAACATTAATTATAAGTATACACATTTGCATAAACACCTGCATTCATAGGTGTTTCCACTTTGTAATGTCCTTGTATCTTTTTTCTCCACACATGTCTAGCATGATAATACTACGCATAGAACTTCTATGAATTCCCTTAATAATACATTCCGTGTATTTCTCTATGTAAGTAAAAATGCATAAACTCTGATAGGCTTGAGCCAGATCGACAGTCACACCTGGATCCTCATCTGCCTTCAGTCATCAGCTCAAGATGTGGCTTTCAGGTGCGGTGTAGAGGATACTGAGCTTCTATCAAGGTGAAAATTAAGCATAGTTTTCAGTGTAGTAAGTGGTATATAGTAACAATTCAATAAATATAGACATGACTATTATTTTATACGTTATGTTATGACTGTGTATAATAGTTTTGTATAGAGAATATCACCAACTGACACCCATTGTTGAAAACTATATTTCTACTTTCCACAGGAGTATAGTGACTGTGTTCTACGTATGCAACACTTCCTTATTTTTAGTGCATGTGTATAAATGTGAGGAGGGAGAAGAAGAAGGAGGACATGGTGGTGATGGTTCCCATTCATTTATGCATGAACACCAACCCATTTCACTTCCAATTTATTTGCAAAACCAACCTTTATGTAAGGAAGGATTGCTCTTTACTAGTAATGTCTTAACAAACTACTACGGGTCTAGGGGTGGAACTAATGCTGTTGGTGAGGACAACCAATGATACTGACTCCTTTCGATTGAATCTCTGCTGTTAGTGCTGCCAACCCAAATTTGAAAACAGACCTTCATAGCACAACATGTCAAAGGACGATTTTCAAAAGTATATTCAAATTGCATTAATTTGAAAATGTATTAGCTATTCTTATATGAGTATATTCTTAAGCATATTATAAACCTGGACTCAAGAAGGTAATAAACACTCTAATGGTGCCATTGTTGGTAATGGTAACAACACATTGCACATATTAAGCGCCACTTTTCATGATTTAAAAATTTATGACATTATATTACTCTTAATATATTTACATAGGGTACTTATTTAACATGTCTTTCAATGCATAAACCAAGAGTGAAGTTACAAGTGTTTCATTACAAACAAATCTCTATTGTACCACTTTATAAACTTAAATAGTTGCATTCGATATTTTAATTTGTGAATTGCAATTATTGGGTCTCTATAATATCAAAGGTATGATGAAATTGTTTTGGACTGGATGCTTGTGTCCTCCCCATAATTTCTATGTTGGAGCCTAAATCTCTTATGTGAAGGTGATTAGAAGCGGAGGATTTGTGCAATCATGGGGTTGGAGACCTCATAAAAGAGACTAATACATTTGTAATAGAAGAATCCGTGGTGTTCTGTCTTCATCATAGAACAGAGAAAGCAACTGCAAACCAGAAGACTGTCCTCACAAAACAGAAGCTATGCTGTATATCTGTTTTGACATGCATCTCCCCAAACCATGGTAAATAAGAGTTCACTGTTTATGTCATCCAGTCGGTAGTATTTTTTATTAATGCAGCCCAAATAAGATGGACACATATTGTCATTTATTTTTAAGTAGAATGTTGAGACTGGATAGTATGATTAAATTATTACAAATTAAGGTTATTTATTGATGTTATAAACAATGAGCCACAAAGTCTTAGGATGTTCATGTACTTTTGACCTCCAGTCACTTAGAGTCCACAAGCTGTCAAATAAAAATACCTTCTTTGGACTTCATTTGAAAAGTAGAAATAAGAATACTTCCCTTATGAAACTACTCGTGAAATTAAAAGGTCTAGGTCATGTATATAACACAATATGTAAAACACTGCTCAGTAAATCATTAATTTCAATCATCTATAAATGATAGCCTTTAGACTTTTCTAACAGGGACAAGGTGTACCAAGCGCCTGAGAGGCAAATAAAATGGTGGCTTTCACAGAATAGTGCTGCTGCTAAACAGTGCTTTATGCGCTCCACATTTTAAAAAAAAAAAAAAAACTCTATTGAAAGCTATCTCAGTCCTAGGCATGCACGCACAGCAAGCCCTAAGAAGAAGAAAGGAGAGGGAGGAGGAGGAGAACCACCTAAGGAACATTCTGTTTCTGAATCGCACAGCCAGCAGCTCCACAACAGCCAATCTCCCATCAGGGGAAGATAATTCTCTGAGCTGGAGTGGGCTTCCAGGCCTGCGGCTCTCACCGGGCTCCCCTACTAGGCTAAGTCCTGAAAGCTCAAGGTGTAGCTGAGTGGCTTCACCGCCCTCACAGGAAGCACATTGTACCGCACAGTCATTGAATGCCAGCCTTATGCACTTGGCAAAATGAAATGCAAAGATTAAGAATCAAAATTAAATGATATTTGTAAAAGTTTATAGAAAATACTGACTCGACTACCTAATGAATATGACTTTAGCACAATGCTAAAAGCATGAACTGATCGGCAATCACATCTTCGATGTGGAAGCCAAGATGCTGGCAACCGACTGCTCACAAATGCTACTAAGGTATTCAAGACAGAAATGCCTAATTCAATTTCACCTCACCTTCCTCTTTTATCTCTCTCATCTGATTTAGTCTTCACACTGTGTTCATAAGGGTGCCACAACATCAGTTACAGCATCAGTGTTCATAAGGGTACCACAACAACAGTTACATCAGTTAAAGCTCTTCAATGACTTTCCATAGCACACGGGACAAAATCTGTGATTCCTAGAAAGATCTGTGCCTATCTCTGCAATTTTATGATCTAACCATAATTACTATAATGTTTTATCTTGAAGGTACTAGCAGCTAAACCCAGGGAGGGCCTCAACAACACTAAGGAAGTGCTGTACCACTGAGCTATATCCTTAGTCTCTGCCACTGCCCCTTAATTTTTATTGCTTTCGCTTTTGAATATTAGCCTTACTAAGATGCTCAGTGTGGCTGTGAACTGGCTATGTAGCTCAAAGCGAAATTTACAATGCAAGTCCCTACAGCCATGGCCTAAGACCGTATTCTCTTCCCCACTGCCTGGCAGAGATGGCAGATATTGCGGAATGAAGTCACTACACCAGCTTTAAAGAGCCCACTATCTGAACATCAGTAGATTTACCCCCAGTCAGGGAATTTTGTGAACCAGGAGTTCATTGGCAGATTGATTTGACGGTAAGAAAACTAACTCACTTGCAGAAAGTGTCATATTTATAATTTTTAAAGAAAGAATTAAGAAAAGAAATTGACTTGAACAAACTGTTAATGCTTGCTTGATTCTCTGGCAACACCTAAATGTAAAGGAACCTAATCCTGAAATTGATACCAAAAACTGCAAGCACCACCCCTCAAAAAATGAAAAAATTACACTCTCAGCCATTTCCCAGGGATTTCAAATCTCACCCTTAAATAAAAACACAGACTTTGATGCTAGGAGCAAGTAAATGAGGCTCCTTTTGTATGCTAGATTGGAGGCCTGTATTACTCTGTTTTCAGTTTTATAATCTAACAGGTGAGAAAGAATGGAACAGGATTTGGGTCTTTCTGAGAAGTGTGGCTATAGGAGAGGACTTTCATCTTCCAGCATCTTTAGGGTATTTCACAGGTGTTGACACAGGGTGTCCCTGGGACTCATGGTCATGGAGGCTTTGATAAGTGGCTTCATGTAAATCTGCTACTTCTGTTTAAGGAACAGGAGAGTCTTCAGAAAAAGGGACTGCCCCCATGTGGCGTCACTGAAGTAGCCTGAGGCATCCAGAGAGTTTAACAGCTGGAATCCGAAGACCCCCTTGAAGGGAACTCTCCAGCCTGGCTGCACTTGCACATACTAATTCAAGCTGCAGACCTCCGTGGTTTGCTGAAGAGCAGCCAGCGGCGCTCGGCGCAGCAGCGCCTGGAAGCTGCTGTGTGACTAACAGCTGTTGTCACCACTTGTTTTCTGTGTTCTTCCTAACACTTCCCATCTTAGTTTCAACCTTTCCTGTAAACGCTTGGATCTCTTAGAACAAATCCCTATGTTTGAATTCCAAGGCAGCCATAACAGCCAGGGTAAAAAGTCCCAGTATCATGCTTCACACTAAGATCTATGCAGTGGTTTAACTGAGTGCTTTATTTCTGAATTTTTACTGAAATAATATTTTTTTAAAATTCTGAAAATAGAATAAATAATAACTGTCAGGCCCTCGAGCAATATTTCTTTGTTAAAATCTAAGACACTATCTTCAATGATGAATATTTACAGATATTATTGTGTGTGATGTACTCAGGTGCACTCCTCCTGCCTGGTGCCCACTGGTCACCTCCATTGATGCAACTCCCCATAATAGTCCAAGGAGTCATGCTGCTATTATTTAAATTTTAAAGAAAGATCCAAAGCTGAGGGAGACACTTCAGCCAACAAGTGAACAGCAAAACAGGGCTTGTTTAATCCCAGCACTGGGGAGGCAGAGATAGGCAGATTTCTGCAAGTTTGAGGCCAGCCTGGTCATCATAGCAAATTCCAGGCCATCCAAGGCTACATAGAAAGATCCTGTTTCAAAAATCAAAACCAAAAACAAAACAAACAAAAGCCAGGGCTTGGTACTTAGCAGTTCATGCCTGAAGCACTGTATCTTCTCGCCCTATAGAACTATCCAAGATGCCACCACTGAGCAAGGACACCTGTACTGAAACACTAAAAGCCACTGCCTTGGTTAAGGTTTCCATTAAAATGAAGAGGCACCCTGACCATGGCAACTCCTCTAAAGGAAAAACATTTAGTTGGGGTGGCCCACTTACAGTTCAGAAGTTTAGTCCATTATCATCATGGTGGGAAGCAAGGCAGCGTGCAGGCAGATATGGTGCTGGAGAAAGAGCTGAGAGTTGATACATATTGATCCACAGGCAACAGGAAGAACAGCTGTATGAGAGACAACATCCAGAGCCTCACACAATTAGGGTCTTGTTTAAGCCAGTGTTTACAGTCAGGACACTGCCTAGTGATGGAAGGACCCAGCTGGAGAGCTCTTGCTATGCTCTCATCCTCGCTGAGGACAGCATCGTATGTGACAAATGTGCGGCCTTTGACTCTTGCTTGTACTTGAGCATGTTGTCTTCTTTGTAAAAACCTTTCTGATTCAATTTCTTCTTCATATAAAAAATAACTACTTAGTCTAGAGTTCTTGAGTTGAGCATATGATATGAGATAGTAATATTATGTGAGTAATATCTATAATTGTGAAAGATTGTGAAATGCTCACCTTCAGCTTGCTTTTCATCCCGTACTATATGCTAAAATCCCAAGCCTGCCATATACACCTCTTTATGCTATGGAGTAATTATGTCAGATGAATAATTTAGGGTGTTAATTTTTTCTTCCTATGTGATCAATAGACATCGAGCTCCTGGCTGCATGCAGAGAAGAATTTCACAGGAGACTGAAAGTGTATCATGCTTGGAAATCCAAGAATAAGAAGCGAAACACTGAAACGGAGCAGCGTGCTCCCAAGTCTGTTACTGATTATGGTAAAAACAAATCTGTACTTTTCAATGTTCCAAGTCGGTTATATAGAAATGTATGTAACTATACATGATTTTTTGGGTAAAATAGTCAACCTAAATTTCTCATATTGTGATCTAGTGAACATGATACAGCCATGATTACCTGTCTTATAAGAAGTTATACAATACTAAGTACATAGTTCCACATATAAACACATACAGACACATTTGTATGTTGTGAGGAAGGCTGGTGACATATTGGGCCCAGTACTTGCCTGGCATGTGCTGTTCTCAGCATTGCAAAGCCAAAACACAAACAAAAACGGGTACCTGTGAAAACGTCAAGGTTACTGTGATCAGCTTACTATGGATGCTCATGAGTTTACCTATGAAAATTAGCATTTTTATGTTGCTAACCAGGGTCTTATTTTTAT
>PVIU01002009.1:0-186851 GCA_004026605.1 Ondatra zibethicus
CAGAGCAATGGATTGAGCCCCCAAGGTGCAGTTGAAGAGCAGAAGGTGGGAGAAGATGAGTTAGGAAGTTAGGACCGTGAGGGGCTGGTCCACCTACTGAGACAGTGTGCCTGAACTAATGGGAGTGCACCAATCCAGCTGGACTGGGACTGAATGAGCATATGATCAAACCAGACTCTCTGAATGTGGCGGCGAAAGTCGGCAGATGGAGAACCCATCAACAATGACACCAGGACCTATCTCTTCTGCATGTATTATCTTTTTGAGAACCGAGTCTTTTTGAATGCACTCCTTCCTAGGCTGGGAGGGATGGGGGTGAGCCTTGGACTTCTAACAGGGCAGGGCACCATGCCCTCTTTCAAGGAAGAAGGGGGAGGGAGGAGGGGTGGGGAGGTAGTGGGAGGGGACCGGGAGAAGGGGAAGAAAGGTAAAAATTTTATTTCTTTAATTATGTTTTTGAATGGAAAAAATAAAACAAAACAATGTATGGAAAAAAAAAAAGAAAAGTTGGCCAGAAACAAGTGAAGTTTAGGCCGGGCATTTATAAATAAGAACAAGTCTCTGTGTGTGATTTGTTTGGGAGCTGGGTGACGAGCCCCTCAAAAAGCCTAAAGAATAAAAACTACTACAACACATAATACATACATATGCTCACACACAGAGACACATATAGACACAGACATACACAGAAACACGCATATACATAAACACACACACACAGATACACACACACACACACACACACACACACACAGATACACACCCATTTGGAGACTAGAGATTGAATCTAAGGCCTCACTTATGCTGGACAAGCATTTTATTTCTTAACTAAGTTGCCTAGGCTGTCTTTCATCTTGTTATCCTCCAGTCTCAGCCTCCCGCACAGCTGGACACCGTTGGGCCTGGCTTCAATTATTCTATTATGTGGTACTCCAGCACATTTCTCAAGTAAACGAATGTTCTCAGTGCTCTTCCTGTGCTCAGCCAACACTCATTAATATTTTCACTTATTGCCCTTAATGGGCACCATTAATACAAATCTACAAGACTTGGAAGTCAATACCAGCGACTGTGTTCTGGTCTCTGTACAATAAGACAGCACTGTAAATAATTCTGTAAACGTATATAACATTTCCCTCAAAATTTCAGTTATACAATTATGAAGATCTTGAGTCATCTCTATTCTAATTTTCTCCTTTGATGACTGTGCAAACCTGATCTTTCGGGGGAAAAGAGTCTTCTGGGAAGCCGTACTGCTGAGGAGACTAAATGTAAGAAACTGGAGCACACTGATTCTAGCTGCCCGTCTATCGCTCTTCCAGCTTCATCCGACAGTCTTTAGGCAGTGGCCAGGATCCTGGACTCAGCAGATGATCTCTGGACCCAGCAATTAGTAAAACACAGTGACGCACCCCTCCTCTCCCCATTTATGATGTTCCTATTTCGCTTAGACTTGGCCTTGTTCTGAGGACAGCTTGATAACAGTAGACCATTTACTTTCATTGGAATTCTGCAACATTTTAATATATAGACAAAAATCTACTTTACCCTTGCATTCGGCCTCAGTCCTTAAAGGTCCCTGGCAGAGAAAATAGAAACAGGAAGATAAGCAAAAGCTTGCTAATGAATGGATTACCATTAATTAAAAGATAATGAAAACCATTCATTTACATCTTGTAAATTAGATTTGCTGGCGCTCATGGGTTTGCAGAAGTTCTTAATCTGCTCTCTTAACCCAATGTGTGAATGAAACGGAAGCACACAGTGGCTTAAATTTAATAATAAATTTGAGTGGTGTGGCACATTCAAGGCAACTCTAGAACATGGATTCAGTGTGTTTTATAATTTACTGGGAATTTTTCCCCACCCCTGAAATCAAATGCTTTATGTTTTGTTGTAATCATTGTCATGTAAATTTGGGGGTGGGACAGAAACCAATTTAGTTCCTCTCTCTCTCTCTCTCTCTCTCTCTCTCTCTCTCTCTCTCTCTCTCTCATCTGAGACAGGGTTTCGTGTAGTTTAGGATGGCCTCAGATTCACTGTGTATAAGAGACTGTCCTTGAACTCCTGATCATCTGACCACCATTTACCATGTGCTGGGATTACAGGCGTGCGCCACCAGACTTGCTTGTTGTTCCCTTAGTCCCCCTTCCTTGGCTCATACTTATTAATTTTATTAGGAAACTTCCAGGCAATATTTGAGCAGATATATATCTCTCTGAACAATTGTGCTCTCAGTGATAATGCCAGAATTTCTTCAGTGAGTCATGTACTTGAGAGGAAATACATACCAATGACCTGGCCATCCTTATCCTGTAAGGCAATGTTTTGGAAGATGAGAAAACTGCCCTTAATTGAGACCAGAAGGTGGCTCTGCCAGTGTCATAGGCAATGGAGGATGGACTATGAATGAACACAGTTCATACAGCAACTAAGCCCTTGTTCTTTCACTTGTACTTCAGATTTTATTTTTTTTACAGGACTGAAAACTATGAATACAAATAAATGTTGTAATAGACATTGGAGTCTCTCCTTAGATCAGGATTAGTATATACTTAACAGCATGCTACATTTAATTTTCACATAGTTTGAGGGTTTTGAATTTCTCAATAATTTCAGTGAGGAATGTGAGACAGAACCTGTTGCATGAAAAAGCTAATTCCATGTTTTTGAGGTATTTGGGTAAAATGTTTATTAAATTTTCCTTGATTCTAAAATACTGTTTCTAGATTATTGATAACATTTTATAATCTGTGTTAGTAAACTTTTCAATGAAACCACAAAATACCTAAACCACTAAAGAAGCACAGTTTGGTTTGGTTCAGAATTTCAGAGGTCTCAGACCATGGTCAGTTGTCTCTATTGCTTTCAGATCAGGCCCATCACAAGGTAGAAACATCATGATGGGAGAGTGTGGAGGACAGCTGTTAACCTCATGTCAACCAGAAACCAGAGAGACAAGAGAGAAGATACAGCAGGGACAAGATATGCCATTCGAATGCCATTTAAGATGTTCTCAGTGACCTGCTTCCTCCAATCAGCCCCTAACTTGCCCAGTTTTCATGACCCCCCCCAATAATTATTCAACTAGACTCCATCAGTGACTGGCCCATTAAGTATGTCAGATCCTTCCTGAGCTAATCTTTTCCTTAAAACTCTACCTTTGGACATTACACTAGGTACCAATCCTTCAAGACCCATTTCATATCCAAAACTTAATAACATCAATGTATATTTTAATATGCTTTTGGATTTTTGTTTTTCATCAAAATCTTTCAAAGTCAATGAGGAGCCCTATAAAGCAATGGGATGTTAGTAACAAACTATAAGACACTATCTCTGAAAATATAGTCTTATGATAACATTTTAGAATAAAACATTCAAAATTCTTTCATTTCTATCTCTCCATAGGGAGAAAGCTCCAGGTGTCCATGAATGGTTCTCGCATATATAGTATATTCCCTTCTTGGAATTAACACTCCAAAACTGTGCACCTGAAGTTGGCCCCAATCTTCCCCAAGCATGAACATCCCATGATACTGAACTTCCTAGAACCCCAGGCCATGCTTCCAATCTATTGTGAAAAAAACTTACTATCAGTACCCTCACTAGTAAGAGGTTGACTTGAAAAGGATATATATATATCACTAGCATTGTTCTTTTGCAACCATGGGAAAGGTGTTAAATCAATGTTAGGTTCAGTGGAATAACCCATGGACAGCACTGAATCTGAAGCCTGGTACACTTACTTATGTTATCTTATTAACTATTTACATTGACTTATCATTTCAAATATATACATTGTTCATACCCACTCTACAGTTTCTAACCAACCTTTAAAAAGGTAATCAACAGTACTCTTCAGTCAGAAATCTTTTGGATTACTGAGTTAGTCAGGGTGAAGGTCGAGGCGAGAATAACTGGATAGCAACATGTTGAAAGCAAAACAACAACATTAGTCATTCATCGCTTTGGGGAGTTATTCATTGCAGGAGCCTAAGTTCAGGAGGAACTAATGCACATGAGGTCCATTGGCTATTAATCATTTGGGCAGTGACTGACCATTGATGGTTAACATTGTACTTAACATTAAAGGTGCATAGAGAGGAAGCTGTAATGTTCCCATTTTGTTGTATTTTTTCCCCTACAAGATAGATATCCTGATGCCTTAAATGATAACGCTTTCCCAACTGCAGAGATACAGCAATAAATTTGTCTCCCAGGCTGGAGGTACTCTTGTCTCATTCACTCATACAGCATTCCACAAACACATTGAGGAGGAGCAAATTCTCTGTACCAGAAACTGTACTAAGTGGGGCAGAAATAGTTGCCAAAGAAACAGTCCCTTCCTCTAGTGTCTAAACACATGACAACATGTTCCATGGAAACAAGATTATTTAAGATCTTGCATATTGAGAACTAAGAGCAGAGAGAAAAGCTGGCTGTCTAGAAAGGCTTCAGGGAAAGCTGACATGTGAGATGGAACTTAGGGATCGGCAGAAGGTTTCCATCAGGAATAAAGCTAGGGATGTGGATGCTACATAAGAGCTGGGGGAAGCCAGGGCCTCATAGATGAGATTCAGGCAAATTTGAAGGAAATGATTCTCTGTGTGTGTGTATGTGTGTTTGTGGGGGAGCATTCATTTGTGTGTGGAGGCCAGAGAGCAACCTCAAGAATAATTTCTCATGTGGTAGCTACCTAACTTTGGAGACAGTCTCTCATTGGCCAAGAAGTCACCAGGAAGGCGAGGCTGGTTGTTCAGCAAGCCCCAGGGCTCCTCCTGTTAGCTCTGTGCTGGAATTTTAAGTTTGTACTGCCACAGTTGCCCTTTTGTTAGGTTCTAGGCATTAAACTTGAGTCATTGTACTTAAGAGGCGAGTGCTCTACCAAGCGAGCATATCCCAGTCCAGAGGACTGAGTTTGGCCCTCCCCCAGCGCTGGAACTAAACCTAGGCCCTTGCGTATGCTCGGCAAGCACTCTGCAACAGTGCCATATTCAAGTCCAGTTTGGTGAGAACTGAAAAATGACATTGTGCAGGTAGAAGCTTGAGAACACCCTGAGACCAAGGCAAGGAGCTTGGCAAAGAGAAGTCACAACAGAGGGTTTGTTCTGCTTTTTGCTGTGGACATTTTTCAGTGCAAGGAAAAATGGAGTGGCCATTGTGGGGTCCCGCAGCATCTTTTCTCTCCATTTAGTTTCTCCTGGTAAGATCCTAAATTGCCAGCTAGCCTCCGTAGGTTTTAAAGTAAAGGATTTTGTTATTTTCGGAGGGGGATAAAATCGGAATCCAAGGGTGGCTTGAAGACCCGCCACAGGGCTGTGAGTGAAGGTGAAGAGAGAAATGAGTTCGATTCTACAGATCTAAGCCATTAGAAAGATTCGGTAACTAAAAGAGACAAAAGGAGCAGAAGTTCAGTTTGGGCAACTGGGTCAATGGCGAATGTTTTACTGATCAACTCCACATTCACCCTACAGGTAAGGAGGACACAAAGTGGTCCTTCTCTACCACGCCAGTAGAGGGCACTAAAGGGGCAGTCCCAGAAAAGGCAAAGTGGGCGCTTCCTGGTTTGGGTAAGGTATCTTGCTTTCTGGCTGTAGCAGCATTTGTATACATAGGGACATTCAGAAACTCCTTGGCCGGCCACACCCTCCATGTGAAGTCCTCTGTTCCCCTCGCTGCTCTGGTTCAGACTGGCACCCTGTTGCTGCAGCTCTCCCCATGCACACAGGTTTTGCGGCCCTATCCTAGACTTAAATTCCTCCAGAGTCAGTTCCTGAGGTCCAAAGTCCTTCAGAACAGCCTGGACAATGCAGCAAACTGCTTCTGAACCCACACCTTCTCCGGTGGGGTCTGAATGCCTGTCCTGGAGAGCCAACTTCAAGCTCGTAGGCATGTCCTTCAGTATCCCTCCCCTCTCTCCGTATGCACGTAAAGAAACGCGAGCATGTGTTTCTGTGGAGGATGGCAGCTGTCCTGGTCTATCACTCTCTACCTCATTTCCTGAGACAGGCTCTACCACTGAATTTGGAGCTCGTGGCTTTTTGGCTAACCTGGCTGCCAGCAAGCACCAGTGTGCATCCCCGGCACAAGGACAACAGGGTCCAAACTCAGATTCTCATGTCTACACTGCAAGCACTTCTACCCACTGAGCCATTCCCCAGCTCCCAGCCCCCTTTATCTTTCCAGCTACTTTCCTTTTGTAACTTTATACAATTTTATGAAGTCATGTGTTGCATAAAGAATCTTGGTCAGCCATGGACCACATGTTCAATGGCAGTCCTATCAGATTACAATAGAGACGGCCTTTAGAGGGTATTTAGGGTTAATAAGCTCACTAGGATAGAGTACCCATAAATGAATCCCGATAAAGATACACGAGGAAAGGGCTACAAAGGCCACACATGCACATATAGGCACCTATACTCCTGCAGTGATGTGATGTAGCCAGGAGAATCATGAGAGTTCTTGCCATAGCTGAGCCAAGGCCACTACTATGCCCTTGAATGTACAAAATTCTGAAAAAAAAAAGAAACCTTTTTTCTTTATAACATTAGCCTGCCTGGGGGATTTCCTCATAGTAATAAAAACCTCACTAATAAATCAAGGAATCTTTAGGTGCCTTGGACCATTCAGGGGAATTTAGTTGTCTGGCTCCCAAATTATTGAGAAGTTTGGGTTGTTCTCTGAAACATCTTCCAAAGTGTGAAGATAGATTGGATGTCAACATGCCACCTGTGTTTTATAAGGGAGAGGGCCCCTTGTTTGTCCTAGCTGCCTGGCTAGCTTGCACCCAAAATAACCACACAGAAACTGTATTAATTTAAATGTTGCTTGGACATTAGTTCTAACTTCTTATTGGCTAACTCTTACATATTAGTTTAACCCATCTCCCTTAATCTGTGTATCGCCATGTGGCAGTGGCTTACCAGAGATTTTAACCGGCGTCCATTTCTGGAGGAGGGTCCATGGCTTTCCTCTGACTCTACTCTTCTTCCTCCCAGCATTCAGTTCTGTTTTCTCCACCTACCTGAGTTCCGCCCTATCAACTAGGCCAAGGCAGTTTCTTTATTCATTAACCAATGGAAGCAATGCATAAACAGAATGACTTCCTACGCCACCTGTGTGCCCTTCCTGATGTTCATGGTGTCGTGTCACTAATAGGCACTTGCTACATAATTACCTTGTCTCCAATGAAAGGCACACCTGCAGGCCCACAGCTCTGTCCTAGCCTCTCTGGCTTGTGAAAATCACTCAGATCTCTCAGGATTGTAGGCTCTGAGATCCTCTCTAACTTCAAGAGGGGCTGGGATCCTGAAGCACTTAGATGTTCCAGCACTCAAGTGTTATCTGAATACCAGACAAATCAACCCACCCGCTAGGAGTTCACTTAGATTAGTGCATGGGGACTTCTGGAGTCAGCTGGGGGCCCTGGAAGATTTGAGAACTGTCTGCTTCGCTCTCGCATTTCCTGGGGAGAAGTAGTCTCCAATGGAAGCTGTTCACAATTCAATCAATCCTACCCAATTCACAGCAGCTCAGTGTCTAACTGCTCCATGGATGCTTTGGGGTTTTCAGCAAGAGGGTCTGGAGACTGGAGTGCTCACATTTACATGAAATGGTGACATTTTAACTGCACTTGGGACACAGTAAGAGCTGACAGCCAATTTGCCAGGCAGCCTGGCTGCACAGACTACCCAGCTGATGAACCTTTGGACCCTGTGCCATTGTTCCAGGCACTCTTATCACACAGTGCTGTCTCATATATATGTGGGGTTTTTCTGTAGGAAACTGGATGTCTAATTGGTGTTCTAAAGTATGCTTCTTGGGGGTTAGGGGAGCTGGCATGAAGCCTTTTCAAGTAAGATGTCTATCTCCTACAACACATATCTGTGGTAGTTTGAGTTGGCAGTTTCTTAGACACAGGAGGCTAAAACAAGCCATGTATTACAGTTGAATGCTCTCCGGGAGGGGGCAGGGGTACCTGGGACAGGCTCCAATGGGTAACATTTGTACCCTTGGCATCTTCTTTCTTACCCAGAGCATAGCCTGGTTTTCCAGATAGGTACAGAGATTACCAGATGACTCAACCTTTGCGAGACCAAGTAGTCAACTCTCTCTTTGAACAACTCAATCTGCACATGACAGACAGAGACAATCAACCACCAACCTGAGTCCTCTGGTTAGTTTTGGAAACAGGGTCCTCTGAAAGGGAGCTGTGGTCAGTTGAAACTGCTGTGGTAATCCAAGGTCATCAAATGTCTCTTTGTCCTCAGTGAGGCATTTCCTCTCTCCTGTCTGCTGCCTTCATGGAGCTACGTTAATGGCGTCTTCAGGCCAGAGTTTTACAGCTGACAGCTGGGAACGTTCACTGCCTCAGATCCTGATGAGGGGATTTTGTGACACCCTTTGGAAAGGGACACAGACAGTAATAAAGGTGTCTGAGACGAGCCTTGGGAAAAGCCTGCTGGTCTTTTAGCTGAGGTACTGGTAGACATTTTGAATTGTTGCTAAGACAAAGAAATTTTGGCTGGTTTACAGGCTATGGTTCTTGCTTTTGAATTAAATAAGGCTTGTGTTATCTCTCAGACAGACTTCTGCCTTATTATTTAATGTATGTTGCCCTCTAGCAGATGCCTCAATATTGCAGGCATGGTCTTCAGAAATACTTTTTCCTAACTTGTGCCTGGGCCAGCTTCCTGAAAGGCTAGACTTTGTCACCAGCCTGTGTGTGGGAGATGTGGTCCGCAGGTGATACCTTTGGGAGAGGGTGAGCATTTAAGGAGTGGGGCTCAGTGGGAGGTCTTTAGGTCATGAGGATGCATCCTTGAAGGAAGTGCTGGAATCCTGATTCCTTCTCACTCTCCTTTGCTCCATCATGGAGCTCCCACCATGATGTACTGTTCCCCAGGAGCCCAAGGCTATAGGACTAAGGGACTAAGGGATCATGGACTTGGGCTTCTTAACCTGGGCCACAATAATCCCTTTCTCTTTCAGTTGGCTTTTGCAGGTATTTGTTGTATTGACAGAAAGCTGAAGAACTTACCCATTGGAGACAAGCATGGCTTAACTGACAGGACATTTTCATTTAGGGAGTGTTTTCTAAAGCAAGGCACAAAGATATATGTTCTGGTTTGTCAGCTTTTGTTTTTAATAAAAGCACCAGACAATGGTTTCCGCAGAGAATGGAGCAGAAACAAGCGAAAATGGGCTCACTGAGAGCTCAGAAATAAAATATAGCTCCAATACCCACACTGGCACTGGGCCTGCCTGGCACAGGGAGGTTGGTAGAGAAAACACTAAGAGTAAGAAGTTGAGTCAGTGAGGACCCTGACCACATGGGGTGCTTGAGTCTGGTGGAACTGAGGGTGTAGGATTTGTCTACAAATCACAGGTTTGTGACTTGATGCCTGTGGGAACCACGTCTCCCTTCTTCCCACCTCTTGCTTCCCTTTCCATCCAGACTGAACTTTCAAGCCAAGCAGACGTTTTATGTTCCTGTTCAGCCCCCTTCATCACACGTGAGATGCCAGCTGCATGTGGGTAGGGACTATCGGTAGAGGTACACATTTTCTGCCTTCTCTGAATTCAGGCTGCTTGGGAGGGCCTCAGTCCTTATTAGGGTTGGCTATGGCATGTTTAGCTATTACTTAGATAAAAAAGGCTTATGTGCTGCATGCTCCTTTTCAGAGTTGAACTGGTGAGCAAGGCTCCTACCTGGAGGTCCCAGAGCTGGCAGTAATGGTACATCTGCCATTTTGAAAGGCAGAGAGAGGAAGAGCCAGCACCCAGGGCTACTGCGACCAAGCTGCTACCATTTTAAAAGCTCTCTAGGACAGAAAAGGATTACAAATACACAGTAGGACAGATTCAGACATAAAAGTACTCTAAACGAGTATGTTTAAAAAATGTATGTAGGCTTGGGAGAGAGAAGAAAAAGGGTATAGAAAGTTATAAAAAGTAAATGGTTTCCAAAAAATATAAAACAAAGTCTTTAAAGAGTCAGAGTAAACTTGTAGAAAAAGTAATAGTAATAAAGAAAAATAAGCCACGTAAAGATGGAAAATATACAGAGAATCTGGATTATGTATATTATTGTGCTTTATTTGAATTTTTTGACTGTGAAGGAGCTAAGTACAGAGAGACATTTCATTATATGGGATGCTAAGCTAAACCAGCATATATATTTCAAAGGTATCATGACTTCAGAATTTGGGTCTAGGATTTGTTGCTTTGGAAAAGAGGTTCTTCTTTTGTTTCCATAGAGGATGAGAACCTATGGAATTCTTCCAGACTAATGTGGTTTGATGGACCAAGACCTCCCAAAAGTTAGCCATGAACACCCCCTAAAATTACTTCACCCAACAAAAAGCAGGAAGCAGTTTGGAGAGAACCACACTCAAATTCCAAAATATTGTTTATAAATGTTTGCTTACATTTAAACGGGGATATGCATAGAAATGAATACTTTGCATTGGTATGGATCTTGGTCTATTGATACAAATTTTAGGTTAATTTTGTTATATGTATATTTATGCTCTTGATTAAGGTATTGTGTTTGTGCAACTCATTTAAAATGTAATATATATTAAGAAATATAGGTTAATAGATAATCATCTAAAAAGTCAATCTTGTAGTCATGTTAATTAGGTTTTCTGGATACAGAGAGATATATTTTAGTTAGTAGATAATTTTCAAACCTTTCAAAGACCTATGGAATATGTCATTTAAAATGTTTTTTATTAACTTAGGACTTTTCATGATATGAGACACATCTGCTCCTGGCAGCACCAATCCACTTCAAGAGGATGATGGGCACCAAAGAGCCACTGATTAGCCCTTTGGGCAAGAAACTGCTTTTATCTGGACTGCTTAATGCTATGCTGTATGAACTGGAAATGCAGGATCCACAGATAAATGACTGCTGATCTTGCCTAAAGGTGAGACAGTCCTTCATGGTTGCTACTTCATGAAAGATCTGCTAGACATTTTGTGGGACACAGAGAAAAGTGACTAACAAACTGCCAATATAGGCGGAACTGTCTTTGAAATTTCCTGCTTCATGGAAAAGTCTGTCAGGTACTATGGGCCAGTAAGCTAAAGATGGATTCCCCAACGATATAGAAGAACTTTGGGTGATTATCTAGGCAGCAAGATGTCTCTGCAATTCTAGAGTTTTGGAAGTAGCTTACAATGTACTTCCTGTTTACTTAGGTAATATTATATCCTTCTGGAGTCTTTGATGGAGTTGAAGAATAGATTGTTATAGTTTTCCTTAGTTATGATAAAAGATAAAGTATTTATAAATGCTGAAACTATAATTCTTGCTTGATACCTGCCTTGTTATATGTAATTTAATTATGTTAAAATTAAAACCATCCTTTTATTTAAACAGAAAAGGGGAAATGGTGTGGGAAGTTTTTCTGTCTATGTGTTGCTTTTGTTGGTTAATGAATAAATCTGTTTTGGCCAGTGGCTTAGCAGAACAGAGCTAGGTGGGGAAAATTAAACTGAATGCTGGAAGAAAGAAGGTGGAGTCAAGGAGAAGCTATGTAGCTCCAACAAAGACAGATGCCAAGGATGGAACTTTACCCAATAAGCCACAGTCACATGGTGATACATAGATTAATGGAGATGGGTTAGTTTAGGATATGAGAGTTGGCCGGAAACATGCTTAAGCTATTGGCCAAACAGTATTGCAAAGAATATAGTTTCTGTGTGATTATTTCGAGTCTGGGAAGCCAGGAACTAACAAGCTGCCTCCAACAATACATGTGGGTATTCTATGAAGGCTGAACTTGACTCTGATTTGTGCAGCATTGAAGAGCTGATGGGCTATCTAAAGGAGCTGAGCCAAGTGAAATGAAGCAGAACTTTGCTCAGAACTCAAGACCCATGAAATCATCATGACCTAGACTACTATCCACAGATTTCCAATAGCAACCATCGAATATTAAATACAATAGCATTTCCTTCACAGGAGGTTTTCCACATGTCTGATATCATTTCAGGAAGACTTATTACAGAATCTAATGTTTATGATTTTGATCTTTGCAAACAATTGTTTTATACTTGGAGAGGTATGTTCATGATTCTTTTAAAGTTTATTTATTTAGTTATTCTGAGACAGGGTTTCTCTGTGTAGACCTGGCAGTTCTGGAACTGACTATGTAGACCAGGCTAACCTTGAACCCACAGAGATCCTCCTGCCTCTGCTTCCTGAGCACTGGGATTAAAGGCATACACTACTACAGCAAGCTATTTTCCATTTTTAATTATTTGATTATTATAAAAATAATTTTATTATTTTATGTGTGTTTTGCCTCCATGTAGGTCTGATGACCACATGTATACAGTGCCCAAGAAGGCTAGAGAAGGGTGTTGGATCACCTGAGACAGGAGTTACAGACAGTTGTGAGCCACCAAGTGAGTGCTGGAATTCAACTCTGAGTCCTCTACAAGAGTAGCCAGGACTTTTAAACCCTGAGTCACCTTTTCAGACCCTGTGCCCATGATTCTTGATGATGGGATTTCCACAAAACTTTCCATTCCATAAGCTTAGGACGAAGGTCATGACTGCCGTGGTAGTTTCAATTTTCAGCAAGCAGGCTGGATTTTCTCAAATGTTTACTTGAGCTTTTCGTTTGTGCTGAAAGTCAGCCTGATAGTTTGACTAATAGGAATTCAGATGCCAAGTTTCCACCCACATTGCTGCAGTCAAGAAAGAACCACCACTATTTGGAATCCCATAGCGTACATCCATTTGTGCTGCCCCTTTGCTCTTATGGCAGTGGTGTGGATGGGCAAGGTGATCACCATGAATCTGAGCTTCGGGGCCACTCTAGTAGCATCTTGATCATCTTTTTTCTTTTTATAAATTCCAGTCGTATTGGATGAGCTAAACCTGTCCATGCCTTTCTTTACTACACAAGCTCCTAAGGATGGCTTCTATCATGCAGATAAGATCCAGAGGACATCTGGCTCACTGAATTACTTGTGAGATGGACTCTCCAAACAACTATGGTTGTCTGTGATGCAATATGCCTGAAATGCCACTTTGGCTACAAACTTGGTGAGGTTCTTCCCACTAGGCTTAGCATGTAGAAACTTGCTTTTGGAATGATCTTTGCTATCTACTGACTAGAACAGTGCACACAATTTCTAAGCGTGTGTTTCCACAGACAGAGAAAGGTCTCCTGAGATACTGGGTCTGCTGGATCACCAAACCATCATTAGCCAGGAGCCCTTCAAATCCTCCTGAACCCAGGACCCTGTGGTGTCATCAGCTATCAGTGTAACCAGCCAGAGATGCCCATGTAGTGTGCTCAGACCACAGATTCTTTCCTAGATATGGTGGCATGTTAAAGTTTATCTCTAGAAGCTACTAGTGCTAATGCTTAAGATTGCTTGGATATTTCAAAACTTGTGTGTGTGTGTGTGTGTGTTTGTGTGCATGTGTGTTTGCAATTGAGTGCCACAGCTTGTATGTTTGTATGTGGAAGTCAGAGGAAAACTGGTGGTGATGGGTCTCTCCTTCCACCATAAATGTCTCAGGGTTTGAACTCAGGTCTTCTAGCTTGGCAGCAAGCGCCTTTAACTGCTGAGTTACCTCCTCAGCTGTGACTGACAGGACTTAGGAAGGTAGCTGAACTATTATGTTCCTTTCCCCCTGCTGACTGATTTCTGTATGGTTGTGGGCATCAATAGTAAGTGGGAATCTGTAGATGGAACTTTGCATTTCCTTCATTGTGCCAGTGCTGACTGCTGTTTCTGCACGGCCTGCACAGCAGCAGCATCCAGATGGTGCAGGAGAATTGTCTGTATTCTGTCAATCATGTGCCGGAAGTAGCCTGGAATACTACGTCCACATTCCCAAAAAATGGATTATGGATATTTTCCTTTGTTTAAAAAAAAAGAGGGGGAAGTGGTGTGGGAGAATTGCCTGTATTCTGTCAATCATGTTTTAAATAAATGCTGATTGGCCAGTTGCCATGCAGGAAGTATAGGCAGGACAACCAGACAGGAAGTAGAGGCGGGGCAAGGAGGACAGGAGTATTCTGGAAAGAAGGAAGCTCTTCCTGCAGTCCTGTCTAGATACCAAAGAAGCAGGATGTGACCTGCCCCACTGAAAAAGGTTCTGAACCATGTGGCTAACATAGATAAGAATAATGGGTTAATATAAGTTATAAGAGCTAATACGAAGCCTGAGCTAATGGGCCAATCAGTTTATAACTTATGGAGACCTCTGTGTGATTTTCCTTGGGACCTAATGACTGTGGGAACCGGGCAGGACAGAAACCCCAACAAGCAGGCCCTCATGTTACATCCAGATGCAGTTTTAAGAAAGTCTAGTGAAGATGTCTCACCCTTGACTAAGGGTGTCTAGTCAACTCTTTAGGATCTACACATAAAGAATAAATCATCAAAGCTGAGGTTCAAGTTTGCTCTGCTAGATTCTATGCAAGCACCAGGCTCCTTAAGTATAGACCAGTGGCTTTCCAGGTGAGAAAAAAAACAACAGCACTGTAGAAATACAACCCAATAGCCCCCCTCTGTAGCATGTCTTGCACAAAGAACACAAAAGTAAATAATAGTTTAAAAAATAAAGTTATAGTTTCTAGCTGGGTAGTGGTGCATGCCTTTAATCCCAGCACTCGGGAGGTAGAGGCAGGTGAATTTCTAAATTCAAGGCTGGCCAGGTCTGCAGAGCAAGTTCCAGGACAGCCAGGACTAAACAGTGAAACCCTGTCTTGAAAAAAAAAAAACAACTATAATTGCCAAATGAAATCGTTTCAAACTAGAGCCATAATTTTCTACTCTCTCCACTCTGCTCCAACCTCCATTTGCTTCTCTGAAGATAACAAGTGAACTGATTAGGCTGAATTAATTTGCTTTTGTTCCAAGCCACTCCCCGAATCCTTCTTTTTCTAATGCATTAATTACATGACCTGAGAGTTCTCTCAGACACTTGAATAACCAACCACAGAGAAGCTTACAGTGTTATAGAAAAGGGAAAGGCAAGAACAGGTGGCAAGGACTTAAAACAATAGAAATACCATTCCAGAATCTAGGTAATTTTCTGTTGGATCTTTGTTTTTATTTAGTGGAGATGATGCAGTAGTATAGGGAGAACAGGAGAACACAGAGTTAGCTCTAATGGGCAGATCTTAATTGGTTCACCCCAATTTCCCTTTCCGGGAACTTTTCTTTCCCTCTCTCTGCTTGTCTCAGTGGGTCTGTTCCACAAAGGTGCCTTCCCACCACAGTAATAAATGTCACCATAGCAAACAAAACCTCAACATATTTCTCTAAATATAGTTAGTGGTCCAGACTGGTTACTTGACCCAAGGAGGAACAATCATGAGTGCTTTGGGGGCTAGGAAGCATCACCCAGGGAGTTTCCCACTCAGAGATCCTGAATAGTCTTCACCTTGGGGTCTTTGGCTTGCTAGAACCCAGCTGGTCTGGAATGAGAAAACCCACTAAGGAAGAAAGCCAGCAGAAGAGGGCTGGAGATGCTTCCAGCTGTGTTCTGCATCCTTGGAGGTCTGTTTTCACCTTGTAGGAACTGGTGCGCTCCAGAGTCAGTCAGTTCGCCTTTTCCTGTCTTAGTTAACTTTGGATTTCAAAGGAATGAGGGCAAATTCTACACCCTGCATTAAGAAATGCTTTTTAACTTAAAGGCAAAAGTATACAGCATCCGAGGGAAGCACACGACTCATTATGAAGAGGACTTTAATCATGTCTAAACTTGAAGGTTTGGGAAGGGACAAAAACTGATCTTGAGTAGTTTAGCTCCATGATAGGAAAAATTTAAGAAATGGAAATGTAGTGTTTACTTGTATGTATTTTCATAACACAGACCAGCACTGAAGAGATGATAATAAATATTAGTATGTATAACTGCTGTTTTCACTATTCTTTCTGCCTCATCTCTGGGCAATAAAAAGGACACAGATTTTGTCTTAATGCATTTGTCACAAAAACAGAAGACATGAATAAAGTGAGAGGGAGCAGTTTGCAAAACTATTTCGCCTTCCTTCTAGACCTTTGGAAACAACACAGACGTATACACATGCTGTCCCTGTCAGGACACGGCTGCATGCTTCCCAGGGAATGGAATTCATTAGATGTTGCCATGTCGCACTATTCTGAGGCTCTGCCATCCAAATACCACTCTAAGTGTTTGGTCAAGGTACCAATGTATCTAAAGTTATACTTTGTGAGGCAAAGCAGTACAACTTCTTGCCTCTCAGGTAGGCTGAGCAAAACTCTCTTCTTCAAAAAGAAGCCCACAGTTTCTGACACACAGCAACATCACATACCTTCTGCTCTCTCTTTCTCTCTCTCTCTCTCTCTCTCTCTCTCTCTCTCTCTCTCTCTCTCTCACACACACACACACACACACACACACACCACACATACACACACACAGTTAAAGGATAGGAACATGTGTTTAAATGGGTTACACCTTGAAAACAGGCTGTTATAGCTCTTTACTACTGGCTTTGGGATGGGTTCATCCTTACTTAAATCATACTCCCTGGAGGTGAGTTCTAGGTATCAGAAATTTTCAAAATTCCCCGAGTAGTTTTAACTTTAAGCCAGTGGTTGAAAAACACTGAATTAATTCATGGGTAAGAGGGCTCCCTGCTATGCCTCTGGATGTCTTGCTAATTCTATGAGGTAGCTGGGAATACTAGACTAATAGCATTCCCAATAGTATTTGTATTTAGGCTTCTAGGCAGTTTATATAAATCATCTAAACAGAATGACTTGTTTCCCCTTTATATCTAAGGACAAGGACATAGAGGCCCCAGGGGTTAAGGGCAGCAGGGTCAGGTAGGGTTGAACCTTGTAGCAGCCAGACCCACTCAGTTCTCTGTATTAGGCTACTCAGGTAGAATTCTGGCAATACTGCCCTTCGACCTCATCAGTGGCCTTGGTGTGTGTGTGTGTGTGTGTTAACTGCCTCATCCTCTAGGTTATGAGTCATTTATCCTTCCCCAGGTCAAAGAGGTGAGAGGAAAAGGAAGAAGGAAAAGTGTAATGTTCCCTGTACTCCTCAGACCAGGTAAGGCACTGCTAGCTAAAACACAAAGTGAAAGCCCTGTCCGTTCCTGTTTTTATGTATGGCTCACTTGCGATTCATTCTTGGGTTGGTTATCAGAGAAAGATAGATAAAAATCTTTGTTCCAGAGGCCAAATTTAAGGGCTAGAGGGCTAGAGTCCTGACAGAGAACTCCATCACCTCCTACCTAGTAAGATGGATGCGAGTGTTCTCTTGAAATGATAAGCAAGATTTCCAGTTAAAACATCTCTCAGAAACCCAAGCTTTAAAAGCCTTAAGACTGCTATTTTCCAACAAAGCCAACAACAACACATTAAGTTATATGACGTTTGACATTATCAGGAACTAAGAAACCAAAGCCCCTCAATTTTACAACCAAATTCCCTACCCATTTAAAACAATTAAGGGTGTTAACAAGCTGAACACTTAATTTACCTCAGGCTGCAAACATTTTTTTTTTAAAGTCAGCTGTTGGGAGAGTGTAGCTACAGTTAATGTTTAAAAAATTTTTGTTTTAGATGACCTCGAGTCTAGACATCTTTATCTTTAATAAGCTAAGTTCTGCTTGACTTGCGTTTCATAATAATTGCATACAGAATTATTAGGGAGCCAGCTCCAAACTACCCCAGAGGCCAAAAGAAGGGGTGGGAAAGCAACCAAGCTGGGAAGCTTGGCTTGTTATAGCCCTGTGGGGCTTTTAAACAGGAAGGAGGAAACAGTCAACAGGAAGCAGGGTGGCATTCAGTTGGTGCCCTAAGGAGGAAGTGAAATCTGTTTAGCTGTGCGTTTACTCTGAGAGCGACTAGTTTTTCATCACGCTTACCATTGAGATCAGGGGCACTGGTGGGCACACATTTGTAGCCATGTAGATAAGGCTGTGACTTCTGAGGACACCCACTTCTTTGCCAATGACTTCAGGACAAATTTCCCTTTTAATGGAGATTTTCCCACTGCTCTGAGCCTTACCTTAGTCCAAGTGCCTTCCTTCTCTTTTCTTTCTCTTTTATCCCCCTTAGACTCTTGAAGGTAGCCACACTTCTAAAGTGATAGAGTCATGACCTAGCATGTTCGTAGCCTTGGGTTCCAAGGTGAGCACACATACACATGCGCATGCACACACACACACACACACACACACACACACACGCACGCATGAATGCACATTGCTTTCTCCGAAGGATCACCTTATTCTTTTCTAAATCAGGTTTCCTAAATTGCTGTTTGTAAAATGAGAAGGCAGCGTAATTGTGGAAACATAAAATCAGAAGATGAGAATCATCTGAACAATCAGAGAGAGAGGATGCCAAACAGGGTATAAAAGGTCAATGTTGTAGGGTTTCTGTATTGTGAGGAGATGCTATGACCACTACAAGTCTTATAAAGGAAAGCATTTATTGGGGTGGCTTACAGTTCAGAGGTTCAGTCCAATATCATCATGGTGGAACATGGCGGCACACAGGCAGACATGGTGTTGGAGAAGGAGCTGAGAGTGGAGAAGGAGCTATATCTTGGTCCCACGGGCAACAGGAAGTGAACTGAAGTAGGCATAGCTTGAGCATAGGAGACCTCAAAGCCCACCCTCACAGTGACACACTTCCTCCAACGAGGCCACACCTCCTAATAGTGCTACTCCCTATGAGCTTTTGGGGGACAATTACATTCAAAATACTACATTCAGTAAACATTTTAATTAAAATAAGTGCACAAGAGTTAGCGATGATTAATAAAGTGTAGATAATGGGAAAATGAGGCAAAGAAAGTAATTCCTATACAAGGGGCAAATATTGAAACTTGACGTCAGTAGAAAAATTGTTAAAGTAATAAAATAAACAAAGATAATGCAAATGGAGAAAGCGTTAAGAACTCACGATAGGTGAAGCTGGAGGGTGTCTGAACTGCTAGATGACGAGAAAGAGACCATGACGGAAAAATAAACACAGTGTAAGCTCAGTTCAGGGGAAAATGAGATGCAGAAAGCAGTGAATAATAGATGTGGCTTTGGTGGCGCATGCTGGCAATCGCAGCACTCAGGAGGCGGAGGCAGGGGGATTAGAGTAGCTCTGAGGACACTCTGGACTAGGGAGTGACCTCCTGTCTCCAAACAAAAAATAAACAAGAAGAAACAGCAAGTAGAAGAGGATGATAAATGGAGAGCTAAAAAAAGAAGGGGAAATATTTTAATTTTGGAAGAATTTAAGAGTAATCTTTTGGGAGGGAGGGAGTTGGAGAGTAGAAAAGTGAAGACAGACAACCAGGAGCTTCCTAAAGGGTGCTGTGGTGGTGTGAGGGTGGGAACAGGAAGATGCTGTGGTGGTGTGAGGGTGGGAACAGAAAGAGGCTGTGGTGGTGTGAGGGTGGGAACAGGAAGGGGCTGTGGTGGTGTCAGGGTGGGAACAGAAAAGGGCTGTGGTGGTGTGAGGGTGGGGACAGGAAGGGGCTGTGGTGGTGTGAGGGTGGGGACAGGAAGGGGCTGTGGTGGTGAGTGGCAGGATATAGTTTTGCCGTAGTATTTGCTATATCCCGCCACCAAAGCTTTGCACACTAGGTGGAGACTGAGCCTCACCTAGTGTTTCTAACTTCCTGGATCGAGGCCAGCAACAGTGAATGGGAACTTGCTCTCAGCCCGAGGGACACCTAGCACAGTAGAGCCCAGACCATGGTGGGCAGCCTCTTCTACAGTACCCTGATCCATCCTGGCATATCTGCTTCCTTTTTCTTTCTTTCTTTCTTTCTTTCTTTCTTTCTTTCTTTCTTTCTTTCTTTCTTTCTTTCTTTCTTTCTTTTTCTTTTCTTTTCTTTTTTTTTTTTTGAGGCAGGGTTTCTCTGTAGCTTTGAAACCTGTCCTGGAACTAGCTCTTGTATACCAGGCTGGCCTCGAACTCACAGAGTTCCGCCTGCCTCTGCCTCCTGAGTGCTAGGATTAAAGGCATGAGCCACTTCCTGTAATCTTTTGCTGTGGCTCAAAGCCCAGAATCATACCACTGGGGTTTTCATCCCAAGCTATTCCTAGATTGTCCAGAAGAGGGCACCGACAAACTCACATTAACCCCAGCAGTAGGAAACCCAAGCTTGCTTCTCTTTTTATCCGCTGCTTATTTACATTGGTGTCAGAATTCCACGAACACTTCCAGTATCTATATAGAGACACATGGTTTCATGGCAGCTTTGCTCATTTAGACAAATGAAGGGAAGTATATTAGTTGAAGAATTACAAGCATGAGAGTATCAGATAATATGTTTGCCCTCTGGGATGCCCTGGCTATTCCTCGTAAAAAGCATAAAATCCCTGCATCAGAAGGTAAAATCATGCTGGGTTTACTCAGTCAACCTTGATTGATCTGAAATCAGGAGAGGCAAAGACAAACTAGGCAGTTTTAACGTAAAAGCGGTGCAATGAAACTCAGGGCCTCGGGGCTCCAAGGAATACCAGGAAGTCACTGTCAGAGCCTTTGGGTATCTATGGAGTCTTTATCAGGAACTCTGTGTAGGAGGAGATGCAGGCAATTAAGCATTTGGGCTGGTTCTGCTACAGACTTGCCTTTCAAGCCCAGAACAGTGTGGACAAAGGTCTTCATGTGAGGGACAGCAAGGAAGGTGAGGGAACTGTACCCCCTGAGTTCAGGGGCCAGAGGTCAGTGCAAGGGTAGCTGGATGGAGAAGGACTGAGAAGGAGATTTATAGGCGATTCCAAAGAACCTTCTAGAACATATGCTAAGGGGTTGCATTATAGAAACTAAAGCACATTCTTCATGGTCAGGAGGATATGCAGTGGAGAGAGACATGCAACAGGCTGTGTGGTGTTTGTAGCACGGCAGCTGGATCAGGACCCAAAGGAGTGTACCAGTTTGGAGGTGGTACCAGTGTGGGGTGATACCAGCGAACTGGGCTAAAGCAGCAGCCGGGGGGGGGGGGGGACAGAGGCAGAGGCACCAGAGGAGCAAACAGGGTTGAAGTTTAACAGACCATCAGCTGATAGTCACGGCTATGCAGCTGGGGAATTCCCGGGGTAGGGAAGTGCTGGACCAGAGAGCCAAGGCTCCAGGGCAAGCTTGAGAGTAACTACAAGGCTTCAGTAAGCAGAAGGAAGGCCAGGAGACAAAAGAATGTGGTGGCCTGCCGTCAAATCAAAAACAAAAAATTAAAGGAGAGGTCTAAGTCTTGAACACTGTTCCCTGCCTCCAGTTTTATAAAATAAAGATTTAGAAATACACGGCTCATTTGGGAACAATACAGAGTAGACCATTTGGGGGAAGCCATTTAGTGGAGTAACAGGGGTGAAAATGAGGTTGAAGATATAGGTGGAAGTGAGAAGGGAAGTGGATAGAAGGCTAAATGAAGTGTGTGTATGGGTGTGTCTGTCTGTCTGAGATAATAAGAGTATGGAGGATGGATGAAGGTCCCATCTTCTTTACTACGAATGGGACACATGCAAGTTTGGGTTGAACAGAAAAAGCTAACAAGGGAAGGTGAGAAACCCTGGCTGAGGTAGGACAGTGGGGTGTCTACCCTAGCGAGAGGGGGTTAGCTTTCAGTAAGGAGAAGTGGGAACCTCTTGCACTGCAGGAATGGGTAGATTCCTGGGCATCTTTTTCAGGACACAGATATCACTAAAGATCCCCATGCAGGGAATGAGGTGAAAGTTAGAAATGAGGCTGGCAAATATTTTCAAGTCCGTTCTGAAATTGGGACATAGAAACCAAAGTGCAAGCCTTGTGTTGATTCTCCAATTCTATCGTTTTCAGAAATGACTTCTTCCAGGAGAATATATGTTACTATCTTGCCTAGAGAACTTTTCCATGTGTGACTGTGGATTTGGGAGGAACGCTGCATGAACTGGTTAGGAAGGATGCTTTCGGATTTCTATTTCTGTGAAGAGATGCCATGACCACAGCAACTCATATAGGAAAGCATTTAATTGGGGCTTGCTTACAGTTCAGAGGTTTAGTTCATTATCATCATGGTGGGAAGCATGGCAGTGTACAGTAGACTTGGTGTTGGAGGAGCTGAGCTCTATATCTGGGTCAGCGGGAAGAGAGAGAGAGACATTGGGCCTGGCTTGAGCATCTGAAACCTCGAAGCCCACCCCCAGTGACGTGTTTCCTCCAACAAGGCCACACCTACTCCAACAAGGCCACATCTCCTAATATTGGTTTTCCCTGTGAGCCTATGGGAGCTGTTTTCATTCAAAATATCAAAAACGGGTACTGGGACCTTTAGCTTCACCACCAAGAAGGTACCAGTAGAACACCAGCATCCTTTACACACTGGAGATGGAGAGTTAACTTTCCAGTTCTCTAGACAGACCTGCCAATCTTTAAAATAAGTAAACGGGTAAGTGGAAAGTGCAGGGATGCCACTGACAAGACAAGAGGACCGTACAGATCAAAACCAGCTGTGTGGAAAGAAAAACACAGGGAGCTGTCATTTCATCGTGTTTTATTTTTTTAAAGAGATATTTTAGTTCCCTAAGAAATAACAACTAGAGGGGTTTGGGCACTGAAAAGTGAGTTGCTCTCTGTTGTTGACTTTTATCTTTAACTATAATCTCTCAGGAACTGGGATCATATCCAACACTGCTATCTCCTCTTCTACCCCAGGGTGATCTCTGCCATTTTGGTTCCATGTGGAGCTCTTAATTTGTACCTTGGATTCAGGAATAATTGAGTGATCTGTGTGCCTCATTATTGGACATATGGTAAACACAAACAAGGACATATAGCCACCAGGCTAAGCCAGTTGTCAAAGGAACATGTGGTCTGTGTTTCTAAAATATCTGAGACAAGACACTAGCCACATCTACCTTGTACTTGACATCTACGTTCATGCTCTGGTTGAGGACTTCAGATGATGTCTGCCAACAGCAAGAAGTAGTGACAGTTTTTGAATTCAGAATTATATCTGATGCTAAAGTTGTTGACATGACATCTGATAAATTAGTGGTACCTGCAGGGATTCTGCTGTCAACTCCCTAATATCAATGAGATGTGGTCCAAACTACACTAGGATATGGAACTTCTATCCCTGCTCTGAGATGCTGTGGGCCTGAACCTTGTGGATTATCCCACTTGACATAGATTCTCAGCCCTAGCTCCATGATAGAATTATAGTCAGCTCCTTATCTGTGGGAATGAGTTCCAGGTCCTCAGGTGAGTACTGAAACTTCAGCTAGTGGAAGATCTTCAACACACTACTAATTCACTGATATTTCCACTGACAGCTTGGGGGACTTGGAGTCACCTAGGAGACACACCTCTGGGCATGCCTGTAGGGATGTTTTCAGAGAGGTTTAGTGGAGGAGGGTGACACATTCTGAATGTGGGTGGCCCCGTGCAATGAGCTGAGGGTCCTGGACTGAATAAAAAGGAAAAAAGGATGTGAGCCAAGCATCAGGATTCTTCTCTCTCTCTGCTTTCTGATTACCAAAATGGCTGCTTAGTGACTGATGGGCAGATAGCATATACAGTGTGGATACACTGGATGGAGAGATAGTTCAAATCCTTGTCAGGATAAGGTGGTTTCATCTAACTATTCAGAAATGTGCAAAATCTAAGTATTGTCTATTTATGGAAATTTCCTCTTTTTGACCGTAGTTGGCCCTGGCTAAGTGAAATCACTGAAAGGAAAGCCCAGGATGAAGGGAGACTGGTGTCCTGGGAAGCTCCGGAAAGCAGCACTCAGCTGGGTTGGTTTCTTTGGGACATGGGAGCCAGGCATCCTCAACCCTTAATCTCAACCCTTAGGGAATTCCAATTTGGGGAAGCTTGAGGACGTTAGATTAAATTTCTGATGAGGATGATGTAACTCTGGCTCCATTCTGATGGTAAAATCTGAGGACCATTACGGAACTTTACAGATTGAGAAAGCGGCTGTCACCATTATTGTAGGTGGTTTCATAATCTTGTGAAGCTATTACCATCTAGTAAAACCCAGAAAATCTACTTCTTTATTACAGCATTTCCCACATAAAAATGTAAACAACATTAGTAGCAGAATAAAAGACTAATGTATTCGTCATCTCTTCCATTGTCAAATACATGACAAGAAGCAACTTAATGGAGGACGGGTTTGCTTGGACTCACCACTTGAGGTGGTACAGTCCACCATGGAGAGGAAGGCATGGCACCAGACAGCACCAAAGATGTGTAGTTAAGAGTTCTCACTTCATATCTTGGTGGAGCCAGAACCAGAGAGTGAACAGGAAGTGGGGCTGGGTTGTAAAACCGTAAGTCTTGCCCCCAGTGACTCCCCTTTCTCTTCCTCCTCCTCAGGGTTCCATAACCTGTCCTAACAGCGCCACCTACTGGAGACTACATCTCCAAACATTTAAGCATTCAGGAGAAATGTTTGGCATTCAAACCACAATTAATACATGTATATGGTTTACCCTGAATAAAATATTATCTTTATTACAGGTAATTATGCAGATTGGCCTGTTCAAATTTATCTAATAAGAACTTCTCAAGTCGGGTCAGCCAGGTGGCTCAGCAGGTGAAGAGCCTGCCTGGACCTGATCACCTGACTTTGATACCCCATGACCCACACAGAAGGAGAAAGCCTGTGGGTGTGTCCTCTGACCTTCAATATGACATGGCATACGCTTCCATACACCACACAAAATAAGTAAATAAACAAATGTAATTTTAAAAAAAGAACTTCTTATGTGCCAAATAGTGGTTTAAGCTGTAGGGGATTTAGTACAAACTATAAAGAGACAAGAGCATACTTAAAAATTAGGTTGGAAATTGCACCCATGTTGTATTATTTTCTTACATCGATGTGCTAAAATGGTGAAGCTGACACATAAAAGATGAACGAAAATAGTTATCCCATGCCATAGTTTTAAACATAATCTAAGTTTTAAAACGTCTCTTCTGTGTTTCTTAATATAGGACACGTAGGACTAATGTAGTCTGAGCATTCTATTATACTCTGAGACTCAGCTGTCTTAGAGCTCAGAAATGTGCTAAGTGATTGTCGCACATCAGGATCCAGCTAGCCCTGGGTTGAACTTTGGGGTGACAGCGTGGCCAGGCATAAAGGTCAGTGAATGGTGTAAAAAGTTGAAGCCTCCGGTCACATGACCGCAAACGGCACATCTGACCGCTCAGGTTTGAAATGCAGTAAATAGTAGTTGCAATAACAATCCGAGGCTTTACTTGCTGTTTAATTTTTATCATCTTACTTTTTAATTGCATGCGTTTGCAGTATTAGGGCCCTGAGAGGTACTAAGTAAAAGAAAGAAATTAGCATATTTGTAGGGCTCTTTGAGAACATAATCATTCATATGCAATACCAAAGGTAGCCACGAGGTGGCGATAGAGATTAAAAGGTAACTGGTGGTGGGGGGACGGGCGTGGGGAGGGGAAGTTCCACAGGGATCCCTTTGCTCCGCAGGTTATCCTCAGGTGAACGAATTGATAGACATGTTATAGTCACCCTGAGACATCTTTCCTCTCTTGTGCCTGTTAGGCAAAGGGTGCCACTGGCCTCAAGTAAACACAACAGGGGTGCTAGAATGTCTCTGCCTTGAACATCAGGGCTGCTTTGAAGAATCTGGAGGCCCCTATGGGTCCTCCAGGAATCCACCTGAGGAGAGGCCCTGAGGTGTTTGTCCAGAGCGGGGAGCATCTGCAGCGAGGGTGGAGGAAACACTTAGGCTTCGGTCAGTGTGAGGAGAGAGGGCCTGACAGACTGGTTGAAAACATTAGCTACACAAACATGTCAAGGGTACAGCAGGCTAACAAGGGAGGACTAGGAAGCCCCCCCAATACAACTTTCAACCCCCCCTTCTCCACATAGAGCCATCTTGCATGTCTGAAACCCACCTAGAGATTGTCCAATTATGATGTATCTTGCTGTGCACAACCTTCTAGCTCATTTTTGCAGTGATTACCCACATTCATTTCTTGCGGAGATTCTGCAGATATAGGGAGAGCAGGTGAACTTTAAGCCCCAGAAAAACAAAACAACAGCCCACGCTATGTAGCCACAGGCTGGCCTTGAACTGAAAATGCCCCTGCCTCTGTCTCCTGGGTACTGGCACTGCAGACATGCACTACCACAGATAAAAATATGTTGAGAGATAATAGCAAAGTCTGGTGCCCAATATTATCCCCCACACCTCCCTCCCTCCCTCCCTCCCTCCCTTCCTCCATCTCTCCCTCCCTCCCTCTCCCTCTTTGATTTTAGTTTCCCAGCCCTATACTGCATTTGTGTGTCTGATGTGAAGCCGACCCTGGGGCTACATGGCCTTGTCTGGCTCAGATTGTGAACCTCTCAAAGACCTGGACTCCTCAGCTAGCCGAGTTTTAACTTCCTGAGGGTCCAGTTATCTGCAGCCAAGCACTACACTAAATTATTAGATGGAAAATTCTAGAAACAGTTCTTAAGTTTTAAATAACTTTTATTTTGAGTTGAACAATCACAGACCTGTAAAATGGGTGAAACTGACTTTTCGTGTTTATCACCCAAATATTCCGTGATGCCGTTAAAGATGCTGGCAGTCCTGAGCCTGGGAAATGGACACCAAGGGGGAAATTGCTTTCTCAAACGAATAAAGGACTAGACAAGAATATCTCAGGAGCACTGTCTCTATTCATTCTTCGGTTGATGGACATCTAGGCTGTTTCCAATTTCCTCCTCTGAACCACGGAGCAGTAATGAATATGGATGAGCAAGGGCAAAATAAATCTTTTCTAAGTCTCACGTGAAAAGCAGGCAGAACAAGGGAGGAGGAAGTAGTCCTCCTGCGCTAAGGAAAAGTCTTCCCAAGGCTTTATTTCAATGAATGAAGATTGGGTTTCCATTGGTCACTCAAGAAATGATAACTGCAAGGCTGGGAGGTGGATGAGTGGGGACACTGCTTACTCTGCAAGCGCCAGTACCCTCACTGACCACCAGCACAGTGGCCCGTCTGCAACCACAGACACGGGAGGATGTCAGGGACTCTCCCGCTGCCACGCTGGCTGAAGTGGGGAGCTCCGGGGTCAGTGGGCAATCCTGTTCCAAAGCACAAGGTGAGGAGCATTCCGGGAAGACTCTGAGGTTGCCCTCTGGTCTCCACGTGAGCACCAATGTGTGGGTATACACACGTGAACGTGTAAGCACGCCTCCCCCTCTAGACACGAGAAAAAAGAAAAAGAACTGAGCCTCAGTGTTGGTCATGTATCACTGTCAGCATCTGGGCCACAGCAGCACAGACGCAGAGGGGAGATGCGCCGCTCTCTCAGGCTCTCGTCGGGAGTGGAGGTGGGGACAGGCAGGGAAAACACAAAGTTACAGTCAGAAGGGGAGTAAGTTCTGGCTTCTCGCTGTACGGATAAGAAGAGTTCAGCTGATTTCCATTGCACGGAAGATTGGCCGTAGTTAACAGCAGGGCACTGTGTATTTCCAAACTGCTACCGAGAGAAAGGTGATTGTTCTCACCAAAAACGAACGCCCCATGTCTGTAGAGCGAGGTGCTCTAAAGACCCTAATTTGACAACTGTAGTGTGCCTGTGTGCCACCGCCGCAGAAGGCAGCCCACAAGAACATGCCAACCGAAAGTAAAATAAGACCCCGAAAATAGAATAGCCAAAAGATTAAGGAGGTTAAAGATGACAAAAGACTGTTGGGAAAGGAAAACTGAACAGCGCCGAGGGACTGGAAGCATTGTGGGTAGTTTTAATGTTCAAAACTAGAAACTACACACACCTCATTTTGAACATGAGGTCTGAGAGACTTCTGAAGTGGGGTGCGGGTGTTACCTGGACAGTTGTCTTTGTCCGGGGAAGCTCACTCCCGGCAATGAAGGAAGGCTGCCGTGGAGAAGGCAGCTGTAGGTGAATTTGTGCTGGGAACAGAGAAACCCATGAAGCTGGGACTGAGTGAGAAGGGAGGTTGGTGAGAGGGGAAGCAACAGTGTGAATCAAGGCATGGGTCACGGATGACCCTGTCAATGAAGGCAACAGCTGGCTTTTTCTTCTGCTGGTAGTTACTTCAAGGTTGCTTAGCGAGTAGAGGAAAATACCCAGACTTGCACAGGTACAGAGAGTGGAAGGCTCCCTCTGGTGGTCAGTCTGGGAAATGCAGGGGCACAGCAGTTGCCTGTGAGGACGAGGACTTGGACTTGGGCTTGGACTTGGTGGTGGGGACAAACTGACGACATGCTTGCAAGACCTCCAGCAGCCTGGCTCCAATCCAGGCCCACCAGTTTCAGGGTACTTGGATAAACGAACCACCGACTTTGCATTGTAATCGAACTACCTATTGTAATCAAAATTTAAATCTATCTTGCATTGATCTCATTTGCTAAACAAGCGAGTGTCTTAGCAGAGGACCTGAAGTACTGAAGGTGACATAGCAGAAGCAAGGTGGCTTTGCCTAGTAGCAGGTGCTTCTTGATGCCATAGATGGTCTCAGTGGCACAGAAATTTGAGTGAAACCACAGGATCTCCTCAGCTTTGTCCCATTAGTGCTGTCTCTTGAAAAACAACGACATGGGAGATTCCCCAGGAAGATGTCCCCTTCTTGCAGAACAAGATTGCCCTGTGTCCGGCGCTCAAGTATTACGACAGCAGCCCACATCCCTGGGTGTGGCCACGGAACACCTGAGAGAATGGTCCACCCTATAATCACTTTAATTTGTTAATTTGTGATTAACCCGTCTTCCTCAAACCTGTGTTCCTGGAGAGCAAGTAGTGGTGTGTGTGTGTGTGTGTGTGTGTGTGCCCAATGTGCACATAAAGAATATGAATGATGTGTTGGTACCAATGAAGGAAGATTTTTGTTGGAGAAGAAATTCTAAGAATTTGGAGCTAGGAAGATGGTTCCGTGGGGAAAGAACTTGCCAGGCAAGAGTGAGGCCCGGAGTTCGGATTCCCAACACTCAAGGAAATGCTAGGGCTAGGCGGGTGTGGCAATCTGCCTGCAATTGTAATCAGAAGTGAGATATAAGGGATCCCTGGAGCAAGCTGCCTAGCCAGACTCCCAGGATCTGTGAGCTCTTGGGTTCTGTTCAGAGACCCTGTCCCAATGAATAAGTGGTGAGCGATCAAGGAAGACTCCCAACATCAGGCTTGGGACTCCACACACAGTGTCATACCTGTGTACACACACCTGCTTACTCACGTGCATGCACACCTATGTGAACATGCATATACATCCACACACATCACACACACACAGATGCATGGAAAAATAAGAGGAAACTCTGAAGCATTCAGCAATCTAGTTCTGTTATAATCTGAAGCTCACTTCTGTATTTGGGCTCCTATTGGAAGTTTATATTTACTTATAAATTTACAGAAAGGTGAAATAAAATTCTGAAATACACAGCAGTTTGACAGTCACTGAAAAACAGAAAGTTCCCTGCCTTTGTGTTCTAGTGATCAAGAGAGGGCATGTGTGTGATGTCGTACGTTGTGATAGTGTGCATGGAGGCTGCATGTAGCTGGCAGGTGAAGACATTTATATACACTGCAATCCTGTAAGACAGAATGGAAAGTTGCCCAAGTGAGGCGCATGACCCTGAGGGAGGGAAGACAGGAAACATGAGAAAGGAATGCGGCGTGAGCAGTATCTGAGATGCCACAGCCGCCAGCCCCAGAGCTGAGCCACATCAATTCATTCTCCATCTATCCCAGCTCTGAGGTCTGCGGGAGAAAGAGTTACAGGCACCTGGACCATTCCTGAGAGTGCGGGACACTGAGAACTAACACCTCTTGGGACCTGGAGTTGGGGAGGCATTTCTTTACCCCTTCATATAATTTTAAAAGATCTTTGTGTTTAGCAAATGCCTGGTATTCTTGACTTGATACATCAGTCCTAGAGAGAGGTCTTGGGCATGTGACAGGGCTTGCTTCTCCACACATCTTTCCATTGAATTTTGGTTAGCACCCCTTTGGTCTTAGTGAGTGTTGCATCACTGTAACAAAGTATCTCAGGATGGGTACTTTGTAAAGAAAACAGGGTTATTTGATTCAAGACTTTAGTGTTTATAAAATTCAAGCTTCCTAATGCTCCTATCTCATTAAACTGATGATGTCATAACATCACAGAGAAGCATAGAGGAGCTGGCTAAGTGTAGAAGCGGGCAGGATAGTTTAAGCACACCATAAAGTTTTATTATAACTCTAAAGAAGTTATAATAAACTAGTCATATGGGAACTGCCTTGTGCCTGTAAAAATGGCTCATCCCTTTGGAGGGAAGAGTACTCAGGACTTGATGCCTCCCATGATGCCCCACGTTTTAAGGATTCCAACAATTCTAAGTGGTACCATACTGCTGATCCATCTTCCAGCACACTCACCTAGGGGACCAGCCACACCCCAGGATAGTACAGAAGTCCTTGATCTTCAGAACGGTTCTAAACCTTGTTTCCCCCCCCATCTTGACAATACCATTTCTCCTCTTCATTCAGCTCTTGCTTATTTTGTGCATGACATAGATTCCTCAGGGGTTGGCTGTAACTGTTTGCTTTTCTCTCTTCTCATTCCCTGTCTACAACCTGAAACAATAGGTTCAATTGCTCAATAGGTTAAATGCTCAAGTGCATTTAAATTTATAACACCCAACACTACTTCAAACTATTTGATAGAACACACGGAGTCCCATTATATTCAAACATTTATTTGCCAGCTGTGAAGATACAGGTCCAAGCAGGACCAGTCCCGACCTGCTTGGACCACACACTTTGCTAGGAATAGGGAGGGGTAACTTTCTCAGGATGAATAAGACAGGGCGATGAACTGGAGAGTGACGATGTTTCACCATGTCTTAGAGTGCCCAGGCAAGGCTTCTCCTAGGCAGTGACATTTGAGCATAGCTCTGAGCCATCAGAAAGAACGAGCCATAGGCAAGAATGGTGCAAGAGCACTCCATGCCCTCATTATAGATGTCTCCCTAGTCAGGACCGCACATCACGACTTTACCAAAAGAGCTTCCATTCTCTAAGTTCTCAGAGCTACTAGCTGTTTACCAGCGTCCCTACAGGAACAGTTTATCTGAAACCCGAGTCCACCTTCTCACAGAAAAATGGTGGCCATGGTGGGAAATTGATCTTTCACCAAACACTGCCAGTATTGGGAGTGGTGGGACAATTAAGAGGCAATTATGTTACGAGAGACCTGCCCTCATGAAGTGACTGATGTTCCCTTGATGGGATGAATGTGTGGATTCTCATTCTCAGGGCCTGCTTTAGTGACTATGGCAGTGATTCCAGATCTAGGTTGTCCTTTTCTGTCTCCCCCAAAGCATCAGTCTGTCATTAGAGCCAGGCCCTGGCCTCACATGCCCAAATGAACTTTTCCTTCCTAAACCACTCAGTCTCAGACACACGGATACAGCAACAGAAAAAAGAAGAGCATCGGTTCTCTCTTTCCTGACCTCTCTACCTTTCTATGGAAAGTCTAGTTGCCTGGAAAGTCTGGTTGCCCAACACATACGGTTCTTTCCTTAAGCCCGGGTGTGTTTGTGAAAGTTCTCACAGCCCTTCGTTCCCCAACTCCACACTCCTACAGTGCAGACAGTGTTGCCACGTTCTTCCCTACACAACCCATCCCTTGACCCCCAGGTAGGTGAGGGATGATACCAACTGAATTCTTACAGCACCGTGGCGTGCGCTTGGCGTGTTACAAACAGGCACATACTCTCTCAAAGGCACTTTTAATATTAATTAGATGAAGAGACCAAGGCTTTGATATCTCCCAGGTCATGACCGGTCGATGACATTTCTTTCTATTTCCTAGCTTAGGCTTCACGTTTTCCTTTGAATCATGATTACCTTTTCTTCGGCCACCAATTCTCTGGCTCTGAGAAACAGTAAGTCTGTTTTGCTCTTTTGTACTCTCTCTATCCACAGTGCCCCTCCCTGCCCATTTATTCAGGTCGCCCTTGCCCTTTGCTTGGCTTAGATCACAAAGAGCCACATGACATATCTTAGAATAGATACTTTTGGCTTCTAATCATACATATTTTTTTTTGGAGGGGGGACATGC
The DNA here is from genome assembly GCA_004026605.1 of Ondatra zibethicus. Taxonomy (NCBI): domain Eukaryota; kingdom Metazoa; phylum Chordata; class Mammalia; order Rodentia; family Cricetidae; genus Ondatra; species Ondatra zibethicus. The sequence continues at coordinate 32,048 of PVIU01002009.1, forward strand.
CTGTCTTGTAGCAGACCATGCTGTGAATCAAAGACATGAACTATTGAGATAATGTGAGGGATTGACTCCCGCGTGTCTCTCTGCTTTGCTTTGTGCTTTCTGGGACATTGCTTCACTGTCTTTGAAATAGAGTTGATGATAATGATGCTGACCTCCTTGGGTCAGAATGTGTGGGCATGTGGTAAGGTTGAGGTATAATAAACATTCAGCACATGTAATTTTACATCTCTGCCCTGCATGGTATATAGGAATAACATGGCTCCAAGGAATATGCTTTTAATTGAGATCCAATCAAATCATCAAACAGTCTCCTAGGTATCACTAATGAGAAAGAGCAGCTCTTCCAAATGGTGAGGTAGGCAGAGTGGACTGGAGTCATCCTTGTTATTGTTTGTGAAAGGGGGTTGACACGTTAGAGAGGAGGTTATGGGATCACACTGCCTAGGTCAGATCCACACACAGGACCCTGATGCTGCTTGGTCTTGTCTTCCACCAAGTGGACACAGTATCTTCTGATAAGAGAGTTCATGTGAGGACTGGGAGAATGAATGGAAAATTCCTAACCTCCACTAAATGCTGGCAGCTGAGATGCTTGCGTGTTGACTTTGGCCTGCTCTCATGTCAGGTCTCCGATGGAGGTCCAGATCACGTTTATATCATGAACGGAGGAAGGAGAGATAAGAACTTTCTGGAAGATTCTGTATCCCAAGCAGAGTGGGGGATAGGATGAAGAAAACACTCCAAGGAGGCGTCAAGAGTCAACCTATGAGCAGATTCACAGGGTTTCCTTGCTTGGGGCAACAGATTGGCAGGACAGTGGCCATATTCCCGCTCCACCCTCTTTCTCAGTTCCCATATTCAGTTGGCAAAATTCCCTTTTCTGCCAGGTCTGTGTGCTTCTCGCCTGCTGCTCTGCCTCGGCTTTGGTTCAGAGTTTCTCTTCACATTTCTGCTCAGGTGACTGTCACAGTCTCCCTGTGGTCCCCTCTCTACTTGAACAGAAGTGAACCTGCTTGAAGGACGTGACTGCAGGGAAGAACCGTATGACAACATTGGAACATGTGCCATGTGCCGCATGCCCAGACTATCAGCGGCCCCGGTTCCTGCACACACCATCTCTCTGTAGTTGACATAAGCCGAGCTGGGTGAGCTTCTCAAGAACTAGAAGACTGACCGCGTGAACCCCCAATTCTGAGAGCACTGCATTGAAACCTAATGCTTCTTTATCCACATGCTCCTCTACTTCACCACAAAACACGATAAGATCCCCTCCAAGATCCTTACCCCCCCTTAATGTCTATGTAGCTTGCATTTGATATACACTCCTCAAAGGCCTTTTCTTTATCAGGCAGTCGGCCAAATCTCTATAGTCTTAGGTGGAAAGATACTATTTCAGACTCAATGAGAAAACACTACACAGACTATAGTTGGGAGAGTGGGGACTCTATCCCTGAGGTCTCCTAAGTTTTAAGTGGGCAGGCACTAGCCTTTACCTACTATGAGATTGGTACGTGGGACATCCTCATTTGAGGAGACATTCCCACAGAATTACGCACTTCCGTGAGTGACACGTGGGATATGAGTTGTCTTGTGATTGCATGTGGTTTTCTTTTTTGTTCCCCCAGAACACCCTGGGAGACTGATACAAGCCAAACTTGCTTATCACGTTCTTCATGTGCCAGAAAGATTGAAACATTTTCATTAGTGCATAAGGATCCCCACCCAAGTCTCCACACTAGAGAAATCTCTCTCAGTTTGCATGCATTGTATGGCATATGTGTGAGTGTGTGAAGGTGTGAATGCCCCGTATGTACATGGGGGCCAGAGGAGGACATCTCTGCCTTATTTCTGTGAGATGGAGTCCCTCACTGAACTTGAAATTCACTGTTTTGAACAGAGCGGTGGTCAGCAAACCCTAATCCTTCCACCCCTGTCTTCCCAGTAACGGGGTTATAGGTATGCATAGTTGTACCTAGACTTCTGTATGAGGACCCTCAGGTCATTAAGCTTGTGCAGTAAGTGTCCTTACCTACGGAACCATCTCCTGAGCCCCCACAACAGCGATTTTAGCCAGGAAAACAGTGCAGTAAAGGGACATGGCTGGAGGTTTTACATCTTCGTCAAATTGGGCTGGGCAGTTCTCACTACTGTTCTTTTAGGAGTAAGGTGGAAGAGGGCAATTGTGATTGATGGGGCGGCACAAGAAAAGCCAGGCAAGGTGGCTCTTGGCTTTGAGTAACCTTGGGCAAATCCTCTGGATTCTATTTTTAAGAGCAGGGAACTCTCAGTCCTTATTCCTGCCTGGTCCAGGGTTCATTGAGAAGCAAGAAATGTCTGGGGTCATGTAAGCTAAACTTTCACATTGACTGTACCATGCACTCTGACACATTAGCTATGAAGTCTGTGTGTAACATTTCCATGGAGGGTCCAACTTCACATCCATAGCCATTTCCATTGACACTGAGGTGATATTCTGACGAGGGCTCTTGGTATCCACAGTGCCATTGAAAGAGTGATGCTTTTTAATGTAAGTATTTGCTTATTGTTTACCTGAATTTATTTATCGATTTGATACAGCACCAGATTGTTCTTTGCCAAAAATGAATGCACTCAAACACCCGAGGATTTTAAAATTGATCTCTTGAATTCAACGTCTGCCAAACCAAGTTAGTTTTAACCCTCTGCTTAAAAATTAAAAGAAAAAGGGAGGGCAAAGGCATCCCCAGCTCCAACTTTCACAATGACAGTTTGAAACACACAGAATGTACCTTAAGTCAGTCGACTGTGTGTTCTTACTTCACTGCAATGTTACGAGGGTTTGGGGATGGTGGGTGGAAATTGGTGTGGCTTCTAGGGCTACAGTTCGCAGTGGAAACCCGAGGAATTGACTCTCTGAATGTTTGATGTAAATACCGTTTAGTTTGACACAACATTTGCAGACCTGCTGGATTACCCAATAGCTGTAGACCAGAGAGGTGCGATGATGTTAATCAGTCAGTGGGGATTAGGTACACGGAAGAGATGTAGGGGGAGGACTAAGAGATCTTTGGCTGAAAGGGGTAAAGATGAAGGCACAAAGCATGAGCAGCCTCTGGTGTGACTATGGTAAACCTTGTTTTGAGGAAGAAAGGTGCTTTTCACTGTGACGAAATACCCTGCAAAAGCAGTTTAGGAGACTAAGGGCTTATTTTGGCTCACGGTTTGAAGGGGATGAAGAGGGTGGCTGGTTACTTTGCCCTCATAGCCAGGAAGCCTGGTTTTCAGCTTACTTCCTCCTATTCACCCTTTAATCCAGTCTAGGACGCTGGTCATGAGAAGGTGCCTTCTACATTCACGATGAGTCTCCATTTCTGAATTCAGACCCTCTGGAAACGCCTTTCCAGGCACACCTCAGGCCTATCTCCTAAGTGATTCTGGATCCAATTTGATGATCACCATTGAATTCTTTTGAGCACTAACATACTGGTTTTCTCTGCTTCCTGACCATGGATACAGTGTGACCAGCTGCCTCATGTTCCTGCATCCATGCCTCCACTATCATGCTATGAGTTTCCAGAAGCCCTTTCGTTCTTAAGTTGATCTTTTTTTTTTTTCAGATATTTTTGTCGCAGCAAGGAAAGTAACTTGCACCAAGGGTAAATATTTCCTCTCTCGCACTTACAATTACACTGATTTTAAAAGAGTGAGCTGATTCATAAAAGAAAGAAAACTAAAGACTTTAAAACTCAAGAAGAAAAGATAAGCCATTGGAAATAAATCAGGTTCTTAACTGTTACTGGTCCAAGGATGCCTGAGCGCCTGTTCACTTTTGGATGGAAGGGGAGGCAGGAGGAAGGTCTTCTGAGGGCTGGTGTACTCAGAGCGGAGACCTAATGTCCTTGCATGTGCAATAGAAGCCAAACCAAAGAACGCATATGGTGCATGTCCACATGTATCATGGATGTATAATGGCAGATGCATGTGAGGTAGATGTTTCTAATGAAATTTCCAGGCATTCAGCCTCCAGGGTATTTTCTGGATGACTGTAATTTTAAACTTTCCAAAGACTGAGATTTTCTAATAAAAATCAGCATCCCAAATCCCTCCGCAAAGGGAGAGCTGATAAAAGCCCTTCAAGAAAACATGTAATCATACATTCATGAATCTTCCTTGTAGAAGAATTGAATCAGGTTATACAGTGACAATCTGGTAAAAGAAAACTTAAAAAAAAAAAGCAGAAGGAAAGCATCCCAAACAAGACGTGCATTTCCTGTTGAATGATCTTGGCTTGAAATTGGAGTGTCAGAGTGCTCTCTGAATTGACAGCAATGTGCTGCTATGCCCTTGTGCACTGCCATGTTCTCTGACATCTTATTGAGGGCAACGTACTGCTTGCCCTGGGCCAATTAAGGATGCTGTTAATGTAAGGGAGACACTGGTAGCTCTTATTTATTTGTTAATTTCGTCAGGCCCCTTTCCTGCTACAGTGATCATTCAGCCAGCTAATTCGTTCCCTTCTTTTCACTCCCTGGGAAAAAAAAATACCAAGGCCCCCTAGTAGGCATTTTGCCCAACATTGTTGTAGCCTGCCAATAATCAGACTGTACAATGAGGTCTTGTGAAGCCAGAAGTTAGTGACCTTGTAACCCTGGCATCATGGGTGAAGAGGAAGACTTCAGGATTGTCAGCGAACTTGGACCCAGATCCAAGGCATAGCGCTCAAGTTCACTGACCTTGCAATTGTGCATGAACTTGGGAAAGATATGCATGAAGATGCATCTCTTGTCCACTTTGGATTTCTGTTCATTTCCTGTCATGTGTCCTGGTGCTGCTTTAAGCAATGAAGATCAGAAGTTCCCGATAAACCCACGAGTCTCAGTAGACCGGACTTTACCTCTTACCCTCCTTCCTGATTCATGTGTCCTGCCTCCCTTTCCTATGGCACAAGACTATCTCTAAGATATATCTTTAGATCGTGGGATCAGCTATAAACACACACACACACACACACACACACACACACACACCACCCAGGAAACGGATGGTTATCATCCCTTAAGAAGTGTATAAAGACATAGAAGAGTCCTGGTCAGGATGCAAACTTCTCATTCCCAGCCAAGATGGAATTGTGATGAGAACACAGTTGGTGTGGCAGTATGGAAGCAAGCCCCGCTCTACAGACTGATCCACACCTCTGCCCACATAAAAGCCATGGACCAGGTTCTCCTACTCAGAGATGATTATATAATCAGAATTCTGGCCCAATGAATGACCTGATGGGTGCATCACATGATAGCATTATTAGGAGGCAGGAAAGGCAGGAGATATGGGCAAGCTGGCTGACATCAGGATGTATCATTGGAGCTCTATCTGTCCTGAACTCTTCTTGTATTCTTGCATAGATGTCATGATGTAGACAGCTTTGCCTTAACACACCTTCCTCAGCCTGATGGACGGTCACCTCTGAAACCACGAGTCAAAGTGAATCTTTCCTGTTTGAAGTTGTTTCCTCAGGAATTTGGTCATAGACACACAAAGGTGACTAACATGACATTATTTCATCTGTCACAGCTCAAGGTCAAACTATGTTATTCATCTTTATATCCCATGTTTCTCTAGTTTGGTGCCCGTACAACTCAGGCCCAGTGTTTGCCGGTTCATCTCCGACCTCATGCTACCCAGATGCCATTTCCAGAAATGTCAGCTTATAGCCCCACAAAAAGGGAAATGTGTGTCCAGTTTTCCCTTCTCCTCTCCCTCTCCATTTACCTCCTTCCTCTCTCCTTTCTCTTCCTGCTTCTCTGTGCTATTTCTGAACCATTAGCTAAGGTTAAAATTTAGCAAATATAATAAACAACAGTGGAGCACAGGGCGGGGGAAGAGGAGGAGAGAGAAGCATTTTTCAAATTGGGCCCAGAGCCCAGTAACATGCAAGGGACCATGTATTTTCTTTGAAAGCTCTGTTTCAGTTCTGCAACAGCAAGAAACAGCAAGGCTGGCAGAGCGCTTTCCAGCCCCTTGATTCCTTAGGACACAAGGCTGTTGGAACACCTCCTGTCTGCCCATTGTTGACAACTTGTTTGGCTTCAGGGAGACCCAGCATCTCTTCTCAGCAAGGGGACTTACCTAACACTTCACTTTCAGAGGGAGGCCAGAGGCCCTGCTGAGGCTCTTTACCCTCTGGGAACATAAGTGGTCCATTTTGAATATGCCTTCTCAATTACCCCATCTCCGCCTGCAGAAGCAGGGTTGTGAGTGGGAGGAAGGAAGATTGAGCCGGGCTGACTTTAGGTACCAATCCTTTCTGAGAGAAACAATAGTAGCTTTCAGCTGCAGGGGGAAAATTCTGGAAAGTTTCCTGTTCCTCTCAGGAGGGAGGGACAGGCGAGGGAGTTGCAGAGTTGCCTGTAAGAGCTTTCCCAGCGTGTAGGTGCGGGGCTGGGGAAAGGAGGAAGAGGTTAAATGAGACTTTCAAAAAGCAACTTCAGTATTTCTCTGTATGCCCTTCCTCTGACCAGGAAGACCTCGGGTCCCGTGCGCATGCAGCTCTTCATTTAGATCTGTCACATTTGGTCTGGATGGGAGGTCACAACCAGCTCGAGGGGCGCAAGCGTGACTGCCACCAGCAGCTGGTGTCTCTTGGGCACAACCGAAGATTAAAATCTTTTGAGCTTGGAGGTGGCCACTAACACCTTTAATCCCTGCACTCGGGAGGCAGAGGCAGGCGGATCTCTGTGAGTTTGAGGCCAGCCTGATCTACAAAAGTGAGTTCCAGGACTGCCAAGATTGTTACACAGAGAAACCCTGTCTTGGGAAAAAAAAAACCGAACTAAAAATGAATAATAAAAAAAAAACCCACCCGGCAATGTTTAGCATCTCTTCCCCAGAATTGTACGGACTGAGGTTTGTTGAGAACCATGTCTATCAGAGACAGGAAACACAACTGAGAAACCTATAGGTATCCTTCTAGTGTTACGTTGTCTATCACAACGACGGGCTCTAAGAGGCTCCTTCAGACATTTCTGTTGGAGGCAGGCACCTTTGATGGAGGTGAGAGGGGCCACGCGAGGTGACCCGAAAAGAACAGCAGAAGGGACTCAAATCTTTTTCTTTCACTGAACTTCACTTCTGGATCTTTTTGTTCTTTGCCAGGAACAGAACCATAAGTTTTTACAGACAGAAAAACAAACCATAATATCAAGCCTTCTAAGCTCCTACTCCCAAATGTCTCGCTGAATCAAACAGAATGAAGGGCACTTTTGCAGGGAATGTAACTGTTTTGTAGGATCAAGAATGCAAACCTATAATTTGACGGCTTTGCAATAGACAGCAACCGAATAGTGCTAACTAATAATCAGAGTATTAGAGGTTCCTTACCATAAGACTTTATTATAGATTTATACTGTGGAACAAATAGCTTATACTAACAGTGTAAAAGGTACCCAGGAAAGAGAATAACAAGATGGAGGAATTCAAATGAATAAAGCTTATTCAGGAGGGCTTGCATACACATCTACTCATTAACCAGTTCTCTGGTATCTAAGCAATGGCTACATGCTGAAGTCTAGTCAGAAGGGAACAGATATATTCTTGCCAATATTTGTCCAAGCAATTCATCAATATTGAAGGATGTTTCTAGGCTCCGAAGATGCCTTCGTTGTCAGGGGCACTTGCCAGTCTGAATCAGCAATGTTAGTGTAAATAGATTGTCAGTAATAGTCACCCCCCTGTCTCCACTGTCCCACAAGGTCACTAGCAAGCTGTCCTTATCCCAGGGTGACTAACTGTCCTGGTTTACTAAGGGCTGGGGGGGGTGTCTCTGGGGAAGGGGAACTTTTAAGTTTATAAGAAATCTGGTCACCCTGTCTCTTGTCTCCTCTCCTCCTCTCTCCCACATCTTGCCCTTGGCTGTCAGTAACTAGCATTAATTCTCCAAGCTTAACCATATAGATGGAACTGAAGCACATTTAATCAGTGACACACAGGGAGGAAAGTCAAGAACAAAGAATAAAGCTGATTATAAATGCTAGGCTCTAAAAAAACAGCTATGAGTCCCCTATGCTACCGAGAAATTCTGCGGTGAAAACAAAACTCTCTGTGCTAGCTTTTGGGAGGCTCCATGCTTATTTCATTAGAAAACTTCTGGTCTGTTTGAAAGGACAAAGTAGCCCAAATAACAGCTTCTTAGAATTTATGACTCACTGCTGGGGTGAGATTTTTCATCAAATTACAAAATTTGCAGGAGTTTCAATATTACCTGAGAATAAGTTTGAAATGAAAATTTCCATTTTCAAATTAGAGACTCTGGATGGGGGGGCGACGCCCATCTCTGTCTTTTCTACCTCTCCTGGGAATGCTGGCATACACAGGAAATTTGAGAACCACTGGATGAAGCCACTCACACTCTACTGCCCCACTTGTGATTGACACCCCTTATTCTTTATCAAAGTGGGGTGGTGGAGGATGGGGTCCCACCAACAGCAAATGTAGCACATGGTGCCAGACTGGCGATCCTTCCTCAGTATCTATGCAGCAACAATGGTCTCCTCCATGATTCCCACTAACCCCCTCCTATCTGCTCATGAGTTAATATCAATTATGAATTGGCACAGGACTTCATTGAATTGGCCCTCCTCTCTGGGTTACTGCTACAACTATTCAAAAATTACCTGGCATTTTCCATTTATTTTAGCATCATGCCAAAGGTATTTTATTTCTTTAAAAGCAGGGAAAGCATAAACTTTATGAGGAAGGTAAGTATACCACATGAATTATCCATTATCTCAAAATGAAATCATCATTACTCAAACTCCGAAACTGGATTTTGTAAGCACTACAGCTTTCCTAGGGATTCCTTTACAAGGGCTGTCTGTCTGTGGTGGTCAGGGAAGACTCAGGGCTGCTGGCTTCTGCCTGGGAAGAACTCCTTCAGATCATTCACATCGTCCCATGCCATTGCCTTCTTGCCAAGCCACTAAAAACAGCCGTCATTTCAACATGAGGGGGTTGTGCTCTGGCCCTTGATGGGTTGGAAGGTGGAGTGGTCCTTTGGTGGATAATTACATTTAGATGAGATTGGGAGAGTGGGATTTCCACAGTTAGATCAGGCTCCTTCTAGAATGAAAAAGAAACCAGAGTTCATCCTCTTTCCATCACATGAGGACACAGAGAAAGTCATGGTCTACCAGGCAGGAAGGAGGCTGTTGGGGTGGTGGGGTGGGGGAAATCAGCACCTGACCTTGGGCTTTCAACTCCAGAATTAACTATGTGGGGAAGCCCTTATTTGAGCAACTCTGTATGGGATCTTGCTGTACCAGCTCAAACAAATATACATAGCAAATACTCCAAACTTCTAACTTGACTTCCTAGTCCATATGCAGGTGAATGGTCTCGACAGTGGAGAAGTTTTAGACTCATTAAGACCTTCCATGGAGTACTATGAATAACTATCAGAGTCCTTGTTTAAAGGTGGAAAACTGAGGTCCTTAGTGGCCTAATATCTTGGTTGGTGACAAGACTGAACAGGAGTAGCTCTTAAGGTAGAAATCCTATCTTCCAGTTCTGTTGACAAAACGTGGTTGTTCTGATGGCACAAGTGTCTCTATAGATACTAGATTGTCATATAGAATCTGGCACAAGGTTGTTTATCCATGTGAAATTACTTGAATTAATTATTAATAGAAAGTACATACTGTTTGTTGTTCTGGGATCCGTTGTTCTGACACATTAGGTAAGATGGGACCTTTACAATTTATTTTCTTCCCTGTCCCTAGATACTGGTGCTTCCAAAGGGACAGTGCCAGTGCCCTCTTCAGCACATGCTCATAAATGAGATGTCAGTTCAAACCCCATTCAGTTCCCAATAGCCGCACATGTGTTAATTTACAACTGCTGCTCTCTTCCTGTCTGGGGCTTAAAAGGGAAGGGAGTGTGGTTCCCCACATCAGCATCAGGCAGACCATCTCACATGGGTCAGCAGCCCTGAAGAGGATGGACAAGGGTGGCGCTTCGCCCTTCTTCAGGGCCTCCCAGCCTGGCACTTTCTAACACACGTGGGTTATGATATCAGAGTTATTCCTTTATGATGACTCATTGGGATGCATTTGCTTAGGGTGCGGCCACCCTGGCTTCAGACAATGGGAGACTCATGAACATTAGTCAGACACGCTCTTCTACCTGCATCCCAAGATGAGTGTTCACACCTGGGATGCTGAGCCTGGTGGCTTCACAATATCTGCACAGAAGTCTCTGCTCTTCCATCTGCTTCCCTCACGAATATCCTGGTATTGTGTTAGAAGTCAGGCTGAAGAGATTCCGTTGTGGATATGTACCATGTGTTCATTAGCTATTCTTCTGATAGACATCCAAACATGGAAAAACAGTGCACATAAGAAATCCTTAACTTATAGACCAGAAACTTTACAGAAAATTCAATGATTCCCTGGTGACCTGGTGATGGTGGTGACTTCTAGCTTTACGTTTACTTTAAAAGTTCTTCTTGGATGTATTTTTTTTTGTGGATTTTGAACTGATCCCTATTGTCCTTGACTTTATATCCTTGTCCAAACTGGTTTATGACGGTGCTTGAACACATTGTTACTGAGCAAGGGTATAGAGGAATGGCTGATGAGACAAAATCCATGAGCAAGGGCAGACTGAGTAGCTTCAAGGGATAAGCAGCTATGTGTGCAATGGCTTCATTCATGGCTCCAAGACTGAACTTTGTATACCTGGTTGTAGAGGTGTACTTGTTGTAAACAATAAAAAGGGGGGGCTGGGGAGATGGCCCAAATGGGTGACATCCTTATTGTAAAAGTATGAGACCTGAGTTTGGAACCCTGAAACCATGTAGATCTGGACATGGCAGTACACATGTGTCATTCTGGCACAACCTCAGTGATATGGGGGACAGATGGGAATCCCTGGGACTTTTCCGGCCAGATAGCCTGGCTTACTATGTAGTCCAGGTTGGCCTTTAACATCTGCTCATCATGATTTCCAAGTGTGGGACTACAGGCCTGTGTCAACACGTGTCCCCCTCCAAACCTAGTCCCAGTCTGTGAAGGACACAGAGAATACATTTTTCACTATGACCATTGCTATGCTGCCAGAGGAGAAACTGAACTCCAGCATCTTTGAGTAGATATGCATTTGTCTCTAGATTAACAAATTAGTCTTGGGATTGATATACTCCAGCATTCTCAGAATATAATAAACACACATTGGCATCCTCACCTGACTCAGATCAAAGAGGATTTCTAAGGTGGGGACATTAAGAGTCACATGTAGGTTCAGGGGAGGTGGCTCTTTCTAAAAGAGCACTGCCATGCAAGTATGAGGAGCGGAGTCTGGATTGCCAGCACTCACCTAACAAAAAGCTGCGCATAAGCAGGGAAATGCAAATCAAAATGACTCTGGGATACCCATCATACGTCAGTCAGAATGGCTAATATAAAAACCACTGATGATAGCTTATGCTGGAGATGCGTAGTAAGAGGAACACTGCTCCATTGCTGATGGGAGTGCAAGCTTGTACAGCCACCTTGGAAATCAGTATGGCGGTTGCTCAGAAAATTGGGAATCAACCGATTTCAAGACCCAGCAATACCACTCTTGGGCATATACCCAAAGGATACTCAATCATACAACAAGGACATTTGCTCAACTATGTTTATAGGAACATTATTTGTAATAGCTAGAACCTAGAAACAACCTAGATGCCCCTCAACCAAAGACCATATAGAGAAAATGTGTACATTTACATAATGGAGTATGACTCAGCAGTAAAAAACAATGACATCTTGAAATTTGCATGCAAATGGATGGAAAAAACCATCCTGAGTGAGATAACCCAAACCCAGAAAGACAAACAGGGCATGTACTTACTCACAAGTGGATAATAGACATAAAACAAAGGGTAACCAGCCTGTAGTCCATGACCCCAGAAAAGCTAGGTGGCAAAGAGAACCCTAAGAGAAGCATACTTGGATCCCCCTGGGAAGGAGAGATAGACATGATTTCCTAAGTAAATTGGGATTGTGGGGGTGGGGAGAGAAGGGATAGTAGAATGGGAGGAGGAGAGGAGAAGGAGATGGGGGAGGAGAACATGAGGGAATAGGATGACTGAGATGGGGGAAGGACAGAGAGGGAGAGCAAGGAAAGAGATATCTTGATTAATGGAGTCATTATGAGGCTAGCAAGAAACCTGGCACTAGGGAAATTCCCAGGAATCCACAAGGATGACCCCAGCCAAGACCCTAAGCAATAGCAGAGAGGGTGCCTGAACTAGTCTTCCCCTGTAATCAGATTGGGGACTCCCTTAATTGTCATTATAGAGCCTTCACCCAGCAACTGATGGAAGCAGATGCAGAGATCCACATCTAAGCACTGGGTTGAGCTCCCAGAGTCCAGTCAAAGAGAGGGAAGAGCGATAATATGAACAAAGGGCTCAAGACCATGATGAGGATACCCACTGAAACAGCTTACCTGAGCTAATGGGATCTCACTGACTCTGGACTGATAGCAGGGGAACCAGCAAAGGAACAAACTAGGCCCTCTGAATGTGGGTGACAGCTGTATGGCTGGGGCAGTCTGCGGGGCCACTGGCAGCAAGACCAAGATGTATCCCTACTGCTTGAGTCCATTCTCTTTGGAGGGATACCTTGCTGTGCTAGAGTTTGTTGATTCCCCATGGGAAGTCTTACCCTCTCTGAGGAGTGGGGTTGGGAGCAGGTGGAGGGTGTTGAAGCGGGGGAGGGAATGGGAACTGGGATTGGTATGTAAAATGAGAAAAGACTTTTTTTAAAAAAAAATTCTGGGCATGGCTGTGACACCAGTGGATGAGGAGGGAGCTAGGAATGCTGGGGCTTGCTGGCCAGAGATCCTAGGGGAAACTTACTATTATTCTTCTAAAGGAATATAGCAACAACGTGGCTTCTAAGGACGCATTGCTATACCTATAGATCAGTACCTCATTAAACCCGCCACAGAGATGCTTCTCCTTGCAGTAGATAAGAACTAACAAATTAATGCAGAGACCCATAACCAGACAATGTGCAGAGAGGAGAGACGTCGGAACACTCAGTCCTTTGGAGCACCATGCAGAAGAGGAGATGGAGAGTTGTACCATTTCTTTTGAAAAATGTTATTATGAATATGTATGTGGGGGGGAGGGGGAGAGAGGCAAAGGGAGAGGAAGAGAGAGAGAGAGAGAGTGAGAGAGAGAGAGAGGACATCATGTCAGAAACATTTTTCTCCTTCTACCATGTCGGTTCGAGTTGTCAAACTCAGGTCATCAGGCATGTGGCTACCCACTGGGCAATCTTATTGGCCCAGTACTTTTCTTTTTTAGATAACCTAAGAGTAAAGTTTTGGAATTAAACCTCAGAATAATTTGTTGCCCCTGACATGACAGAGTTGTTGGTTGCATTCAGGATGTCAGGACATTTCTTCTGCTGGTCTATCTGAAATTCTGCCCCACTGGCCTTCTGGGTAAAGAGCTTTTGCCTATGACTCTTAGTATAAAGTCCATATGCTCTGGGCTATGGTGCTCCAGAGTGAAGAAAACCAAGAATTCACTGGGAACCACTGTGCTGGGAAGTAACCTGTGGGCTAAATCCTTTACCGCTGTCCTGCCCTCATGCTGTGTTTAGGTTCTGAGTCAAATCTTTAAAAAGTAGATAATCAGGAAGTTCCCGGAGAAAACCCATCCACATTTGCAAGTTCCCAGCCAAGTATGCTACCAGATGGACAAGAATAAAACAATACTGCCGAGGTGCACACATTGTTGAACACAAGTAGTTCAACCACAGACACATTCTAATCACCTTGCTTACTATCCTATATCTGAGGGGAGGAAATAAAGAAGTAAAGCAATTTCCAAGAAAAAGTAGCCTTTCCTTTATTTATGAAATTGGATTTCTTTGTAGAGTCTCACTTTGTAGCCTAGGCTGGTTGAGAAAGTTTGCCCATTCTGTTGCTGCATCGTGAGAGGAGGAAGGCTATTTTGCCTCAATGGCTTGATCACCTGGAAGATGGCAGACCTTTTTTTTAACACTGCAGGGAATACTGTGGTTCGTGAATATAATTGTTGGTGTCATTGCTGGTGAAGCCAGAACTATTCCAGCCTCACCAACTCTGTCCGGCAATGCAATCATAACATCACGAAACTTTCAGCGTTCACCGTTTCTTCCTCTCTTCATGCGGCGTCTGCCCAATTTCTAAACCTTGCCTTCACACTGGCAGCCCTGCCTGTCAGCTATAGTTATCGTGTGATTCCTCTCCTGGCCATCACGCACGTCTCCGCCAAGTTCTTTCTGCCTGTGGACCCTCTTCATGGGGGACTTCAGAACACTCCGTGTCCTCTTTACTATCCACCTCTCAGGTCGCCTTTGCACCCAGCACCAGTGTGTGTTTGTACGAGGAGGCGCTGATGGATTGAATCACCTGCATAACTCCGGCGTTATCACTCCTTCCAGACCTCCCACCAAGTCTTGCAGAACAATCTGCCGCGTGCTCAGGCTTTCCTAATTGACTTAGGCTCTCACATATGCCCAGGGAACTCCTTCCTATGAGAGCTCGAACTCAGTATTCCTCACCACCACACTGGAGACCTCCAGCTGGGGAGAAGGGGCATCTGCTTCACCTGTGCAAGCACCATCTGCGAAGTCATTTGACTTGTAGCTAAGGAGCATCTTTCCTGTCTTTGCAACCCTAGCTAGAACAATCACCGACAATTAGAGGCAATCAGATTAAATGTGCTTTGAGAAATGAATGCAACAGGAAAAAGAAAAGTCTTATTTCCTTCTCATTTTAGTAGCTGTAATGAAGTTTCTATGGCTTTCAGCTGTTATTCCAGAAAGTTAGAGAGAAGGGTAGAGAGAGAGGGAGGGGGGAAAGGGGAGAGAGAGAGAGAGAGAGAGAGAGAGAGAGAGAGAGAGAGAGAGAGAGCTCCAGCTGTTGCTTTTGGGTTGAGGTGGAGGATTTCTTTCTCTGGGGGATTTCCTTATTGTTCTCTGACAGCAGAAAGCCATTTGAAAATAGCTGAGAACAAGAAACCTCATTTCTGCTCAAATACCCATGTCTTGTTTTCAATGTGATCAGTTACACTGAAATGTTTATCAGTGAAGTGGACGAGAAAGCTATTAAATGTCATTTAAAGAGAGATTGCCTGCAGGCACATTGCACGCCAATTGTCTTGAGAAACCTTTTATCAAACACCCCCTCTTCTTTTTGTGCTTAAATTTCCAAATCAAAGTATTGCCCGTTTGCACCAGATTTTTTGTCGAAATGAGAAAAACGCCTCGATTCCATCCAGTGGAACCTCAAGAAGCTTGGGAGAAGCAGAAAGCAAGAGAAGAATAGGAAGCCAACCCTTATGCATATCTGAATCAATGCAAACTCTAGTCTACTTGATATTGGTGCATGCGCATGTGCAAAAACACAGAGAAAATGGATATATTTTGATCTTCCACCAATGATGACCATTTTTGATAGGTTAAGGATAAAGATGGTGTCTTAGTCACTATTCTATTCCTGCGAAGAGATGCTATGACCACAGGGACTCTTATAAAATACAACATTTAATTGGGATTGTTTACAGTTTCAGAGGTATAGTTCATTATCACTGTAGTGGTAGCATGCAGGTAGGTATGGTGCTGAGAAGTAGTGGAGAATTCTACATTTTGATCCATAGACAAAGAGGGGGAGGAAAGAGAGAGAGAGAGAGAGATAGAAACTCTTGGCTTGGCATGGACTTTTGAAACCTCAAAGTCCATCCCCAGTGGCACACTACTCCAACAAGGCCACACCTCCTAATCTTTCTAATCCTTTAAAATAGTGCCACTCTCTAGTGACTAAACATTTAACCATATGAGCCTATGGGGGCCATTCTATTCAAAACACACAGAGGGAAAGACACATGATCTCTATGTTGGTTGGTGTCTCTACACTGTCTATAACAATATGTGCCTCTGGTCCACCCTAGAGCTATATAGATGGAGGAGAATGCAAATTCAGGTTCACTGTAGCACAGATTAACTGCTATTGGGTATTTAATATACGTTTCTTCCTTATGAAGATGATGGCCCACAGTTCAGGTGTTGTCCCAAGGGATGCTTCCCTTTAAAACACATCAAGATGGAGGTCTGTCAGAGTTCAAATAAAGAATGATTGATTGTAAATACTATTTTCAAAACCTCACCTAAAAGGTGTCATAAAGGATAATTTTTAATGGGCAAATCTTTAAAGGGGAATATCATTTTTAATTTTTAAAATTCATTTTGGAAGGAAATTTGTCAAAACAACAAGCTCTTTTCCTGGCTTTGGAAACAGGTATCATGAATACAAAGAAACACTTTGTAAATCATTTCTCGCCATAAATCTTAATTAGCATCCCGTGCTACCATGGTGTCCCAGGATGTGCTCAGTAGGCCTTTCTTGCCAATTAGATGATGCACCCCAGCTGTTGTTGAGGTTTTTCATTTGTTTGCATAGACTTACTTTTGTTCTTTGAGTTAATAGATTCCAGCCTTTATAGTATCATGACTAATGCCAACATCAGCACCTAACCAAGTGGTAAAACAGACAGAGGATAAGGTTGTTGGATTTCATATGGGTACTGAGAAGTATTTTTCACAGCGAAGAGTCAAGAGCTTTGTGTTATTTAGGCTGGTGAGTGAGAGCTTTTTGGTATTTAGTTGATTTCTTCCATAAGAGATAAGGTTGTTTGATTTATAGACTAACTATGATTTACTGATTTATAGATAAAGTAGCTATGGTTTATGATCTCTACTTCTCATCTATATCAGTATATCTGTGAGATTTTTTTTATAGGGGTATGCACTGAATTGGGGTCCCACTTTGATCATAAGCTGACTTAAAATCATCCTACGTAGCTCAGGCCTGGCTCAGCTTGTCATCCTTTTGCCTTAGCTTCCCTAGTAGTGAGATTCTGAGTGCACAGGGAGCACACTTATTTATCATCTTGCCACTTATATGTATATGTTGGTTATACGTATATGGGTACTGCATGTGTGAGTGTGTATATGTATATATCATGTTTAAAATGATATCACTCTTGAAGTTTTTTTTTTAAGTTTGTCTTTCTTTACTCTTGTCTGTTTGTGTGTGTTGCATGCTTGTGAGTGTGGAAGCCTGTGGAAGCCTGAGGCTGATGCTGAAATCGTCCTTGCTTTCTTTTCCACATTGTTCTTTGAGGCAGGGTTTCTCAACCAAATCCATAGCTCACAGATATGGGTAAACTTTCTAGCTAGCTTGCTCCAGGGATCTCATGCCTCTGCTTTCTGAAGCTGGAATTGCAGGCAAGCCACAACACCAATTTGACTTTTCCCTGGGCTCTGGGGAGCCAAACTCTGGCCCAACTGCTTGAAACAGCAAGAGTTTTAACTGCTGAGCACTGTATATAAGTTTCCTCTAAAATGAAATATTCCCCCTTTTCCCGGGGTGAAGCACTGGTGTGTGTGTGTTTGTGTGTGTGTGTGTGTGTTTGTGTGAGTGTGTACTGCATCTCCCCAAGCAAAGTGTGTCACACAATACTGAACCATCTTCACATATGCCTGCACAAGCAAGTATACCTTCTCACAGTGCATACACAGTCATACACCCTCACTCAAAATTAAATATGATATCACTAAGTATGATTGTATCACATGTGGAATTACCTACAACTTAAAGACCTTACAGAAACATGTGCTACTCATTCCTGAAAATTATCTTAAGAAAAACAAAACCAACCCTGCAAGAAGGCAAGCGGTACCCATACCACAGCTAACCATCATGTGTTCTCTACAGCCATGGAAGAAAAGCTGCATGGGACCTTACCTGTACGTGAAGGTGGGTACCATTATAAGGTTTTGCATTTTCACGTACTCTATATTTCCAAAGTTTCTATGAGGTTGGCCTTATTTGAAAAATCAGTAAGCAAAAATATGACTAAGAAGCACAACAAAACGTGTATGTTCACCTAAAAGGAATTATTCAAAAAAATAGAGAAATGCTTTTTATGAGCCACAGTGCCCACCTTGCACATAATAACTGTGGTCTGAGTTTGGTTACCTAGTATTCTATTAAGACTTTTTATTTCCCAAGAGTTAAGATTAAATTCTTCTCTGTGAACACTTAATAATGACTTATCCAGGTTAAGGTCCCACTGTGTTCAGGTAATACTCTGGACACCAAGTACACTAGGCATTCAATGTGGGGTTGAGTTCTTCCAAAGGGGTCTTCATTCTAGTCTTCACAGTCGCTGGTTACTTTTTTAAGGCTTCAAAACGAGTCACAGCCTCCCGACACTCCTTGTTTTTGCTACTTACAAGTGAATCACACTTACACTGCTTACACCTGGCTCGAGCCAGGGACAAGGTAGAGGCGGGAGGCCTCCTTTCAGAGGCAGGGTGACGTCTGCCGACAGCTAGTTACTTCTTTCAGTGAAACGTTAAAGACAATGCAAGCACTCTTTTAAACAAGGGAGTCAAAACTCTTTTTGCAGAACCCTAGAAAATACTGCCTTCTATTTAAACTAATCATCCTTGAAAAGGAATAAGATAACAGACCTTGCAGGCACGCACGTGGGCCACTCCATATCAGAGTTCACAAAAGGAACATAATACAGCATGGGAGGTCTGCTGCCCAGACCAGGAAATTAACCTCCGTGGTTATCTTCCTTTCAGGACTTTTTTTGTTTTTGGTTAAACAATGCATAAAAGCATATATGTGATAATAATCTCAGCACATTGGACCATCTCAGCCCTGAGCAGAAATGGTGATTCCCTAGGGACCATTACGGCTGTACTGTAGATGATAAATGAAAGAATGTCAGCATTCAGAGGGGTTTTGCACAAAGGCATTTTACATTCTTCTCTCTTCTCCTTGCAAAAGAACGCTGGAGTGCCTGGCCGCGGAGACTGAAGGCACAGGAGAAAGCAAGCAAGGGTATAGCATGGGGCGGCACTTAGGCATCATGAGATCTGGTGGAGAAGAGAGACCAAAATAGCTTACAGCATTTCTCCTCTTTCCCTCTCTTAAATCGTGCAAAGATTTATCAGCTCACCAAGCACATAATAACAGTGTAAATAAAATAGAAAGCTCAATTTTGAAAACACATATCTACATGTGCATAGATACATGTGCAAACACATATGTCATCGTGGGGTTATTTATTTTTCAAAATCTTTCATAAGAGGAGAAATGAAGCAATCTGTTGTTCTGGATGAATGCTGTTACCCCGAGGTCATTGAGGTTATTGCTTATTCTTACCACTAGAGGGCGACACATGAAGGTGAGCTCTGTGCTTCTTGCTCCACAGGTAGCCTTAAGGGTGTCCTGTTCCTTAGTTCCCTAGTGGTACCTTCTGCTGTTTATTTTCTCTATCTCATTTTTTTTATTTATTTTTCTTTTCATTGTTAAACACCTGTTGGAACACAGCAAAGACCGCTGGCTTTTTAAGCACAGAGCCCCATCTAGTATTTCTCCGCACTCCACGGTGGAGTGTTTGCATGCATTAAAAACAACTGTCATTTACTGAACCTTGAGAGTGACAGGCCGGTTTGTATGTTTTGCCTCAGTGCCCCCTATGTGTAGAACAATGCCTGGCACATCTTAAGGGTTGCAGAACCTGTGTGCCTACCCGGCTCTGTTATCTTTGCTCTGCACAGTGAGGTGGCGACTTCATTAGGATTTCACATTTCCCGTTGCTGAGAGGAAACTGAGATTTAGAAATGGCAAGCAATTATACAGTTACAGAGTTAAGACAAACACTTGTATCTGCTTAGCTGCGACGCTTACTTCATTACTTCCTCATTCCACAGATGCAAAGGCAGGAAAGGTCTTTATGATCATAATTAATGATTTATGATAAAATATTAGTTGGACTCATTTTCAATTGCCCGCAACATAGCATTCCCAGGAGGGGGGCTGCTCTTCCTGATATCCCCTTTGCTTAATGCCAGTCTGCTAACTGCCTCTGAAAACTGGTAGAGCTCAGCTGCCAGTGTCTGTCTGTGCTGGGGAAAAGGTGTTGACCTCTGACATGTGACTTACTATTCCATTTCAACAATTGATGGCTTCTAAGCCACTCACTGGCTTGTTCTTCAGTGTCCAAAAAGAAACAGGCATTTCTAGGTAAGTCAGTTTATTTTGTCTATATATCCATCCATCCACACATGTGCACACACATCACATACATGTATGCAATAAGTGGTAGTTCTACTTCCTTGGCGTCTGCTACCTCCCTGACATAGTTTCTTCAACAGGTTCTATGACTCACTATTTCTGTCCCTTCTTTTCTCCTAGGATGTCATAAACTGTCATCAAAATGGACAGCACCAAGAAGGTAACTCAAAAGACTAGGTATCTCTGGTGTCAGCTATCCAAAAGCTCACAGCTCAACTCCTTACTGGAGTGATAGAAGTGATTTTTTATTTTATGTCTTTAAAGATTGGTTAAAAATCAATTACTGCTCTACCTGGCAATGAGAAGGTTTGTAAAATCCTCCTAACTAGAAGAGAATTAAGATGTGAGTAGTGTTATTTCCAACTGAAGAAACTTGGACCATAGAACATGTACCCCAAATCCTTCCAATTTCTAATGGGGAACTTCAAGAAGCCATTTAATGAAAATAGTATACAAAAGTAAGACAGGGTTTCTTATCTGATGCTAGAGACCTGAAGCAGAGTGGAGAAAATAAGAAGAGTTCTAGGATTGTTCTTTTATTTTAAAAAGAAAGGTGTATGGATCCCTCAGGTCACCGATATAATTAGCTCAATTAAGGGATGATATCAGGAGAAAGGAACACCCTGAAATGTGAATGATTTCCACAAGGGTCATGCTAAATGCAGCAAGGTAATTGTCAAAATGAACTTCCGCACCTACATGTTGATAACACTCCTTGGTCAACCCCATTTAATTCTTTAAATATGGTACTTATTTGTTAAAATATCATTGCTAGTCTTTGGTGGCTGGACAGCTTTAGTAAACACTGAAGTACTAAATTACTCTGCTTGACTAAGATTTCTCCCTGAGCCTGAGGGAAATTTGGTCTTAACCTAGTCATCAACATCCTTAAACTCATTCTTGCTTTCCTGGTGCTGTGACAAAGCCAAGAACCTTGACATCTGATGTTCAATTCTTGTAGATTATATTTTTCTTCCAAGGGACCAAGAATCCCTTCCATTTCAAACTTGATCAGTCTTACGGAGTGTAACAGTTACAAGATAATATCCTTTGAAATTCCTTTGGTGTAGCTATTGTAGAGACATAAGGGTTTTTTTTTTTCATTTTATGTACATGGGTGCTCTGCCTGCAGGTATGTCTGTGTGCCACATGTGCACAGTGTCCAAGAAAGCCAGCAGATCCTCTGGAGCTGGAGTTAGCCACCAGTAATTGTGGGTGCTAGAAGTCAAACCTGAGTCCCCTGAAAGAACAGCCAGGGCTCCTGATGGCTGAGCCATCTCTCCAGCTCTGAGACATAATTTTTACTCTTAGTAGAATAACATAAATAACCCTGTAGAGTAAGTTATCAAAAGAAGGAAGTGGCACAGTGGTCATAAGAGCTGGCCCAAGTCCAGGGTCACAGCCTTGTTTGACAAGGGTCAACTTAAGACCATGTACAGTCATTTAACTTGTCTAAGTCTGTATCTTATACTCCAAAAAGGATACTGAAAAAAAGGAACTAAATCCTGGAGGTCTAAGTAAGAGCCCCAGAAACCAGATAGAAGTCAGGTGTAGTGACATACAGCCACAGTCCCAGAATTCCCAGAATAAGCTAGGAGTAGGGACAGAACTGTTTAGAAGTTCACCAGTTAGTCAGCTTGCAGTACAGCTGCAGCTGCAGAATTATCGAGACACCCTACCTCAATATGGTGGAAGATGAAAACCAATTCTCTGAAGAACACTGACCTCTGACCTCCATGCATGTGCTGTGGCATGTGTGCATTCACCCGTCCTCTCCCTAACACGCACGCCCACACGCGCGCGCGCACACACACACACACACACACACACACACACACACACACACACACACAAACACACACAATTGCTAAGAGGATTCAATGAAGGAATTGCTGTAGTTGAGGAATGTCCCCCACAAAGAAACATTTGTTAGGCTTGGTTCTCAGCCTGGAGAAGTGGGGAGAAGGAAGCCAAGAGAGAAGACTGTATGTGCATCTTCTCTGCAGAGGCACAAAGCAAGAAGGTCAACAGATCTGAGCCAAAATAGCTCCTGTCTCCTTACAGGCTGATTTGATATAGGGATAGAGAGCGGATAAATATGAAATGGATATGAAAGAACTTTATTTGAAGAGCTTAACATAGTGACTCCTGTCCAACAGACAGTAAAAGCCACGGTCAGTCTTCTATACCTCACTATAACTCACTCAAATGTATCCTGTGCACCCTTTCCTAGAGTGTTACTTTAATGAATTCCACCTTTCCATTTATGTCAGCATCTCAATGCTCAGTGAAGTTCACCAACTTGTCCAGCAATATAAATCCACCTTAAAGGAGGACTGTGACTCATAGAGAGAAAGATATTTTGTGATTGGTTTGTCCTTTGGTAAATGGTAATGAGTTAGACAAAGGATAACTCTGTTTTCTTAAACAGAATGAGAAAACTAAATACGCTTTTTCTGGTTCTCTCATGACCTCGGAATGAGTAAGACTGAGGAGACGTCACTTTAAGAAACCTTTTGCTCCCTGGAGAAAGACTTGTTAGTGCAATTAATATTTGAAAGGATCTTAGAGATGTTAAATTATGAGAGAGTTAATGAGGGGGCTATTGCTTTATGAGAAGTCTTATTCTCTGTAACGAAAAGACAGGTATATTAAAAAGCATATAATTTATGCCTGTGGCAATAAGATGGGGGACTATTTCAATTATTGTATCTAGAAATGGACCCCAAAGCTAAATTAATCCCTCCCCACTCCTGGGTTTGTAATTTCCCTTTACATCATTATTTATGACATCTGTTCTGAAAAATTTTGCAAAGATGGCAGCAGCCGGCCTGTGAAGATGTCGCTTTATCTTCCAAACCGTTAGAGGTTCTCCGCACTTGTGTGATGTGGGATGCCTCAGAAACCTCCAGCTCCACTTGTGTTCAGTCTACGAGCTCCCACGCTAGACAGATGCTCTTGGCTTCCAGTAACACAGAGGAAGGAAGATGACTGCGGTGCTTGCACCCAGCTGCCCAGGGAGAGCATCTTAGCTCCTACCATGCTTCATGGCACCCCTGTCAACACCCGGAAGGCTGCCATCACTGATTGCATTACACCCGACCAAGCTCCTGATTTCGCAAGTTATTTGTTTATTTTTCTTTTTAATATTTACAAAACCGTGCTGCCAGACAAATGGGGAGAAATTGCTTGAACAATGGAAAATGGACTATGCTGTGTTTTCATTTATCTTGAAATGAAAACCGTATCACAGGGGTTCGGGGAGAAGAGAGGCAGAGTTGGCAGGAGAGGAAGAAAGACAGTTAAAATTCAGAGGCAGCTTAAGCGTCCTATCTTGTGCCCCTGTGGCTGTACTTTGACACACTGTTCAATATCAGGTAAGCCTGGTGGCCTCCTGATGCTTCCAGAAGGTAAGCCATGCTGAAACCAACACCCTCATGCTTAATTCCTAGGCACCATAGTTATCATTAGTGTGGCTTTTGTGGTATTAAAGAAAACACTATTACAGATTGCAGGATATTTTTTTTTATAAAGAAACATTGTAGACATATTGGTAGGTTCCTTTCCTTTCCTATTTTTTTTGTTTATGCATTGAAAGGAACCTAAAAAGTCTGTTTTGCAGCATTTAAAAATCTGTGGCTAAAATTGGGATCACAGGAACTCCATCTGCAGTTATCACTACTTTATTTTCTTTGCATCTAAAACATTGGGTCTTACTTTAGACTTTTTTTTTTTTGCAAAAACATTACTAAGTTTTAGTTATGATACTTAAAGAGGCCTATTTCCTCCTAAGAATAGCAAGAACAAGAGCAGTGTTATCCACTTCCCAGGGCATTGACAGGATACTGGGACACTGTGCTGAAGAATAAGCTGCTGTTTCTGTGCATTATCTCAGCACCCAGAAGGCCAAGGCTGTGAGTTCAAGGCTAGCTAGCTCGGGCTACTTAGCAACACTCATCACACAACAAGTTTAGTCACAAGCCACTATATAAAACATAACACTACTATCAATCTATCCCCACTTTCTTTAAAGTTTTTTTTTTTTTTTTGGTTGTAACTTCCATTCTTTGGAAGGGTTTGTTTTTTTTTTTTTAATTTCTTATATAGCCTTTTGAAGCTTTTGAATTTTCACCTTGGATTGAACCGTCTGAATCCAGGAGCCAAAGTAAATCCTTCCTCTTTTTCTTTGATTAGCTGGAGTAGTTTGTCAGTGATGAAGACTGATTAACACCTGACGTCACAACATTTTAGAGACAGCAGGGACCTCCGCATTTACAAATTGGGTCTGGAAGGTAAAGTGGCTACCTTAGGAACATATAACTAGCTGTCTCCAAAACCTTGATCAAGTATCATAACCACCCTACTCTATGTTCTCGAGCTAATTTGGACTTTGCCTTTTGGATTATATTATGGCTGACTGTCTAAGCTTTCAGGATCCTTAGAGATAACCTTAAGAGGGCTTCTTTTATGTAAGTATAGTTGTCTCTTCGCGTTCCTGGGGCATTGATTCCAGGGTCCTTCAGAGATACTCACATAAAATAGTGTTCATTTGCACACAACTTGTACACATCTTCCTACATACATTAAATCACTCCTAAGCTACTCATAACACGTAGTGCAATATAGGAGTTACACAAGGTTTTGATACTGTACTGCTTACCGAATATTGATAAGGAAACTGTCAGCATGTGGTTAATAAAAATGCACCCCCCCCATTTATCTTTGATCCACAGTTGGTTGCATCCACAGATTCAGAACCTAGCCACAGTTGCAGGGCCAAGTCACATGTTCTAAGACACGGGTTGAATGTGATAGAAACCCAATGTCTTGGTGTAGAGAGCAAAGACACTTTAGCACTTAGTACATCTTTTCCATCTCTGAGTTTAATGCTGTGCTTTTTGTGTGCCTGACTACACAAGAACAAAGGTTGGAGGGATTTTTTTTATTATCCCAAATTACAGATTAAAGATGTGAAATAAATTCTTTCTGGAGGCGGAGGACTTTGAAATAAGCAATAGGGCAAATGAAATTGTAGGCATTACACCAAATTTAATAAAAATGTTTCAATTATGTTTTGGAGTTCATTAGCATTTGTGGAAGAAGTTCTGGACTCTCTAAAGCATTTATTTACATCCCAATTACCAAGGCCCAATTGAGAACCCAGCAGTGTTTCTTATTTAGAGGAAATAAATTGTCTATTTCAGGCATGCTACATCTATGAGTTTGTGTGTGTGTGTGTGTGTGTGTGTGTGTGTGTGTGTGTGAGACTATTTTTTTGAGTAAACAATTCTACTGTTAGACCACTAGTCTAACACATGTCTGATTATTCACCTCAGCTACAGGTAACATAGTATGGGTTTCATGCCAGACTCATTCATAAACAATGTAATTTGGAGATGTTCTGCTAGCCAACAGTGTGGACTGGTATTTCAAACTATTTCCCTCAGGAACATGGGACCAAACTTAGAAGTTTCACCATGGACATGAGAGAATTGAATATATCATTCTGGCCTGACCAGATTATTTCTTCAAAGATTTCTTTCTTTAATAAATTAAAAGACACAGTCACTATGATGAAACTCTCAAAAAAAGAAAAAGAAGAATTGTAAAATAAAAATCCACCAAATGGTCCTTAGGAAAAAACAAAACAAAACAACTCCAACCAAACACAAAAACCATTAAATAGCCACAGAGATGGCTCGGAGGGTAACGTAGCTGTTTTGTAAATGTGAGGATCTGAATGTGGGTCCCTGGAACCCATGCTCAGGGCTGATATTGGGAAGGTGTGAGGTTGAGACAGGCAAGCACTCAAAAATTCCTGGAGCACCTAGCCTGGCCTACACAGCTGGCATGGAGTACAAGAGGCCGTGTTTCAAACAAGGTAGAAGTGGAGGACCAATAGTTGAGGTAGTTGGTCCTCTGACCGCCACACATGTGCCAAGAACACACGAGCAGCCACATTCATACACTAATGTATATACACATACAAATACACCACATACACACACACAGACTTAAAAGGGAGCTTATTAAAACTCATGAGTACCAAGAAAATTCAAGGTTATAGTCACAATGAGCATATTTCCCACCTTGGCCTTACACTTGCCTTTCCTTATTTCTACAAATTCTCAAGTCAAGTCAACTTCATTGCTGTGCAAGTGTTAATGACGTTGGATGGTTCCAAAGCAGTGGTTCTCAATCTGTGGGTAGTGATCCCTTTGGGGGTTGCACGACTTTTTCACAGGGTTTGCCTAAGACCATCCTGCATAACAGATTTTTACATAATGATTCTTAACAGTAGTAACATTACAGTTTTGAAGTAGCAATGAAATAATTTTATGTTTGGTGGTCATCACAACATGAGGAACTGGATTAAAGGGTCGCAGCATTGGGAAGGTTGAGAACCACTGTTCTAAATCACGTCTCTGTAAGCTTCCTTGCTATGCTTGGCAGAATGTAGAAAAATATAGGAACAAATGGCTAAAGTCTCCTAAGGGGGAGGAAACACTTCACTTTAAGTCCCACCTGCGGTGATCAATGTGATTTAAGCAAGGGGGAGTCTTCAGATTTGTGCCATGAGTGCCTATATCCAAGTAAGGCTTCTTTATCTGCTCAATTATAAAATAATCAATGACGTGTCTGTCATAGGGTTCTCCCACTGAAGTTCAAACTACAATAAATATGCACCCTCGATAGACCAAAGGGAAGGGCACTTTTCTGAATGATTTCTGTCAAGTGTTCTGATCCTTTAAAAAAAATGCTCCATGAGTTCAGCTTTCCATTCTTATTTGTTTACCTCGCTTACAATGCCTATGTGTTGAACAGCGACTATGGATTAGTGCAAGGGGATTTCGCTACAAAAGAGTAACATGGAGGAGCATTCCAAGTCTACTTTAGTGGGAAAAAGTCAAATGTAAGAGTTCTTTGGTAACTTTAAATGTTTAAATTTGCACAATCCAACTTCTTAAAAGGTTTAATTTTGACTCAGAAATGAGCCTCCATTTAATGCATTCTGTTATTAGGCAATGACGAAATAGCGACCTAGATGTTCAAGTTCTTCGCACCCCGCCCTCCACTCTCCGTCTCTGTCTCTTCCCATTAATCGTTTTTCTTAACATAGTGCACAAGTCATCAATATGGACTTTAAATACATTGGTTCCATAAAGCAGAGATTTAAAGATCTACCTAACTTCGATGCATTTTCACAGGTTCTTCATCAATATCTTTAATCTTAAGAGTTTTTACAAAGAGGACAAAGTAACAGTCTGGAGATTAGGGCTGCTGTGTATCCTGAGCAGAAGTTTGTTTTACATTCTTTGTTTAGTTTTATCGAAAAAAAATTCAACAACATAAAGTCACGATACCTTTAATTAAAAATTCAAATGTGGGTGTCGGTGAATGCATGCATGTGTGCATGTGTCCCCGTGTGTGTGTGTGTGTGTGTGTGTGTGTGTGGTGTGTGTGTGGGGGGGGGTGGGTGTGTAAGCTAGAGTTTAAACGCAGGAATTATTCCTCAGGTGTTATCCATCTACTTTGTTTGCTTGGTTTTTAAATTTAATCTGAAAATCTCATGCATATATACAATTTATGTTGAGTACAGTCACTACTCATTCCCCCCTCCCCCCTCCCATGTGGCCATCACGTCTTCCCTCCCAAGTTCATGCCCTTATTTATTTATTATTTTCCACTGAGTTCAGTTAGTTCTGCTCACATGAGCACAGGCATGGAGACACCCGTGGGGCATAGGGAGTTTACCAGTGGCCAAGCTGATAAAGAAAAGAACTCTCCCCCCTTTATTTTCATTTCGTTGCTGTTGCTTCTTTGTTTGTTTGAGACAGAGCCTCTCCCTTGTCTGGAACTTGCTGATTCCACTGTCCTGGCCAGCCAGTGAGCCTCGGGGATCCTCCTGCCTCAGCTTCCTAGTGTTCAGCTTCTCAGAGCCATTTTTACTTTGGTTCTGGGGATGGCACTTAGGGCCCCGTGCTCACGCAAAGAGCACTTTGCCCATCCAGCCCCTTAAAAACTAAGCCTTTATGCATGTTTCTCTTTCCAGTCTTAGCACTAAAAGCCACTTCAACCTCTCATGTGGGTTATTTTGAAGAACCCTCTCCCTTCATTTGTTCCTCTTTTGTTCCACGCCCAAGCCACTTACCCAGAACTTTTTTTTTTTTATAAGCACAGCAATCTCATTACCTACCTACTGGACCATCTCCCATCAGATTCCTATCACCCAAACTGAGCACAACACTCCACTGTTTTCCTATATAATAATGCATCAACATGATTTCACAACCTTTTATGCCATCTAAATTTCCTTTCATGGCTAGGCCCTCATGTGCGATCTTTTTTTTTTGTACTGAAAATGCTTCAGAACATGTACTCTATAAGATGCTTTTTAAGTAGGTAACCGCAAATGTCTGTGACAGTTCCTAATTAGCCGGAGAATAGAGAAGCACAATGTTCTACTTTAAAGCTGAGAATTTCATGATTTTCTATAAATAAATCCCTTTGACGCACTGGCATCATGTGCATGGAAGTCACGGAATGACAACTTTATTGCCAGCCCACTCGGCCCACTGCCATTGGTGAGGTTAGCAGGTAATCAAAAACCCACAGCTACCTCTTTGTAGAGATAATTCTAGCTCTGATTAATCTGACAATCACATTCCAAATTAAGCCCTTCTATAGGAAAGAGGGACATTCAGCAGTGGATGGAAACAGAAATGACTAACGAATGTCATGAAGACCCAGCTCCAGCACTGGAACAGCTCAAATAGCCTATGCATTGCAGAATCTTTCCTTCCCACAAGAACAAAAACAATACACATAATTCCTTTTTGGCTTTTATGAGACAGGGTTTTTCTGTGCAGCCCTGGCTAATTTTTGTGTGCTCCCTGGAAAAAGGGTGTGTCACGTTCAAATACTCCTCAGCCTTCTTTATGCCAAAAGGATGGTGGCCTCTTAGGAAAGGGCGACAATTTTAAGTGTTTGCTTCCATGAAAATACTAAATAGTGTTCATTCCAAGAATAGTTCGGTCATGGGCGTTAGATTCTGTAGATACTGCTAAATTGAATCTGTGTCTATAGAGGTGGATTTATATTGCTTTTTCATGAATTGAAATACTCTCTTTGACAGTGTATATTGACACTGATGTGGTCTTTTCACATTATGTCCTGGAGGTATATTTTCCAATATAAAAGCTTTCATATACATGCATAGATCTAATGATACCCACAGCTGAGCTGGTTAGATCAGAATGAATGGCATCTGTTGGATCAAGTGTCATTGTGTATATGTATGGCTTTTAGCTTAATCACATTCCTGAAACAACACATTCTAATGTTATAAATCTTTGCACATTGTCTGTGAAAGGAGCCTGCAGATTTGGTTATTTCTTCAACTGGTTTGTCAGTCTTATACATATCTGCGAGCACTTGCTCTACACTGAATAGAACAGGGTACATTTGCCTTCAGAGTTATGCAGTAACATCACAACAGACATTTACACAATCCTTACAATCCGGTAGCTAAACAGGGGGCAGGAAAAGAACTTTCCAGAAAGCTCCTAGACTATTATCCAGTGTCACTAGTTCAAGATGGGCCATCAGTTGAAATGATCAGTATTGTAATGGAAGTCAGTGAAAGGGGAGATGTTTTTAATCCCACAGAAATTTCATCATTTAGTGCTTATTAGGGTGTTATCAGCAACCCTTTTTAAAAGCGGTTAGAATAAGCAGTTGGTGGAACTCTTTGGTATTTCTCTCATTGGAGTGTCAAAGAGGAAGATGCCTGCTGCACACAGTGTGCTCCCAAAGAGTCCCCTGAGAACCCCTGTTTGGTGTGCACAGCAAGATTAATTATCCTTACCCAGCATGATCCTTTCCTTGTATTGATTTATGGACATGGTGAACTGTGCAGACTTAGAAGGTTCCCCCAAGCACTGTCAGCTTCAGATGCACTATGAGTGATTTTTATTATGACTATGAAGATGATGAGGTTTGAAAATTGCATACTAAAGAAATAGACTAAAAAGGATTTAAAGATATCCCATAATAACACCAGCAATTTTCACTGTCAAACGCTTTCTCCTTGAGTGGCAGAGAGGTAAAATAACAAGCGGCAGTCTGGTTACAACTGGGTTCTGCAGAGGGATTTACATTGCAAAGTCATCTGTCCAAGAAGGTAGAATGGAGAAAGTACTGGGGTTGTTACTAAGTTGGATCAAGTTTTCCATTTTTCTAGCCAAGTAAGTAGCATCATCAAGGTCATTGGTACAAATATCAAATATATAGCTTCACATGTATATATCCTTATATGTGATTCTTTTTCTTTGCAGAAGAAAAGATAACTACTGAGATTGAAAGTTAAAGCAAATACATACTCTATTGGCTTTCTTGCTAAATCAATCAGCAAATTGGATTTTCAGCGTTAGACACAGGAAAAATTGCTTTTGTTCTTGCTGTTATAGTGTTTTGCAGTCTATACCAGTCAGTGTACAGAGCCCGACTGAGAAACACTTCATTGATTCAAATTATTAATTAAAACTCAAATAAAATTTGAGCGTAGAGGAAAACCTGAGCAGGAGTCTTTTCAGTCATGAAAAATGTCTAAAGCTCTCTTGTTCTGTTTGGATGGTTTTAAATCCATATACTAGGACTCATATTCCTGTGGCTCGTTTTGTTGCCTACTAAAAATGGTTAGGCTGTTGAACATTCCACATTCAAAAGTTTTGTAGGGTGGTGGATAATGGGGAAGATTCAATGTTTATTTTAAAATAAATAAAATAAGGTCTCAACTTTTCAAAAAAAAAAACAAGAAGGGCACATGACCTTATAAAACTACAATTATGTGATCTATGGATTTTAAAATCCGCTCATTTCTGTTCAATTTGTAATGTAATTATCTTTCTAAATAATACAAAGAGAAATAAAAACATCAATGGCTAAGAGTTTTAAGAGTCACTTTTTCTGAGCACTTGAGATGTATAAATGTGCCTTCTGCTGGTTTTTCAGGTAAGGAAGCAAAGTACAAGACTCAGAGCACCTGCCCAAGGTCACTGCGGTGGTGAAGTTGCAGCCAAGTTTAATACTCTAGTTCTAGATTCCTTGCAGTAAGTCATGCATTAGCTCAAAGCGCACATTGTCAAGGCCAGCGATATCAATGTTAGTCATTAGCAAGGCAGAGCATCTATAACAGACTTAATTATTACATGGAGAGAATATGGGTGCAGGGAAGCAGAGCTAGGAAGTAAGGATTATCTATCTTCCTGCTCCTTCTGAATGTCCCAGATTTCATCCCAAGTCTTCTTGCCAGAGAGGTAGATTGAGAGTGAAAATAATTTACCAGCCAGTCTAGTGATGGTGTCAGTGTAATGACGGCGTCGGTGTAGTGACGGTGTCTGTCAGTGTAGTGACGGTGTCAGTGTAGTGACGGTGTCAGTCTAGTGATGGTGTCAGTGTAGTGATGGTGTCTGTCAGTGTAGTGACGGTGTCTGTCAGTGTAGTGACAGTGTCAGTGTAGTGACGGTGTCAGTGTGGTGACGGTGTCAGTCTAGTGACGCTGTCAGTGTGGTGATGGTGTCGGTGTGGTGACGGTGTCGGTGTGGTGACGGTGTCGGTGCAGTGACGGTGTCGGTGCGGTGACGGTGTCGGTGTGGTGACGGTGTCGGTGTAGTGACGGTACATGCCTTAAATCCCAGCACACTGGAGGTAGAGGCAGGCGGATCTCTGAGTCTGAGGCCAGCCTGGTCTAGAGAGCTAAGGTTACACAGAGAAACTCTGTCTCAAAAAACCAAAACCAAAGAAAAAAGAAG
The DNA here is from genome assembly GCA_004026605.1 of Ondatra zibethicus. Lineage (NCBI taxonomy): Eukaryota > Metazoa > Chordata > Mammalia > Rodentia > Cricetidae > Ondatra > Ondatra zibethicus. Next base: position 64,030 of record PVIU01002009.1, read on the forward strand.
AAAGAAAAAAGAGAGAAGAAAGAAAGAAAGAAAGAAAGAGAAGAAAGAAGAAAAATGATTTTCATGTCTTCCCCCTTTTTGAAATTAGGTTTTTATAATCTCACTAGGAATCTTAGGCAAACCATTCAGTTTTCCTTCTCTTGGAAGGAATAAATTAGAAGTGCATCAAATCAATGTGTAGTCACACCCAAATGGTATGTGACTGATGAATTCTAGCTTATGTGTGTTTGTGAAACAGGGTTTGAGGGATGGCCGTAACAAACAAACATTCGATAGAAGCTTCTAGAACATCAGGAAGTGACTTCTGCCCTGTTCTTAAAAACAGATCAAATCAGAGAATGAAGCACAATAGACTATGAACCTGAACTTCCAGATGACAGAGGGATTTGAGAAAAAAAAGTCAATTAGTGTAACTCAGTATAACACCAGGCTCTAAAAACCAAAGTGGGTCATCTACTTCCAGAACTTTCATATTCCATACATACCCCAAACTGATGTGAAAACTAACATAGCAGATCCATCCAAGTCCAGAGATGGGCTTGCTATGCAAATACTAATGGAGAAATTCCACTTAACTACCTCCTTATAAAAGAAAAGCAACATGGATCAACTTCTGATACTTGGAACACTCTTTTCAAGTTATTGCTTTAAAATTCACTCCTCACTTAATGATTTCAAATTAATTGCTTAGATTTTAATAAGGTTCATTTAAAAAAGCAAAGTTTTCTAAGCAGTTATGATTGCATTTGCAACCCTTCCCAAATCAGACAATAAAGGGCAGTCTTTTTCATTTTGCAGTACAGAAATCTAAACATAAAATATATATGTGACCCACTCAAGGTCACATGGGAGGTGGCAGTCTGTGTGATTAGTGATTAGTTGAATTTAGTACAGTCAAGTCTTGGAGTTTGCCTTAACATATTGCCCTTCTCTGACTGGATAACTATGCCCCTGCCTCCAATATCATTTTGTGAATCTGTTAGTCCCTTACGTTATCTTTACTGGTTCCTGAGAAGTCTCCTGTATGCCTCACTCAAATGGCATTGTGAAAGAGGACCCACAGAATAAAATCAAAAGGCATTAATTGTGATTTTCATCCCCTTCATTTCTCTGTGACTTTATGCTGTCTTCTCAGAAATAGTTAGAAGCAAAAATGAAACGAAACCAAACCAAACAAAATAACACAACCCCTTTCTTATTTTAGCCCTTTACTGAGACTCAACTCAATCTTTGATATGTCCAATTAGGTTTATTATCCACATGCCAAATGTAATTTGATGGTGAATTTTTAGGGTAGGCCTCCTAGAAAGGTGGGGAAGGAAATGGTCCATTTCTTTCATTTCCTGGCTTGAACTTGCTCTCCACCTCCAGCCATCCACTCACTAGCTTCCTCCCCTCTTCTGAGGCTTGAAGGAAAAGGAACTTGTCAGGCAGAGGATGTCATAGTGGTTAGCACAATTGAGAGTTGTCCTTGGATTCTGCTGGCCTTGGAGAATGTGCTGTCTTGTTTTAAGTCAACTCGACATAAGCTGTTAGTTCTCCGATTGAAAACTAACTAATTCTCTTGATTGAGAAAATGCATTTCATTGTTTTCTTTTCCTTCTTTCTCCCTCCCCCTTTTGTTTATTGAGACAGGGTTTTTCTTCCTGGAATTAGCTCTTGTAGACCAGGCTGGCCTCAAACTCACAGAAATCCATCTACCTCTGCCTCCCAAGTGCTGGGATTAAAGTCTTGCACTACCACCACCCAGCCACCTCTCTCTCTCTCTCTCTCTCTCTCTCTCTCTCTCTCTCTCTCTCTCTCTCTCTCTTTTCTCTCTCTCTCCCTCTCTCCCTCCCCCTCCCTTCATTCCCCCCTCCTTCCTTCCTTTTTTCTTTTCTTCTTCTGAGACAGGGTCTTTCTCTGTAGCTTTCTCTGTAGTTTTCCTGGACCTCTGAACAGATCAGGGTAGCTTTGAACTCACAGAGCTCCACCTTCCTCTGCCTCCCAAGTGTTGGGATTAAAGGTATGCACTACTACTCAGGATTTAGAGAATTTTCTTAATTAGTAATTAATGGGGGTTGGGGCATTGTGGGTTGTGCCCACCCTGGGCTGATGGTCCTGGGTTCTATAAGAAAGCAGGCTGAGCAAGCCATAGGGAGCAAAGCCAGTAAGCAGTACCCCTCCACGGCCTCTGTGTTAGCTCTTGCCTCCAGGTTCTTGCCCTGTATGAGTTTCTGTACTGACTTCCTTTGATGATGTACTGTGATGTGGGAGTGTAAACTGAAATAAACTCTTTCCTCCCCAAGTTTCCTTGGTCATAGTGCTGCATCACAGTGATCCCGACTAGCACAGGCAGATCCTACAGCCACTTCTTTTCTGTGGAGGTTTTGGGGGTCATGGAGACTCAACCACCCACCTTCCCTGCTCCCAGTTAATTAGACTATCTCTTATAGCTGTGACAGGACAGATGGCTGCCTCCTGGTGCTACCCAGGGGCACTCTGAGTCTCTAAATCCATTATCTCATTGGTTTTCCCTGTTGGGGTCTTTGCTATATCCTTCCAGCAAGGTGCCTATATCAAAGTCCACTTTAGAGAGTACTAAGTTGGCTTTCTATTTCTGCCCAAATCTCCACTGGAAACATGTATTTTTGGCCACCGTCCAATAGGAATACAGTGCATTGCAAACCACAGACCTCCCTTGTGCTGCTCCAGATGGGTTCTAATCCTTGTATTTTTCCCCTCCCTCCCTCCCTTCCTTTCCTTTTTTCTTTTTTCCTTCTGTAAGTATACTTTCTTTGGACCACCAGCTCCCAAATGATGACATGGAGATTTATTATTACTGATGAAATATTGGCCTCAGCTTACAGTTGTTCCCAACTATCTCTTACAACTTAAATTAATCTGTTATATTAATCTACATTCTGCCATGTGGCTCATTACCTCTCCTCAGTACCATGCATCCCACTTCTCCAGAAGTCCTGTTTATTCTCTCCTGCTTAGATATTGGCCATTCAGCTTTTTATTAAGCCAATCAGAAGATGCCTTGGCAGAGACACATCTTCACAGTATACAAAAAGATTATCCCGCTTCCTTCCTTTGTTTCTTCCCTCCCTCCTTCCTTCCTCTTCCCCCTCTCTCCCTCCCTCCCCCTCTCTCCTTCTCTGTCTCTCTCTCTTTTCCTCCCTCCCTTCCTTCATTCTTTCTTCTCTTTCTTCTTTCTTCCCTATCAGAATCAGATAGCAGCCAATTGTTTGGCAAATCCTACAGGACACACACCAAACTCTCCTGTGATTTCCTTACAATTTGCTTTTGTTTTGACACAAGGCAAAAATTTTGGAGCCATAGCCTCCTTGTGGGGCTTATAAGGAAAGTGATTTTCTCTAAAAGTTCCATGTTGAAGAATTTTTAGAATAATTGACCATGTCTACAAATTTATTGTAAAAAATTAAATAAAGTCATTTGCTAGGTTTGAATTTGACCTAGACTGCACAGTCATTGGCAACTTAGTTAACATCTCCTCTGCACTATAAATTTGAAGATATTTTAAAAGTTGACAAATATATCCATAGAGTACTTCATCATGCAAATAATAAAAAGCCCATACGTGAAAACAATTATTATTAAAAATTTCTCCATCTTCTCTCGAGATTATATATATATATATATATATATATATATATCCTCCATTAACATTGTCATGGAAATATGGACTGATTGACTAGGTTGGAGATCAGTGTGGTTAGAGGTAAGAAATGCCTTGTGGTTTTTGTCTGTGGCTTAATATCCAAGCCATATTTATTGCTATTGACTTTATCATGCACTTGGCCTCTATTTCTGAGAATCCCAGCTACAACCAAATGGACTAGCCACAGTGGTTGACCTCAGAAAGATTGAATGTCTAGCACACACCTGTGCTGATAAAGAAAAAGCCTTTCTTGAAACCCCTGGTTCTCTGTGCCAGGTTTCCCAAATAAGGAAAATATTTCAGAGTGGTTGAAAAAGTAAGGGAAGAAGTGGGGAGGGGGGAAGGCATAATTATCAGCTATTAGCAGCAGACAGAGTGGTTTTCTCTTGTATTTCCCCCTTTTTTGGGGGTGAGAGGGTAATGACAATAATAAATTCTTGTAGTGACATAAAAGTTATTCTCATACTTTGGCTTTAGTTTCTCTTCTGTGGGCCATTTGTTTTTTGTTAGAGGTGGGAGATGGGGTAAGAGCGGTGGGTGGGGTAGGAGTGGGGTGGGTGGGGTAGGAGTGGGGTGGGTGAGGTAGGAGTGGGGTGGGAGTTGAGATCTGTTCTCAAGTAGACCAGGCCAGCTTCAAATTCACTATGTAATGGAGGCTGTCTTGAACCTGTGATCTCCCTACTGTTACCTCACAAGTTGGGATTGTAGATGAACTCCATCATGCCTGGCTTAAAGCCTATTCGTAATTGAAAGGGAATATAATGTATTTTTAAGTTTGACAAAGACTCAGAATTCAAAATTCCTGTTAAATCTTTCGCTCTTCGAGTTCAAATTAATTTCTAAGTTCTCAGGCCAAAGGGGAAGATGTGTGCTCTTGCAGTTCTCCCTGTAGTGTGGCCTTTCCGGAAGGACACAGCACTCCAAAGTAAGAGAGGTCGGAGAGAGACGGGAAAGTGGGAGGGGAAACCGGAAGTGGGGAGCGGGGTCAAGACGTAAAGCATGCCTTAGATCTGCAGCAAATTCTCACAGTTCTTTCGAAGTAGCAAATGTACTTATTCAATGATGTCATAGTCGCTGCGTGTCACATCAAGGAGAGGCCGAATCACACACATTTGTATGAAATACTCTACTGCTCCTACATAGATTGAAGTTTTCAGTTTTTGCTTCTTTTTCATGCGAATCCAGTACTGTTGGCGTGTGGAGTGGTTATGTAAGGACTGAGCTGGTCTGGGCAGCTCTCACATTTGAATAAGTAAATCATGGGAAGCTCTGCACCTTGGTAACTCAGGAATGAAGAATGAGCATGATTAACAGAGCTGGATCTGGGCAGACCTGACTGCCAGAAGTGGATTTTCCTTTCCTGATGTGAGATTATTATTTTGATATCATAAATGGTAAAATGAATCTGTGTTCTTTGTTGCTTCGGGTAATTAGTTACATGACTTTATTGAAACAATAATGATGATAAACATAATTGCATCTCTCTATATCAGTGGTTCTAAATCATCCTAATGCTGCAACCCATTAATCCAGTTTCTCATGTTGTGGTGACCACCTACCATAAAATTATTTTGTTGCTACTTCATAACTGTAATTCTGCTAGTGTTATGAATTGTAATGTAAATATCTGATATGTGAGATATCTGAAATGCAACCCTCATGGAAGTTCCGACCCACAGGTTGAGAACCATTGCTCTAAGTTTTTTAAAGCAAAAGTCAGTTTTTATATGTAAATTCATACGAACAACATCTCTTGAGACAGGCAAGAAGTTGGGGGGAGGAATAGGAAGTTCGCAGAAAAGGGAAGCATAGTATGTGGTGATGTAGACACTTTTGTGTACTTCACAATTCTGTCATCTAGCATTGTTTCTTTGGATATGGTACCCTCTGCCACAGACCGCATTTGTACACCACTGACTAATAATATGAATTGGTAGTAAAGGCTTAGGAATAAGTATTATTTATAGATTATGGCACGACTGCAATACAGATCTTATCTTGATGTCAATTAAAGAAACAACATTATCACCACAAAACCATATCATTATAAACATGCCCACATCATCTCTATATCTCTATATTCTTCATATATTATAAATTACAATTGTCTTTCCGGGTTGTCAAAGTAGAAATTTCCCTCTTCATAGCTAGACCCAGAGGAGATGACCACAGTTATTGTGAAGCAGAACTCGCATACCCTGCCTGTGTATAGGTATTATTTGGCCTTCTTTCACAATACAGTCTCATATAGTCTTTGCCATTTGCCTACATATACATCTGACATCTGATCTAGCTTGTTACCAGGAGACAGAAGATATTTTTACAATAAAAGAAAAGAAATCCTCTCTTCTCGCCTGTGGTTATTGCAATTTATAGAAACACAAAACAAGAATTAGTTTCTGGAAAAGTATACGGTTCTCTTATAGTCATATGCTAGGATTTCACAGGACAGCATCACCCTGTCAATTGTCTCCCAACGGTGATGTAACATAACACGGGGTTCTCAAGAACAAAAGCCCAATGTTTCAGAGTAATGCCTTTTCTCCCTGGGGAGTAAACCCAATCAGACTTTATCTCTCCATGATGTGAAACTTGAGTTCCACACCCACAGAGCTTAGTCACCTAGTAAGAAAACTAACAGGAATGATTGCATTTACCTTAGAGAGAACTTGAGATTCTGAGAGGGACGAAAGTTCAAAAGATGACATCCATTCATTAAAACCAAAAGAAAAAGGATCTGCTAGAAGGTCTCCCATGAGAGAGTAATGATTTATCCTTCTTTTGAGGATATTAGTTATTATCCAAAATGTAAGGGGGGCGTGAGTGATTTCTGTTGGTTCTCTATGTTAGTGCCAAGGTTACTGCCATAGTTAGGGTTTTTGTTGCTGTGAAGAGACCGTGACCATGGCAGCTCTTATAAAAGAAACCATTTAATTGGGTGGCTTGCAGTTTAGAGGTTTAGTCAGTTGTCCTCATGGTGGGACATGGTGGATGCAGGCAGACTTGGTGCTGGAGAAGGAGCTGAGAATTATGCATCTTTGAGCTACAGGCAACAGGAAGCGGTCCGAGACACTGGGCATGACTTGAGCATATATGAGATCTCAAAGCCCACCCCCTACAGTGACATAATTTCTCCAACAAGGCCACACCTACTCCAACAAAGCTATCCCTCCTAATAGTGCCACTCCCTATGAGGTTATCAGGGCCAATTACATTCAAACTACAAGAGTTAATGACCCTCTAAAACCCAATACAGGTTCAATTAACTGGCATGGAATTTCTTGAGTAAGCACATCTAGAAGGTTCCAGACTTAATCATACTTATGCATCCTTGTGTTCACTTAGAGAATATGGCCTACCTCCATGGGTGAGGAGGTATGCTGACTTAACTTGCTTTTGTTCCCTTGTTCATATCAGAAGGATTCTTGCCCTTGAAAACTGAGTCCCAGGGAATGTTACTTCTTTTGGAAAATGCCAACTATCTTCCATGACCCTCTAGAAGATAACATTTATACAGGAATGGGACCTGACTTTCATTTCTTGTAGAAAGGCTTTCCTTATGATTTTATGTTTAATTATATGATGGTGCAGCATAGGCTAGAAAAATGACAAAAGGTTCACAAACGGAGAAAAACAAAACAAAACAATGCTAACAACTGAAGAGCAATGAAATGCCCCCTCCCCCTTTCTCTGTTTTCCTAAGAGATACACATTTGGTCTCTCACTTGGAATGTAAACTGGGATTTTTCTAATTCTTAATTTGATAGAAGGTGAACTACTTATGTAGGTATTTGTGCATCAAACTCTCTCTCCTCCCATGTACCTGCCAACCCACAGTCAATAATAAGTGGATAATTACTTTCTTCCCTTTCCATTTCAAAGTCACAGCGAAGTAACAGTAGCTCCACTGGCACCCAGTGAATACTCAGGAATAGATTGATACGTCATATTTGCTGTCTCATAGCAGAGATCTGGCTTCAGAAGGAATCATCAAAATTGATAAGTGTTGGCATCAAAAATTCCAATGTGTGAGACTCTCGTAGGCAAGGGAATTTTTGAGGGCCACATGGCTGGAGGGGCAGTCTGGAGCTTCAAAACCCAAGAGAAAAGGCATTACCTAAGTCATGGCATTACTCCGGGCTTCAGGGGAGCTCTACAAAATGATCTGGAGAGAAAACGCAGTGTCTATTGGTTATTAATAAATCCATGAAATTTCAAAAATATTATTGCACAGGGTAAGTGTTCACATAGAGAGATAATTTAAAACTGAGCAATTAGAGCAGGCTCCCTGAGTGTGATCTTCAATTGTATGCATTGGTGACTGTATCATTGCAGTGACAGTTGTCATCAGGCTGGATAAACACAAAGTACTGAAGCTCAAAATTAATCTTGTCATTGTATCACAGAGGGATTTGCAACTCTACTCGATTCACACCAAACGTATTGTGTTTCGAGGCACACTCAATGGGGGATATCTCACTGAGGATCCGAGATTTGAGATGGAGGCTGCATAAAACCTTCACAGCATCCATGACTCACTAATGAAAGGGGATTAATGTTCAGGGACTTGGAACGATGACACTGCATTGGTCTCAAGGGACAGTCTCCAAGTCTAGGACTAATTCCACAGAGTACAGCTACTCCACTAGCTCACTGGTTATAGAACATTTGTTGGGCATGGGAGAGGGGCTTCCTCTGGGAAGCAATACAGAATAGGACCAGTCAGCAAAAATCATATAGAACAATGTAGACAAAGCCTCACTTGTTTTTAAAACTGAGAAATAGAGGGCAGAATAACCTATTTAAAGCGATACAGAACTTGCCATAGCCTGACCAGCTATCAGAAGAAAAGACTCGTTTTCTCCAGTTTCGGTGCTCTCTCTAGAGTGTATCTGTCCTTTTCACTTAGTAATCATAAAGCTGTCCCTTCACCTGTTTTGACTCTCTGTTTTTCAGTTACTCGAGGTCAAATGCTGTCTGAAATTATTAAGTGGAAAGTTCCAGAGCCGAGCTATCAATCAGTTTTCAGTTGCGCACTGTTCTGAGCGTTTTGATGATATCTTACCCTGTTCTGCTTGATCCTGTCTGGAGTGAGAATCATCCTTTCATACAGTGTATCCACTATCCATATATATTACCTGACTGTTAACCCCTGGTGGCTATTGTTTGTAAGGTTGACTACTGTGTTCAGGTGGCTCTTATTTGATTTGTTCTGGCTCAGTTGAGTTGGACTTGGTGTTTTGAGATAGGAGCTTGTTGTAAGGTCAATAATTCAGGTTTGTCCTGCCTCGTCTTTCTTAGTTCTGAGTTGTCAGGTATACACCGGCATACTACATTGTTATAATTGTTCTGCTGTATTAGCTTTCTTTGTTGATACCTTACTATGCCTAATTTATGGGTTATACATTATTATAGGCATGTATACAGAGGAAATGCCACACATATCACTTCAGTAAGGTGGTTTCAGGCATCCATTGAGGGTCTTGGTACGTCTCCTCCTTGCTCAGGAGGTAGGGTAATTGTAATGGCAGAGACATCTTTGGACCTTCCGTTCTGGGCCGTTCATGAAATATTTTTCCTAAGTATCTATGTTTAACGCTAGGCACACCACTACAAAGATGAAGAAACAAAGGCACAAGAAGGAGGCAGTTATTTCTTGTGACCACATGGCTCATTCAAAAGGTGACAGGAGGACTCTACTCAAAACTCCTCATGTCCTCTTATGATAATACCATCAAGATCCTTCAGCTAGAGGTCTATACCCCAGAGAGGTTGAGAGTTCAAACCGCAAGGAATGCAATATCAAATAAACCATAGAAATAGCTGCTTCTTTAGGTTACAGGCATCAACAACAGACCCTGGAGCCGATAGAGAAGAGTTTAATGAAAGCTGAGCTGGAGGAGTAGTGTGACTTTATATGAGAACAAAAGAGAAGCAATCCGATTGAGAATGAACAGCCATGTGCAGAGCTCAGGGCTCCCCAAATTCCGTGGTGTTCTCTGAATCTGGGAGCCTCTTGCTGTAACGTGGATTATAAGTCTATAGGTCTAGGTGATAGCCCAGGGGCCCCCATCAATAGGAAGCTCCCAAGAGATTCTGCCACTGCTGGCTCATGGAGTCTCTTGGGGTTGCAAACCTAATAACTTTCTTCTATACCACCAAGAAAGTTCTTCTAATATCCCAATGACTCCTGATATTGGCCTTTGTGGAGTTGCTGACAGTATTTGATGGGGCGTCTTTTCTGATGTTCAGTTAGGTTTACTAGAGAAGCACTCATGGGAACTGGAGAGTCACTTCTCCATGGTAACAATGAATAGGTCAGGGGTTGGTTCATCATCAGAAATCTGGGCATGGCAGTAGGCTACACAAACTATGTATGCATCTCCCCAATTTACAGAGGGAGCTAATAATATTGGACAGTGACACTGTCTAGAGATGGAGAGGATGCTACCTTATAGGGGTTCCCAGATCATAGAACCTTGCAAGATTCTATACCTTCATTCAGAAACACATGCACGCAATACCATAGACAAGTCCCAGATCTTAACAGATATTTCCCAAACAAGGTCATGAACCTAAGGTTAAGAAAAAAGTCCTTTGAACCTAACTGGGCTTCTGGAACTCTTGCAGCCCAGATTCTACAGACAGCATGCATCTATACAAATAAAAATGATTTTAATCAAAGCACAACTTGTAAATATTTAAACACTTATTCTCATAATAATTAGGGCCTCCTGTCTGTTTTCATTGCTCTGTGGATGCTTAATTCTGACTCTCAACCAAGTTTTTCCACATTTTTCAAATTTTAATTGTTTTATTATCTCCTAGTTAACAAAGCTTCACAACCAATTAGAGAAATAAACTGGCCTAATGAATTAATTATTAAAATCCACCTCTGCCATTGCTGGCTGGAGATGCTCATAAATATTGGAAGCATGCCCTCTCCTCAGCAATGTGGGCAGAGTTGCCATGGGCTTCTGTACTGAGTACCAGGCGATGGGGGAAAGGTTTGGGCTCAAAGCTGATGGAAATCCAACTGGACAATGCTGAAGTACAACTGGATTCTTTTTTACATTCTTTTGAGCATGGTAGAATTTTCAAGTTTGAGACCTAATGAATATAGCTTTAAGCTGAAGACTCTAAGAGAAATTACTTAACTGGCTCAGTTTGGATTGTGTTGCCAGTATTGCTAATAGGCCAGTTGATATAGATATGAATAATTTACATTGGTATAAATCTTGATTTATTGATACAAGTTTAAGGTCAATTTTATTATATGTATATGTATTTCTGATCTTGATTTAGGTATTGTGATTATGTAGTTCATTTTTAAAAATGTAATGTATAGTTAAGAAATATAGGTTAATAGATAATCATCTATAATAGTCAAGTTTGTAATCATGTTAGATTTTCTAGATGTGCATAGATATATTTCAGATAGGTATTCTTCATATCTTTCAAAGACTACAGAATATGGCATTTAAAATGTTTTAATAACTTAGGACTTTTCATGACAATGAGACACGTCTGCTCCTGGCAGCACCAATCTACTTCAAGAGGAAGATGGGCATCAAAGAGGCTCCTTATGGAGTTGGCTAGCCATTTGGGCAAGAAACTGCTCTTGCCTGGACTGATGTATAGCCACAGATAGATGACTGCTGAACTTGCCAAAAGGAGAGATGATCCTTCAGGGTTCCTGATTCATAAAAGTGTCTGTGAGACATTCTGCAGGATACAGAAGAAAGTGAGTGAACTATCTTTGAAATTTCCTGCTTCATGAAAATGTCTGCTGGATACTATGGGCCTGTAGGCTAAAGATGGATGCCCCAACAGAACAGAACTTTGGGTGACTGTCCAGGTAGCGAGATGTCTCTGTCATTTCTAGAGTTTTGGAAGTTGCTTACTTCTCGTTTACTTAGGTAATATTATATCCTTCTGGAGTCTTTGATGGAGTTGAAGAATAGATAGATAGCTATAGTTATCATTTTCCTTTGTTATGATAAAAGATAAAATAGATATAAATATTATAACTGTAATTCTTTCTTGATAACTATTTTGTTATATGTAATTTTACTATGTTAAAGTTAAAGCCTTCCTTTTTGTTTAAACAGAAAAGGAGAAATGGTGTAGGAGGTCCTTCTGTATTTGTGTTGCTTTCATTGGTTACTAAAGAAACTGCCTTGGCCTAGTTGATAGAGCAGAACTTTGGTAGGCAGAGAAGACAGAACTGAATGCTGGGAAGAAGGGCAGAGTGACAGACACCATGAAGCTCCTGCCTGAGACTGACGCTGGTTAGAATCTTTCCTGGTAAGCCACGACCTCGTGGTGCTACACAGATTATTAAAAATGGGTTGAATCAAGATGTGAGAGTTAGCCAATAAGAGGCTAGAACTAATGGGCCAGGCAGTGTTTAAATGAATACAGTGTCTGTGTGATTATTTTGGGTATAAGCTATCTGGGCAGGATGGAACAAAAGGGCCTACTCTCAGTGTAACAGCCAGTTGATACAGATACAACGGAAGGATGTTATAGACCCATTAGGCTGGACAAGGGGTAGGCATTCTGAGCTCTGCAAGGAGTGAAAGCTAAAGTAGTAGGAGACTCCAACAAGAAGGCCAGGAATCTGTATCTCAGACCTGGTTGGGTTGCTCAGTGCTTCACTTCTTTGAACCTTGGTCCTTAGATCTGCTTCATTTTTAGCCTATCTAGGATCTGTCTGGTTAGCTCTGTTCTATATCTACTAGTGCTGAGTGTGTATAAAACCTAAGTGACCATTTGAGGTACTAGGGATTGAACTAGTGCCTTGCACCCACTAAGCACCCCCATCCCACCTCCAAAAGGGTTCTTAGCCACTTTAGCATTGGAGGTTGGCTGTCTAGAGATTCTGAGTAAATTTTCACTTATTCCATGTCTCCATCTCTGAACTTAGGATTTGGGATACTTTCTTTTCAAATGTGATGTCTTGGCCTTTAATGTGAAGGTAAAGATCATTGTTAAGATGTGTTTTTAAAAATCATAATCCACAAAAATAAATTAATCTTAAGTTTTGCTACAATTTTTTTGAGGCAGGCTGTCATTTAATCTAGGCTGCCTTTGGGCTCACTATCTAGCAGAGGATTTTGTATTCTTAATCCTTCTTCTTCTACCTCTCTGGCACTGGGATAACAGGCATGAGCAACCATATCATTGTTTTCTTTCTAAGAAAGATGTCTGTTAACTTTTTAGTGACTATAAGACTACCAAGAAATAAAATAGTTATTAATGAGACACATGGACACCATCAAATAAGAAATGGAATGCATAAATGCTTAAAGCTCAGGGTCTGGGAATTTCATTATAATTATTTTATTTTTAATTATATGAATTGAGTGTGTGTATATCTGTGTGTATGTGCACATGTGAGTGAAAGTGCCCACAGAATCCAGAGGAGGATTTGGGACCCCTGGAGTGGGAGTTACAGGTGTTCAGTGAGCCTCCTGACGTGGGTTTAGGAACTGAACTCAGGTCCTTCACAAGAGCAGCAAGTGCTCCTAACTGCTGAGTGAGTCATCTCTCTATTCCTTTGCCTAGTGTTTGATGGAGTTGTCAAATGGGGTTCATCCCTCATGCCATCTAGGATGAGTGATAAAGACTGCCACGGGCTTTGTGCGGGGAACAATTAAGGTTCGTGACAATGCTCAGGAGAGGGGTTGGGATTGATGGATGAGGTCTACTGTACCACAGGAGTGGGGGTTGGTTGTCAAGCAAACACCCTTCTTGCACCTTTACAAGGTAGTTAGCCCATAGTGAAAGCCTGTGAAAATACCCCCACCTGTGTAAATACCAAGAGCAATGTGTGTATTCCTGATGGCCAAATTTGGGTTCCCTGTGGAAAGTTAGAAGAAGTGTTAAAAATAAGACAGTAGATATCATCAGCATGCTGTCACTTGAAGGTGTGTTACCAGCACCGCGAGACTCCCTCTTCCCCACCAAAGCCCTGTTTTCTAAGAATGGAGAAGTCGCCAGGCTGCAAACTGTCTCAAAACCATTCCGAATCATCTCAAATACCTCCCTGGCATTCCTTTATATGAATCGTCCTGTGCTTTGACCACTATTCTTATATATGGCAGCTCCTATTTTTAACTATTTGAATTACCCCAAGTCAATGGAAATTTTGTAGTCAAATCTTTGTGCATAGGCACAACTTTTAAGTATTTATTTTTACTATTTTTAATGATGAGTATGTGTGTCTGGGGGATGCTACGTATACATGAGTGTAGTTGCCTATGAAGCCAGAGGCATCAGATTCTGGGGGAGCTGGGTTGCAGGAAAATATGAGGTGCCGTGTGTGTGTACTGGGAATTGAACTCGGAGCCTCTGGAAGAGCAGCATATGCTCTTAATACTGAGCCATGCCTCCAGCTCTGTGATTATTATATTAAAATGCAGTCTTACAACAAATTTCTGGGATGACATATACATAAATGATATTTATATGTATCAATTAATTGTACTTCTGAAATAAAGTAGAAACATGTTCACCAAATCTTTAAAAATTGAAAGCCGTAGTTTTAAATGTGTCCAAAGACTGGTTAAGATTTAAGAGACTGATAAAAAGAATTCTGTGGTTTAAATGAACAAATAGCTTTTCCCAAATTAGTCCCTGTACATGGGATTGCAATGAATCACATTAATGTCATATTTGGAACTATGTGGGTGACAAAATACTTTTTTTAAATATAAGATATAATGGAACAAGATACCTGCTTGTCACAAATATCTTGACTCATTAGGTGGGTCAGGACTTCACAGTGAACTCTACTTTGAGATATAATAGAGAAATCACAAAAGTTCATACAAATGTGAAGAGCAAAGTTCTACACTGATATCCTCTTTTGTAGCACAGCCTGGTGTTTAAATCAAGACCAAACTATCTGAGTTAAGTCATGAAATGGTCCTAACACCCAGGTGGAAAATTCAATCTGAACATTATACTTACACACAGTAAATCTTTTAAAAGTAACTGAGGAGGGGGTGTGGCAGATGTATTTGCTTTCCCCACAGTTAGTTCAAGACACTACAGGGCAGTCACAGTGCAGCAATAGTTGCATTCAGGACAAGCAAAACACAATCATTAAAAGGCTAAAACAGTCTTAGCCTTTATTTGGCATTGAGGGTAACAAGTCCTAGGATGGATGAAAGAAAGTCTAAGCCATAGCAACAAAGGAAGATACAAGCATGCCCATGGTCATTATAAGGTGTATCCATTGGGAAGCTCGATTGGAATGAAATTAGGGTGAGAGTCCCCATCTGCTCTTTGTAAGGTCTTCTTTATAAGGTCTTCTAACCTAAACAACATTCTAGCAAAGCAAGGTGTCTGGATATCAGCACTGCTTAGAAACATCCATCTACCCATTAACCACCCTATGTTTTTCAGTTCCTTTCTTTCCTTGGTTTAGAAAATGAGTAACAGTGGATAAAACTCATTTTTATACTAACCTACCACCCCCCTTAATGTGAATTACCTGAAGAACTCTGAATCTATATATCTGTAAACATCTGTCTGTCTATCCATAGATCAATCTTTCTATCATTAATCTATCTATCTTCCATCGATCTTTCTGTCTACCCAATCAGTCTGTTTGGTGCTATCCTCCTGTTGGGAAAGGAAAAAATGAAATCAATAAATATTTTGTCTTTTCATTCCAAGTTGCCGTCACAGAGATGAACCGTTGTTACTGAAAGACATGATTAAATAAACCAAACACTATTCATTCACTCATCCAAACATAAACTACTTGGATATCCACTCTATATTCAACACTGTGTGGTATTTACAAAGAACTAGCCCCATTTCTGCAAGCCAAGGAAACCCTGGGGATGTAGGAAAGAACACGTGTCATAACATCATCTTTCGGCATCAGACTCTGTATGTTTTGAGAAACAGACATTTGTTTGCCAATACACTGTAGCATGGGAAGAAAAAAAAACACAAGACTCTTTGTGCCTTTGAAACCACAACAGCTGCTTTGAAAAAAATCATAAAAATAGTAAAGCATGGAGTGGTAATTGCTCAACTTGTCATCTGATTGCTGGATTAAAAACCCCAGATTTGTAATTACAGCTCTCAGGCAAACGAATTCCTAACTCTGAAAATATCTGTCCTCTTGGCGATATTTTTAAAAACAGTGTTTGTTGAGGGATTTTGATGTGTATTTTAGTCAACCTAAAAATTCAATTTCATATTTATTACTAGAGAAAATGTATACTGTATACTAGATGTCAAATGTATACTAGAGAAAATGCATTATCAAAATGCATTGTTGTACTATGTAGTATCCTATAAAATGTAATTTTCTAGTAGTACAACATGCTAAGAATGTCAGTAATTACACTCTTTCAGACTCATGTATATGTGTATGTACATGTGTGTGTGCATGCACAGGCACATGGGTACTCACAGAGACCAGAAGAGAGCATTCCTGCAACTGGAGTTACAGGTGTTTGTGAGCTGCCTCCCATGGGTTCTGGGAGCCTAATGCTGATCTCCTGCAAGAGCAGCAAGTACTCTTAACCACTAAGCCATCTCTCCAGCCTCTAGTTCCCTCTTGTACCATTTCTTCAGTAGGTGATTTGGGTCTGTGAATTGAATTCTGATCCTTTGCAAGAGCAGCAAGCATTCTTAACCACTGAGTGATCCCCATAGACCCTGATAATATTTTTATATTACAAATTTGAAAAGGGTCAGGTATGTAGCACCCTTTATAGAAGAGTGCTTACCAAGCATGCATAGGCTCTCAGTTCAATACCAAGGACGTCAACCAACCAACCTAAAAACACTTAGAAATCCAATCAGAAGAGTTTTAAATTGACACTTGCCATATCTGTTTGATAAAAGACCAAATCCCTACATTCTATTATTTAGTCATTCAGAAGTTGTGGGGTGGAGCCTTCTAAGGGTCCTCTGGTATTACAATCCTATCTCATATATGTTGCCCATCTTTGGTCACTGCCTGCAGCTCATTTCTTTTGTGCTTTAATATCCTACAGGGACCGTCCATAAAGGGTGGAGGCGAGAGGATCTGCAGTCGGTGCAGAAGTGAGACTTGCAGTTTCTCCATGTGGGAGCAGTGGGAAGCCAGTCTCCCGAATTTGGAGGAGAGTGGGCCGCCACACGATGCTGAGGAGAGCTGCAGATGTTTGCACACCCATAGATACAGGATACTGAAGAGGGGGATGTACTGTGGTTGGTGCTGATGTGAGCTGTCTCGAAACTTTTAGTTACTAAAGGTGCTCTCAAGGCTTTACAAAGGCTGGAAGCACAAGAATAACTGAACATCCAAAGTTAATCTTTGGAGCGGATCCCGTGGTACCTGAACTTGCATGACTCCCACTCCTGCCCCCATGCAGTGTGTAGTTCCTGGCTTCCGGCTTTTACTCGCTGGATGTGTTTCCTGTCTCCCTTCTGGAAAGCATGAAGGACTGAAACAGCATTTTTGAAGTGCTTCATGCTGTGTAGGTGAGATGCCTTTTCTAAATTAGAATAATTATTCTTTTCTTGTCATTCATTAAATGATTCATTAAATCGATAAATTAATCAATAGTTGGCCTGACCCTGAGTAAAGCAATAAACTAAGGTTGGATTTTTGTGCTGTTTATGGCTACATTTGCAATTACGGGTTAATTGTCAACCACGTTTTACAACTAGACTATAGTCTCTCCCACCTTCCTTTCCTTTGTTCTTCTTTCCTAGAGATTCATTTTATTTTTTTTAAATTGTGTGTGCTTGTGCATGCGTGTGTGCATATGTGCTTGTGCATGCTGAGGCTAAAGGCCTCTGATCCTCTCAGAGCTGGAGTTATAGGTGGTTTTGAACCACCGAATGTGGGTGCTGGGAATTGAACTTGAGTCTTCCTCAAGAGCAGTATGCATTCTTAACTGCTGAATCATCTCTCCATCCCCATTCTCTCTGCTCACTCTTCCCCCAATTTTGATCTGTACTTGAGAAAAATGAGACCTATGAGTGTTTTTGTTTGTTTGGTTTTGGTTTTTCGAGACAGGGTTTCTCTGTAGCTTTGGAGTCTGTCCTGGAGCTAGCTCTTGTAGACCAGGCTAGCCTCGAACTCACAGAGATCCACCTGCCTCTGCCTCCTGAGTGCTAGGATTAAAGGCGTGCGCCACCATCGCCGGAGAGATCTATGAGTGTTTTTAAACTAAGTGTACACACATGATTCCTTAAGCTTATGTTATTACTGAAGAACACCTGGAATGATTCGATATGATTTAGTAGCAGAGCCCTGAAGCCGACTGACTGTCCTTTCTCCAGCAGTCACCAACTGCCAATAACTCTTCAGCTAGGGATGGGCTTCGTGAGCTCCTCCCTGACCCACGCTGGAATTTTGATTGGCTTGATCTAGTGCAGGTCTTATAGGC
This sequence comes from Ondatra zibethicus, assembly GCA_004026605.1. Classification (NCBI taxonomy): domain Eukaryota; kingdom Metazoa; phylum Chordata; class Mammalia; order Rodentia; family Cricetidae; genus Ondatra; species Ondatra zibethicus. Next base: position 82,108 of record PVIU01002009.1, read on the forward strand.
AGGCAGCCACAGGCTCCAGAGTCCTGCCACGTCCCACCTGTTTTGCTGCAGTCCTCCTCAGTCTTTGACTCTTACATTCTCCCAGCTCCACGTCATTCGACCTTGCCTGGGAATCAGTGGGATGAGGAAGATGCAGATGTCCCACAGATGGGAGGCAATAACTGGATTCAGTGAGTTTTTAGAAAGAGGCGTGAAGTTGGGAGGGGAAAACGTGGAGGGGGTCTGGAGGGAGTTGTAGGGGAGAGTGGGAGGACGGCATGGTCAATATACACTGTGTGCGTGTACGAAAGTCTCAAAGAATAATTGAAATACATTTATATAATATTACAAAACTGAATGAGAGTTCAAATCGCAGATATGAGATTATGTTAGTGGCTCTTGTGCTGCTGTGACAAATGCCTGGCATAAGAATTTCCTGGCGGAAAGGCTAATTTGGTCACACTGTTTGAGGGATTCAATCTGTGGTCAGTTGGCTTCCTTACCTCGGCTCTGGACCATGTGGCAGAGAAGGTTGTTTTATTCATCCTGGCGAATAAGAAACAGAACGAAAACTACACTAGACACCAGGTGGACCCTTTAAAGGCACACTCCCTCCAGTTACATTTCCTAATGTTTCTATGATCTAGCAAAATAAAGCCATTAACCAGCAACCATGTGTAACACATAAGCCTGTTAAGAGATTTAGTATTCAAACCATAATAACAACAGTGCATTGATTGAATTAAATTTATTGATATAACACTTCAGACAATCCTGGTGAGCACACACATGCTCTGCCTTTCAACTTCAAGACCGTTCAGGAAAGAGTCAACACATGCTTACAATTGAAAATGCACAAAAAATGCCATGACAGGGGCATCAGAGAGAAGATCTAGGAGAGCAGAACAGAGAATGAGATGATCTCCAGAGAGGCAGTGTTTAAAGTACGCTTTCAAAGGCACAGCAAAGTCTAGCAGAGAAAACAGGAAGAGGTGTAACATGTTCCCAAGCATTTCAGCCATCAGAATTGCCTGGCAGCTACTAATAACCCTAATCCCTGAGATGACCTTCAGGGTCTCAGCATTGGTAGATCTGAGAAAGGTCCAAACACTTGCATCCAGACAAGTTCAAGTACTGCTGATGTTGTTCGTTCTGTGACTGCCCTTGTCAAACCAAGGCCTACACAGGGGGAATATATTCAGGGAATGAGAGCTCCGACAGGTGAGAAAGAGGATTCTGTGCATGAGGAAGTTGCTGCCATTCCTAAGAAAGGGAAAGGCTCTAGCAACAGCATGTAGGATAGTTTAGAAGGGAGAAAACCAGAGAGAGGGAACAGGGGCCTGGCGTCTGATTCTGAGAATAAAAAGGAATGTAAGGGACAGCAGAGACATCACAGAAGTCCTTCCCATGTGGTTTGCAGCTGGCACAATGTGTGGCAGGAGAGACAAGGGTCTGGGCGAGGGCATCGCTGGTTCTGATGTTAGAAGGCTAAGATGGGAAACTGTGAGTACTCGTGTGAGAAGAAGGTGTAACCACTTCTACGCGATGTGGCTGCACCCACATGTGGATGCTTAGGAGACATAGGCAGGAAGCTGAAACGCTGCATGTCTTGGAGGCAGATACTAGAGGTGTGAGGGATTTCGAATAAAAAGAATGCATAGAGAAATTGTACCAGGATTCTGCGATATATCTGGCAGGAAGAGCTAAGGGGGGGGGACTTGGGATTTGAGGACTCAGAGAGTGAGAAAAGCGCATCTCTGTGAAGCTAATGGATGAAGAGTTCAGAAGCTCTTGTCAGCTCTGGAAAATAGCACTAAAATATATCTAAGCCTAAATAAGTATGAGGCCCTTTAAGTTGACGATTAGCTCATTGGTATCCTTCAAACACTAGGAGCAACATGGGGCCAGTGTCAGGGATTGAGGAATAAATGAGGATGTTGCTGAGTGTCTTTGCTTCTCTTGTGTTTCTATGACAAAATGTCTGACAGAAAAATTTGAAAAAAAAAAAAGGATTTATTTTGGTTCATGGTTTTGGAGAGTTTAATTCCTCTAGGTAGTGAGAGCGGTAAGAGGCAGCTGCAAATCACAGCAGGACAGGCAGTGGGCAGAGTGTTTCCAGAGCCAAGGGCCAGGTAACAGCCTTCAAACCCGCATGTTTACACACTTGTTTCCACAGGTAGGGCCCACCTCACAAAGACTCCACAGTCTTTCAAGACAGAAATACCAGATGGGGGCAGCACATTCCAAACACGGTCCCATGGGACACGTTTCTGAGTCAAACCATAACATTGAGCATAGAGGGATTCTTTGAGACTGAAACAACTTCCAAAGCTATACAGACATTTCACACTTCCAAAAAAAAAAAAAAAAGCCAGAAAGGGGAAGGCCAAGGACCGAAAGCATCATGTCCTCAAGCAAACCAGATTATTTAAGAAGAAATTCATTTGAAAGGGAAGTAGGAATGTTTTGGCACCTAAAAAGTATTGTTAACGATTCCACACAATGTGTTAAGTGATGGATTCCAAGTGTGATGTTTTCGAGAGCAAAGATGAGTCACTTCCTTTGCGAGAAGAATTTCTAACTGAACTAACAAGATAACTTGATAGGTTTTGGCTCCCAACTTTACTAAAAAAAAAAAAATCTTAAAAAGGCAAATCCCAACCCACATAATAATCAAAAAGCAAAACCCATTAGCAGTATATTGAAGCTCAAAGACGGATGGGAGTCTGGGCATCATTTAAAGTAGAGGCTGCTATTCTTATACTGTTTTGTAGCAATTGCATTTGGGGATAAATTGTCATAAATTAATTCTTGTCCATCTTTGGAATTCTCGTTTGCATATATGCAAGGCGCTAGTATCCTCAGTTTTTATCTACCAAAAAGAATAGATTAGATGCTACTGAACAGAATTCTTGTAAGGAATCATTTTTATATTAAACATTCATTTTGTAAGAGGCCATTCATTATTTTCCAAATAAGATTTTCAGGAAATATTCCTTCCTAGGCAGCTAAAAGTAATTGTGAAGTTTCAGCATTTCTCTTAGGACATAGCTTGGGACGTTATAAGGCAGACAGGACATTCAGGAAGAGCTTAGGGAAACATATGAGACCAAAGAGTTTCCAAACCATGTAAGTCCGTACTGAAAGACCTCCTAGAGGCCACCAAAACACAAGCTGGGGTTCTTCACCTGAACATACAGCCAATCAAATAACCCAGGTTGCCAATAGATCCATGAGTATTTTGTTTGAAACTGAGCAAGCAAAACAGTCTGCAACTAGCCAAAGATGGTTCTGGACATTACGTCGGAGGTAGTATTGGTTTCTGTCAGAGAATGAATGCACTCGTATCTAGCCATATGGAGGTTAGATAATCCTATCAAAAGCGCTGCCCCATTTGTTTGCCTTTGGGTGATACTGATGAATTACAGAAAAAGAACCCCTAAAGTCCATTGTGAAGGGAAGAACTGACGGCTAATTCCATTCCCTGGAGATTATCTTTCTGAAGAGATCAAAGTAGAGGTTCTGAAAATGGGGTGGGATGGGGAGCCATTGTCTTTCAGGGTCACTTGTCAAAGTCTAGAAAGGCTTGGCCACAACACAGGTTGTCACAACTCAAAAGGGATGCTGCTGGCACAGAGCATTAGAGGTAGCCATGCTGCTTAACTACCTGCAAAGTGCAGGATAGTCCCCAGGTTCTCTGATAAATAAAGATTCTGTCCTAAATGTTACTAGCACCAAAGCTGAGAAACACTGGGATATTCTTTAGTATGAGGAGGCAGAAATACTTTTGCTTTTCTTCTCTACTAAAACATTATTTACTGAACACATTTTAAGAACACAAAATGTTGGACTGGGATGTATCTGTCACTGAGCCTGGCCTAGCAAAGATCTCAAAGTGGAAGATGCAGAGACTTAATATTGGGGGAGCTTGAGAGTGATATCATTCAGATACGTCTTCACCATCTTTCCTGTCTCCGCATTCAGCAGCTCTGTGCACTTTGAAATGTTTCCCATGGTGTCCCTCATCATCCACCTCCTCTTTCCAGGTGACAAGTGGTGAACCCCACTAGAGTTAGTGATTCCTGAAGGGTGGGAAAGTAACTCACGACCATCCAAATTCCAGCTATGGTCTCTTCTCAGCTCTTATAGCTGAATTAGCCTGCATGCTTGGTGCAAAGTTGCCAGGGCTCTGTAAATCATTGCACTTGGAAGTATCAACCTCCCACCAGCTTTTAAACAAGTGAGCACAGACAACTATCACAAGAACGGGACAACACAGAAGGTGGGCTCATCGATATAGAGTAAGACAGTGCAGTCTGTCAACAAATCAGCTACACACACAAGCTAGGAAAAGGTACAATAATTCAGCAGCCTGCCACTTCCATAGCCCTGCTCCCTCCTTGCACTCTGCGGTGAAGTGGCTCTTTCCTCTTATTTAGTCATATACATAAACTCTTCATATTTTCCTGTTCCTGTCATCCAAAGAATGAAGAATGAATTGGATTAATTTTCTTTGTAAACAGAAGATCGAAACTTGAAACTTTCAGTCACTTTCAAACTGGAACAAAATGATCTTCAGGGCCAAAGAGCATTGCCCTGGGAAGACTGTCAATACTCACTGAGTTTGGAACTGCAATCAATCCTTGGGTCACTGAGTTCCCAATATTATATTTCCCCAATCCTGAGATGCACAGTTCTAAGGAGCATTTCAACATTTAAAAACTCAGAACACGTCTGATAATGGAAGCAGCAGCAACAAAAGCACTGTGTCAGAGTTTAATTGCTTTTCCCTTCTTTGCTGGCAGTTAAAATCATGGTACAGCTTCGACTTGATGACATTTTAGAGTCAATGAAATAAAAGTAGATGCTTTTCCAGTTTCTAAACTCACTCTGATCAAGCAGGTCATCTCTAATTGCTCCTTTTAAAAATGCATGTATACACATCAGCTCTCTCTCTTTTAAATTTGTTCCTGTTCGGTTTCTATTTTTGCCTAATTATATATTCCATTTGCGAGCACATAAAAATGATTAATTTTGAGTGTGGCTTTTTGTTCTTTGGACTGTTCCTTTTACTTTTGCACTATCAGGAACTACTAATGACAACTGACTTACAAAAGTCTAAACATATTTATTTATTTCAATAAGCTGCTGGGCTGGAAAAAAAGCAGGGGTTCAAATCTCAGACTCTTTGGCATTAACTGGCTTCACATGGCAGTTACTTTCATTAATCTACTTTAATATATAGTTCAATTTTCTTATGATCCAAAGGGCTATGTGGAATGAAATTATCATGCCAGAACTGAAAAATATATTTTTGGGGTGTAAGTACATAAATCTGAATCCAGTGATGCTGTGCACGATGGTGTTGATAATGTCCACAGGCTATCAAATGATGGTACCTGCCAACACTTTGTTCAGTCATGTCTCAGGACAGGAGCCCGTTCCTGACCCAGGTAAGCAAAGATCCTGAGTGACAAGCTGCAGCAGGGTACCCTACTCTAGGATTTGAGGGAAAGAACAAGGCACAGATTTCTTCTTGGGTCAGTAAAGCCCTATTAAGTAGTTCTTATTTGCAGGCAGGTTTTCTTGCTTTTTACCCCAAGTTTCCTTTGCTTAATTTAGCCTCATTAATTCCAACCAAAGCTCCAGATGATCGCCGAGATGCCGCACAGCCTTAACATCCCAGGATTCTGCTAAACGCTTCCTGCCTGAACTTCCAAAGATGTCTTAGCTTCTTCCTTGCAATTAATTCCTCCTCCTCCTGCTGTCCCCGCCCTGGCATAGCTGTCAGTCGAGCAGTGAGGAACTTCTGTTCTTTTTTATTTTTATCCTGATGCACGAACCTTTGTAGTCCCCGCATGGCCTTCTCCGTACTTGTTCTAATTGGCTTATGTTCTGTTGCTAGTGAATTGACCCAGCCACACATGATTGGATGGGTGAACTGCTGACCACAAGGCTTCCAACAGCGCATAGAGCATCAGTACTGCTGACTGGACATTGGGTTGCTTGGCCCATGTTTATTCCCTCACTAATGTTTTTCCCTGCATAATTGAGCTGTGCTTTCCTGACTTCATCTGTAATGAGTTTATTAATCTTTTTTGTATACTTTCCCCTCTGGACTTGCATCAATATTCACATGCTGTAAATCTTGTCCAAATTACTTTATCAATACAAATGACTAATTTGAGGAGCATTAATACATCCATTTTTTTTGCCTTACTGTCTTTTATACAAAAATCAAAGGCACTAAAGGACCTCTGCTTATAATTATTATATATTTTCCCAATAACATTATCTTATTTAAAAAATGTTACACTCAAAAATTTATTGGCACACTTTGCCACTTAGACAGACAGCTAGAAGGGCTTCTGGGCCACTAACTAGCCTGATGATCTTAAACTTTCTAAACTGGATGTTTTCTAGAGAGAGAACTCATCACGTCGGTTGCCAAGTTCTTTGCTATGATTCCCCCTAAAGAAGCACCTGTAATAACACCAGGAGCCATTCTTCTGTTTTAAAGGGAAGAAATGGTATGGGATGTAAATTAGTTACTTTAACTGGATGCCTGGGGAAGGTCTGTAATAGGCAGCAAATAGCAGAAGGATAAAATTAGCCTCCTTACATGCGCTGCCCACTCACTCTTCCTCCTCTTGAGTTGTAGCCTTTTGGTGCAATGCCCAGACTGTGAGTTTTTCCCTCCCTTGCACATATGGAATGATAATCTATGGATTAAAAAATTAACTCCAAGGACGTACATCCCCGCAAACTCATTCTAACCAAATAAATAAACACCCAGCCTCAGAAGTTAAGGAATTTGGAGTTTTCTCAGTTCTGACTTCTTGCTCATGATCCTGTTCTTTATTACTTCTGCATGGGATGAGCATGACCGGGTTTTGACATCACAGGATCTGTGTTTGTTGTGTGTTTTTATTCATTTTGGCTTGGATGGTTATCACCAATAAAATGGTGATCACAAGAATATTTGGAAGTGATCATACTCTGCTGATAGGAAGGTAAAGGGTCCATAGGAAACAGGTTTGTAATAGCAAAGTGGTATGCCATGCTATGTAGTGCCGCTGCCTCACGGATGCTGAGTCCAGTTATTGGTAGTGTCTTTAGCTAACTTTTATCTATGTCCATTCGCTTATAAAACATTTGCCTATAAAAGTCGCATTCATGCCTGCATTTCCCTTTTCATCCTCAAGGTCATATTAAATTAGAGCTAAGCTATGGTGGGAACACCATGGACTCTACATTGTCATGGAGTCTGACCATGTGACTGCATAGCTGGGCTGGGGTGACACATGCTGCTACTATGTCAGTTTCTAGTGATATCTGACTTAGGAAAGGTGTGTGTCTTCATCATAGGTTTCATGTACAATATGAAAAAAAACCAATGATTTTTTTCTTTTTTCTACGTGCTATAGTCTGTATTTTTAGTGGCCCCCAAAGATCCATGTGTTAAAGGTTTAGTCTTCAAGATGGCACTGTTGGGAGCTGGTGGAACCTTTATAATAGATAGTTGGGGCTAAGACTGGTCATTGCGAGTATGTCCTTGAAATGGAGTAGTGTGTTATACTTGTTATATTCTCTTCTCTCTTTCTCTCTCTCTCTCTCTCTCTCTCTCTTTCTCTCCTTCCCTCCCTCCATTCCTCCCTACTTCTTCCCCCTCTCTCTCAGGACTTCATCTCTCTTTCTCTTTTCCCATCTTCCCTCCCTCTTTCAAATGATTTTGCTCTGTCTTACACTCCCACTATATGTTATTTGGTCAGAGTCCCAAAGCAATGAGGCCAGCTAATCCTTCACGAAAATCTTCCCAACCATAACCCAAAATACTCCTTTCTCTGTTTAAGTTGCTGTCGTGATGGAAAGTTAACACATGGTGGAATTATGTTAAATGTTGGTAAATATAAGATTATCAGGTGTTGTGAAATATTTAAAATTTTAGGACACCAACATAGGTTTTTTTTTTTTTTAAAGCAAAATAAAAATTGAGAAAAACCTGCTATTTTGAAGATGGAATAACCGGCTGTAGCTTTGAAAGCCAACAATCCCTTAACAACATATGCACTGGTCGACATGTTTTTAAAAGATGCATAGGTGAATTATCTCCAAATGAGCATGACCCCACCTTCTGTGTGATTCCAGGTTGACCCACAACGTCCTTTCTATAAATGATGATGAATACCACGTGTGTGAAGGAGCCCTTCATACACACTCTGCCACTTGAGGAAAACCAAAGAGAGCCACGTGGACTGAACATGTACCACAGGAAGGTCAAATTAAAAAGTGACCATTTCCTTGTGTTACAGTTACTACAGTAGAGATGCTCAGGCTTCTAACAGCCAGGAGTGTCTGAAGGCCGTGCCATGCTTCCTTTTGCTGCCTACAGATCTTTACAAGGGAGCAGAAAGACCCTGGGCATTCTCTTGAGTGGAATTTAGGATTTATTTATGGGGTAAAATAGCCAAGAACGAAAAGAATGAAGAGAGCATCTCCGGCCATGATAGAGATTCAGGAAAGGGCCGTACGGTGCTGCCATGTGGAAGCCGTATGGGTGGTCCTACAACCAGAATATATGCTCATTATGCATATCCAATTGTGAGCCAACAGAAAGACATTCTGGGAAAGATGAAAGTCAAAAATAGCTTCTTAGATGACACAATGACCTCTGAAGTGACCGCCCAAAGCATCCTGGCTGTGTCCCGTTCTTCTACTTATAAAGTCAAATGAGCAAACCTCATGGGGAGAGTCCAGAAGGAAGAAGCTAGTAGTGTCACCTGGGGGCTGACTAAACTGGTCATTTGTCACTCACAGTAATTCCATCTTGTTTTATTACGTAAGGGCTACACAGTGACATCTAGCTATCCCTTTGAGTCTGGAGTGTCTTTGCTCTAGTCACCAGCTTTTTAGAACCACTGTGACCTTTGGAATAATATATCACTTCCTGCCTCTTTTCTTAGTTTTTTCCTATTATGTTAGGCAGCAGTGATAACCATCTTTCAGCTTCATAATCTTTACCCATACCATATTATCACCACCACCTATTGTATGTAGCAGTGCAGCCGATTTCCCTTACAGTCTCTCAGCAAACACATTATGGGATGTCTCAGCTCTCATCAGTGTCCCCACACAAGTCACTGTGGGAATCCATCCCTCATCCATTTCACTCCTTCTCTCCTCCACCCTCCCTCTTTCCAGCTCTACTTTTCTTACTCCTTCCCTCTTTCTTTCAGGTCAATATTTATTGACTGGTGATGTTTTGCTATTGTTTCAACGTCAATGCCAGACGTTGAAAATATAGGAATTAATCAAAATTCTTTCCTTTATGTAGTGCATGTGTATGCTTTTCATGCACGCGTGCTTGTGTGCATGTGTGTGTGTGTGTGTGTGTGTGTGTGTGTGTGTGTGTGTGTGTGTGTGTACTTGGAAAAGGGTCCAGTTTGAGTAGTCTGAGAAAATCACCATGGAAACGATATGTTAGGTGGCTGTTTAGTGTCAAGAATAGGTGCTACAGCCTGAGAATAGAGAGAAGCTGCTTTACATACGATAGTCTGAGATGACCTCGAGGATGAAGTAGCTTTTGAGTAGACACTGGAGTAACACAAAGGAGCAAGAACTGCAGCCATCTACAGCAGGGGTGTTCTAAAGGGATATCCAGTGCAGTCCCAAGGAAGGGCTGAGCGAGAAGTCTGGACACACAGAAGTCAATGTGACTGGAGAGTGTTGAGAGTGAAGAGGGACTCGAGGAAGCTAGTGCTGTAGATATTGAGATGACACAGGATATTCATCGGCCACAAAAGTCTTACACATGCTCCCGTTTCCTCTCTCTCCCATCCAAAGTCTCCTCTATCCGAGCCATTTATCTCTTGTGTGATTATCATTTTCTCTATCTCCCAGTCCTCAAACTCTAAAATATCAATTTGGAAAATACTCAAAGAAATAAGTCAACAGTGAGTCACTTTTTTTGTGTGTACATGTCTCATGGGTGGAACAGTGCAGTTAAGAAGGTTTTCAGGGCCAGCAAGTGACAAATGTACCAACTGTCAGATTGGAGCTCAATAAAAGTACTTGGCTTTGATTTATTGCACAATGCACAGGCCATAAATGTGTGTTTTTAGGTGATTGGTTTCCATTATACATCCTTTCCCAGGAGACACAGGAAATGCTTGGTTGTCCTTGGCCACTTGTAAGGTGGCTGTTACAGAACAGGAAGTGGGGTTTTTATGCCATCACTCTGTCCTTTTTCTGCTTTTGTGCATGTTAGACTAGGCGCCTCCATTACATCTGGAAAGCCCTATGTCTTACATGTTTCCCTCTGAGTCCTACATCAACCCCACCCCATACCTTTTCCCTCTCACATGGGCAGGCTTCAGAGTTTGGCACACCAGCTCTATAATGTAGTCCTTCTACTGACAAACCTTGTGCTTTTGGGCATATTGCTCAATATTTCTGACTCACTAATTTCTTTACTGGAAACTGAGAAGCAGTACTGGGAGCTAGTCATGTTGATAAGTAAATTAAGATATTTGCATGTGTCCAACACAGCATCTGGAACACAGTGAGCAAAGAGAGATACCAATTGTCTTTTTGTTCCTGCGTAAAACTTGTCCATGACTTATAACTTCGCTAGATTTGAAGTGTTCTCCATTTCTGTGTATGCAATTATCATTTACCCCAAACCACACTAGCCACCCTCTTCTTTCTCTGGCTATCTTGATATTCTGGGTACCCCTACAGGAATGTTGGGATTTTCATTTTGAAGCCAAGGATCAAGAGACAAATTAGTTATATAAATGAAAAACACGTATCTTGAAACCAGGGCATCCTAATCTTGGAGTTATTTTGCAGAGGCATTTGCTGCACATAGCATCACTATCAGAGAACTAGGCAGGGACTCAATCAACAGATGGCACACAAGATAATAAGTTCTACAAGTTCAGAGTCTGCTGGGAACTGGGTCACATTCAATGAAAATATAACATACAGTTTGAATCACCCAAAACGAAAAAATCACGTTTAGATCCAACTTAGGATTCCTATGTAACTGCTGTATATAAACAGCAACACACCCTGACTTAAGTAGTTAGGTCAGCAGGCACTCAAACGTTAGAAAAGAAAATGCATGTTTGGAAATGGCAGCCATTATTAAGTGTTCCTTCGCCATATGCCCACAAATATTCTTTTCCCTTCTTTTCCAAATCTTTCCAATCAAGAGAATCAGCCAGCCTGTTGGCTTTGGCAAAGTTTAAATAATGACACAGTTTAAATTCTTGGATTTTAAAATAATGTAGATGCACATGTTGGAATTATTCTAATTTAAAATATCAACCATCTACATAATTAAATCATTTGGTATTAAAAAAAATCCATTCGTGAGTCTGTAATACAGCTTGAGACCATGACTCTAAGTTGTTCCAGGTATTTGAAGATTCATATTCTAAAATACAAATTCTGATCAAGAGGTCCATATTCCATCAAGAATTACTATAGTCTTAATATATATATATATATATAATTGACTAGTTTGCTATTTAAAAAGTTGGAGAGTAATAAAATTATAAACTTCAAACACCATGGCATTATTGTCAGGCAACTGACCTCCCCCCCAAAAGGTTAATCTGTGTAAGCACAATAAAAGATCCACTAATTCTGCTGCCATCCCTTTCTGTCCCTTTCCCGCCCTCCTAACACTCGGTTGCATATTACATCAGTCAAACACTGGGATTCATTCATCATCCTTCCAACCTTTAGACAGGCAGTTTTGCTATAGTCTTGTGGTTCCCAGTGCATTGGTGAATGGCCATGTTCTTCCCTGAGAGCATTAAATCACCGGCAGTTTCTGCTCCAAATCCCTTTATCCTTTCAATGTGGATGTATGAGCTTCCTAGAAAGGTTTAAATAAATGAATTGCCCAATAATGGTTGCCATTCACAGCCTATTTGGACACATAGTTATCCAAGGGGGCAACACAGTCTGAAGGTAAGTGTTAAGTATCTAGTACTAGACTGCAAAACATTTTGGCCACTTATTTTCAACTTGATTATTAACTGCAGCCTTTCCCCCCCCCCATTTTCTATAGCTAAAATAATCTCTGAAAGAAATTCCTTCATTTCTATTCCAGATCTTTGCTACTTATTGCATTTGAATACAAAATGTCTCCATAGATTAATATAGTAACACTTGGTCCCCAGTAGGTGGCGTTATTTTGGGAAGTATTGGGCACTCTGGGAGGTGGGGGCTCGATCAGGTATAAAGGGGTGTGCCTTCAAAGGTTAGAGTTGGTATCTGTCCTTTTGCACCCTGCATCCTGGTCAGCATGAAGACACACTTCCAGGTACCGTGATACCCTCTGCCCATGTGCCTGGGACCAAGTGCCAGACCGAACCCGCTGAAATCATGAGCCAAAATAGATCTTGCTTTTTCTAGTTGTTAATGTCAAGTATTTTGTCAGAGACCAAGAAAGTAATAAACATGTTTAATGTGTGTCCACGGGCCAGTGGGCATCATCTCATCTTGGGAGCTTGTCTGAAATGCCTAATCTCAGGTTCCTTCCAAGACCTAGAAGACTAGAAAATTAATTTTAGCAAGATTCTCAGATTACTCAGGGGTATAGTGAAGTCTGAGAAGCAAGAGTCCATTGAGCTTCCTTGTGACAGGACCCGAGCAGATAACCAGCCCCCTGCTGTGATGTCTCTGTCATCTGGCCCCTGCCTCTTCTCAGTTCCACTCCCCTACATGCCCACCCTCTAGTTCTGTTATCTAGCATGACAGCTGTCAGTCACCCATGGCTACTGTGCACTCGAGTGGTCTCACTGTGAACTGAGACATACCATAAGTGGAAAATACATGCAAAATTTCAGATTCAATGAGGGAAAGGGCATACACTATTTCCTAAAATTTTATGTTGATGAGAAATTGAAACGATGATGCATATATGTATATGTATATCCATTTGTTTATTTGTATGTATGTATGTATGTATGTACCTACCTGCCTACCTACCTACCTACCTGCCTGCCTACCTACCTACCTGCCTACCTACCTACCTACCTACCTATTTGTCATCTGTCTGGCAAAGCATCTGTCCTGGTTAGGTTTCTACTGATATAAGAAACACTGTGACCAAAAGCAACTTGGGATAGAAAGGGCTTATTTCAGCTTATAGTAGTCCATCATTGAGTGAAATCATAGCAGGTACTCAAGGCAGGAATCTTGAGACAGGAACTGAATCTGAGGCCCTGGAGAAACACTGTTCAATGGCTTGCTCCTCTGGGCTTGCTCATCCTATTTTCTTTTACAGCCAAAGACTACCTGCCCATAGTGGGCATTATACTTGTATTTAAATTGTTAATTGCCATAAGGTTATTTTGGTTATTACACTGGGAATTTGATGACCTCGTTTTTGTTGTCAGCATCTCTGGTTTTGAACCCATGGCCCTTCTCTCTGCACTTTATAAGTGCTGGGATTAAGTCAGTTTTATGTGGTGCTGGGAACTGAACCCAGGGCTTCATGCACGCATGCTAGGCAAGCTTTTTACCCACTGAACTGCAATCCCACCCCAAACTTGAAGACTAGTGATAGAGAAGATTAAGTTATAATAAAGAATAGATCAAATCTTTGCCTTTGGGAAACAGTGTTGATGGTTGAAACAACATTGATGTGGTGGTCATAGCTCGCAAATTCTAATATGGGTTTTGTTGATAATGCAACTTTAACAGGATTCTTTGCCTTTCTGAGTTTGGTTTCTTCATCAAGATGGAATTTGGAGCACCAGGTGTCTTCCAATCCATGTATTTCGGTGAATTTTATTTTCTCTACTTTTCATTTCTTTTTAAATGTTAAAAGATAAGGAATGATATCATTTCTTAGGATGGCTTTTGTTCACTTTACATACTAAAAGGTGAAGAAAAAATTCAAAAGAACAGAAATTGTATAATATCCCTTTTAGTTCCTGTTCCCTAAACATCAATAGCTCTCTTTTTAAAAAAATGCCAAGAAGGAAAAAATCTGATTAAATGAAAAGCCAAATAAAAAGCTTTGCAGCTACAAGCTTTTATAATCCAATAAAACTCAAGAATCAGACCTCGAGGGAATGGTTGCCGACTCTTACAGAATGAAACAGTTGACATGTGTTCAATTTTGATTCAAAAATCTCATGAAATACTGACTTAATAATTGTTTATCAGAGCAACAAGCAACATTATGGTGAAGAACAAAACCATTCCTGAAGTGCCACGTGGAATCTGTACATTTGTTTCTTTATTTTTAACTGGGGTTAAAACTGACAATGACCTTGGGGAATGGAAGACAGCTTTAACACATTAAAATGAAATTAAATTAAAATGACAGAGTTCACAACCTTGATAAGGAACAAACACATTCTCCAATCTAACCAAAGTGTTTGGGGTAGAGAGAGCAGACCAAAAATGCAAAGATGTAAGTGTTGTCAACTTAGAAACACTCCAGAAAGCCTTTGATGAGTGCTCCTCAGAAAAGGTTTGATGTAAAATACCAGGAGAGTGGGACTATCAACCTTTAGGGATCTAAATCTCATTTAATATCACTAGATCTCCATTTCTATTTTACCAGAACCTAAAAAGCCCAGAGTCCAAAAGCTTCACAGGCTGCATTATCTTTTTAGCATTCTGATGAAATTAGAAAACTATCATGACAGATTGCTTCTAAGACACAAAAAACACTGAAATGTTTACAAGTGGATAGCTTAACAGGTTGGGGCAGGCTTGTGGTGGCTATAGGTAGCATTGTGAGTTTTCCAGGTAATAAAATTATTTGCACATATTCTTCCGTAGGACAGTATCCGAACCCATCTTCTAACTGGAATCTATGATCCAGTTCTATTGCTATAGAAGTACATGTAGTTATGCACCACACACACCCCTCTATCTACTTCCATATACGTACATGATACAAGCATGCCTATTAACAGTTTCTTCATGCATCTGTTAAGATGTCACAGTCACAGGTACCCTCCTTGACCACTCTTAATTAAATGGGCCCTAATCTAGCTTATTTCCCTCTTGCCTTTTTCCCATTTTTCTTTGTAATACTTATCACCACCCACATAAGCTGAAGCATGTGCTATAACTCTTGTGAGTCATCATCGGGGTTCTCACTTTCACCCCAAGTGGACCTGAAGATAACAGAGGGATTTATGGGAGGAGGGGCATGACTTCCCTGGTACTGTAAAAGAACCAGTGTAGTATCTGTTTAAGAAGCAAGTTTCCATGGAAAAATCTAGATGCACAGAATCCCTTGGAGGCCATGGGAACAAATCAGGTGCATGGTGAAGATGAACTAGGCTGGTGACAATGGCGGTGGCAACATGTGGTCAGAAACAGTTAAGGACTTGACAATAGGCTCTCCAAGTATTTGTGGTAAAAGAAGATTCGGGGATAGCTGTACAGTTTAACCTAAACCCTGGAATATGGAGCAGCTGATATGGGAGATGGCCAGGGTAGAGGATATTTGGGTGTCAGAAGGTGAGCAGCATGGTGTTGGATAGATGTTGGCCACTGAAATCAGAATGTTAAAAAAAAAAAACAGCGTCGAGCATAGAGTCTGGGAAGTGGACTGGATGGGGAAGGTAAGATCTGATGCTATTTCAGAAAACATGCTTTTAATACTGTGGTAGCATGTGCCATGGCGGCAGGAGTCGGTGTGGGTGGAGAAGAAGAGATGCGCTTGACGCTGGCTCTGAGATGCTCCAGTACGAAAGAATCAGGGGCAGGACAAGGGCCACAAAAGAAGCTGGGAATAAAAACTCTGGTAGGAAACCTAGAGGAGGAAATGCCCTGCAAGTCAGGCATGCGATTTTCCACGAGAGAAGTGTGGAAAATGACATATATTCCTGATAGGCCAGGTAAAATGATGATGGAAAATTAAACCTCAACTTAATTTTTTTTGTATTAATTAAATCACTGCTTGGCCCATTAGCTCTAGCTTCTTATTGGCTAACTCTTACATGTTAATTTAACCCATCTCCATTAATCTGTGCATCACCCGAGAACTTTAAATGCATGGAAGCTATCAGTGTTCTCAAAAAAGGGTGAAGACAAAACCAGATATTTCAAGACAACATGAGGACAGACGCTGGAAAAGGGGCGCATTAAGGAAAAGGAGTGGTGGTGGTTGGTTTCTTACAAAGGCCTGATAAATTGTCTGCGCCTGTCTACATGCATGTCTCCTCCCCTTTCTCCTTCAGATACCCTTGTTTCCCCAGGTCTCATCTTCCTTTCCATGTCTAATTTACAGTCTTCTCTGACAGTTCACCTTTGTGTTTCTGTCCTATGTCTGCTTCTCAGCATTCAGTCAAGGCTGCACCATTGTTATTTTACTTTAATGTGTCTTATCCACCTCCCACCCATCTCCAATGTATTAGCTTTCGGGAGGCATTGGCTTAGATTTCATTTTTATTCTCCTAAATGACTACTAGAATGTCACGTACAAGTGTTTGTACAAAGCCAAGCCCTCGTCCTTGCTAGGTAGTACAAACTGGAAATGCCATTTGTTCTGCTGGGCAGTGTCGGGGTAGCTTGGTGAATGTGAGGTGGCCTTAGTGGTGTTTATTTTGCTTCCTTGGCTCCGGTGAGCCCCTGGACTCATGTTGGGGTAGAGGTTGCTCTCCCCAGAGCCTTACTTACTCCCAAGCCCAAGAGGCTCACTCCTGGGAAAGCTGCACAACTGATGAGAATCAGAGAGGCCTGAGGGTCATCACTCGAGACTCCCAGGATCTTCCAGAGGAAGAATGGTGATTTAACTTCTA
The DNA here is from genome assembly GCA_004026605.1 of Ondatra zibethicus. Taxonomy (NCBI): domain Eukaryota; kingdom Metazoa; phylum Chordata; class Mammalia; order Rodentia; family Cricetidae; genus Ondatra; species Ondatra zibethicus. Next base: position 98,874 of record PVIU01002009.1, read on the forward strand.
GCCCCAGCCTGACATGAAATTTGATTCTGAGAAACCTTTATTTATCTGTTTGGGGAGCCAGAATATAAATCCATGGCAAACTCAGCCTCTCTCCATGGCCTTCCTGATCTTTGCATGAAGACAGGTAGGAAAATCTCCAGCTTGTATCTACCTGACTAGTGTCCTAGAAAAACATGGTTAACAGTACACTGGCATTATTTTTCCATTCTCGGCCTCGTGCCCTTGCTTGTACAAAGAACACCCCTTATTCACAGGGGTTTATTCCAAGACCTGAATGGGTGCCTGGAGTCATGAATGGTACTGATGTTCCTCAAGTTATGATGGAGTTATGTCCCAATATGCCCACTGTGAATTGAAAATGCATTTAATATTCTAGTTGTTGCTCCACCCTTAATATTTAAAACACAGTTGGTACAGTGGGGCCTAAGGCAAAGCTTATGTGTTGAACATCTCGTGATATTTACCGATTACTGGGCTGACAGTGAAAATCAGAACAGTTGTGTCAGATACACACTTTCACAATACTGTGAAAAAAAGGAACAATTGTAAAGCTTAGCCATTAATGAGATGACATTCTGTAGGCATAGTACTATATTTTTGCCCTTATACTAACCTATGATAAAGTTAAGCACTTATGATAAATTAAGCACAGAAAGAGAATAGCAGCAATAACTAATAATAGAAAAATTATAATAACACGCTGCCATTGTAAAAGTTAGTTAAAACTTAGAAACCATTTGTTTCTAGAATGTTCTATTTAATAAAGTTTGGGCCATGGTTGATCAAGGATGACTGGAACCACCGGAAGGGAAGCCAGGTATGGGGGGGGACAACTGCCTCAGGCTTGGCATAGCAGGGCCATGGGAAGGGATTGGTATCTTTTTCAGGGAAATATCTATCCATAGAAAAATATTAGTATAATGTGAGAATATTAACTATAAATACATAATATTAAAAATAAAAATATTAGAAAAATGTGAGAAACATTCAAAATTCTCTTGCTTCTTCCCTCCCTTTCATGCTGTATTGTTGACTGGGTTTCTGTCCTCCCACCAGGTCCCACAGCCGTTTAACCCCAAAGAAAATCACACAGAGGTCTACATAAGTTATAAACTGATTGGCCCATTAGCTCAGGCTTCTTATTAACTCTTATAACTTATATTAGCCCATTATTCTAGTATATGTTAGCCACATGGCTCGGTACCTTTTTCAGCAGGGCAATCACATCTTCCTTCGTCCATGTCTGGGCAGGACTGTGGAGGGAGCTTCCCGCTTCCCAGAATTCTCCTGGTCTCATTGCCCCACCTCTACTTCCTGTCTGGTTGTCCCGCCTATACTTCCTGCCTGGCTACTGGCCAATCAGCATTTATTTAAAACATAATTGACAGAATACAGAATTGTCCCACACTTCCTTTGTTTACAAAAAAAAAGAGGGGGAAGTGGTATGATTTTCTTTGGGGCTAAATGGCTATGGGACCTGGTGGGAGGACAGAAACCAGGCAGGACAGAAACACAGTCAACAAAGTATGTTGCTTACTTTTAACTTAGAACCATAAACAACACATTCTAACTTAAACAGGGCAACCTTAGCGGAAAACAAGTGTTAAGTTGATCTGTCTGTACACCAGAGGCTACTGGCACACATGAGCCAGCCTCATTCTTGCTCCTGCCATTTCTATCTCATCCCCTTCTATTTCCATGTCCAGTAAGAAGTGTCCATTCCAGCTGTCCATTCCGTCATCATCTGGAAGATGTTTCTGGTTTTCAGCTGTTTTATCAACTTAAGTACTTTCTTTGGGAGGACAGACAGTCCCTGGTTTAAAATGGTTTGACAAGATTTCTGTGGTCCATTTACAGCAAAACTGCACTTCATATTCTGCATTTGGATCTTTCCTGGGCTAGCAAAATGTGGTTCAATCCCCCTGGTGATGCTGGGCAGTGGCAATGAGCCCCAGCTTTCGGTCACCTCTGTGATCATGGGGGAAGCAGCCCATACCCTGCAGTGTGCTGTCTTGTTTATCTGTGGTGCTCTACAGGTTACGTGTGTTATGTGTACTTTGGAGTACAATAGTTTTCAACTTAATGATGGATTTATCAGGACTTGATTTCCCATCTCTCTGAATTTACATAAAGCTCACATTTCCCCCTCAGTGAAACTAGAGCATGCTATTTGTTTTGCAAAACTCATTACTAAGGGAGATTTGACTTTCAAGTCTTGAAACACATCACATAAGGGAGGTACTTTTATATACAGCCATGGTTTCAAGTATGCCTGTCTGTCGCTGCGCTCAGCCAGTGGGTTCAAAAGCAGACAAGAAACAAACAATGATTATTTACATTGTGACTGGGCCCTGAAGAGCTGTGCCCTCATGTCAGAATCAGCTGCCATGTTCCACTCCACTCCAGAAGAGCAATTTCCAGATGTTTACTTTATTTAACACTTAGACACACCAAGCCACTTGGCCAGAGGAGTTTGTCTTCTCTGGGAAAAACTGTACTTCAGTATAATGACTCACCGTGTACTTTCCGGAAATCAGGACAATTCCCCCTTCCTCCACTTCCTCTTCCTTGAGTGCTGATTTCTGAATCTGAGGCACATGTTATCTTCTAGAGTGAGCTCATCCATGTATTTAGGGCTTTACATGATGGTTGACAAAATAACAGAACTAGACTGAGAATTATCTTCTTATTTGAAGTAGTCAACTTAGGAAGCAATAGATTCACCATGCTGAACACACACACACACACACACACACACACACACACAGAGAGAGAGAGGGAGAGAGAGAGAAGTTTTGCCTTTGACCACCTATGAAGAAACCCAGTAAGTTTGCAAAGAGGGTGATGTAGAAGAAGAAGGCTGGGTATGATTAATGCAAGCTATGTGCACGAGAATTCACATAGAACACCACGGGCATGTGCAATTAATATGTAACTATTAAAAGAAAGCTCGGCCACATTTTTATGTAATTGGGAACTGCATAATATTAAAGGCACTAGGGTAATTGTAGTCAGGCAATGATTACAAAGGTTTCCTTTCCTGGGGACGAATATTCAGTCTCCCTAGTTACCATGCCAATATTTTTGAGCACTCAAAGACAGACAAAGGCACCATACTAAGAGAAACTTTTAGGAGCTGTGAAGGTGGCTTCATGGTTAAGCACACTTGCTGTTCTTGCAGAGAATCCTGGTTTATTTCTGTTAGCATATCAGGTTTGATTTCCAGTATCCGTATCAGAAGTCTTATAACCTTGTGTAATTCATATTCTGGAAATTTGATGTCTTCTTCCTGCCTCCACGTGGTGCACAGATAGAAAAGCAGGAATGCACACATATACACATTAACAAAAATAAGTATTTTTTTAAAAAAAATACAGTAAGAAAAGTTCTTATTTTTCCCGCGACTTATGATACTAAATCTCAAAATGACTGTCAATAGCACAATATAACCCTTGACACTTGATGGATTGACTTGTCAAGAAAGAATACCCTTTCGGGACATCAGAATAGATGTCTAGAGAATACATCCCACTGTCTTATGTAAAGTGGATACTCATTAATCTCTCTTGCATAAATTAAGGCTTTATGAGTGAATAATGAAGATAATGTAAACAGTACAATACATTATGCATTACATGTAACATAATTCAAACAGATGAACAGAACCAGTTTAGCAAGGTTTATTTTAAACACAATGTGCTGGAGGGAATCTGGTACCTGGGAGATGAGCCTGCTTGGAGAATCTATTCTCTCAGACATACTACTTAGAAGAATTTTAGTTTTGCGATGACAGAGACTTGGCTCAATACATCACACACAAGGGAAGATGTCTCATGTATTCCTACTCCATTCAGTGGTTAGGAGTCAGGCCAAGCCTGGGCTTCTGCACAGGGCCTTAGACATCCAGGCACAAAAGAACTGCTGTCAGAGGGTTGCTTCCTGAGCAGAGACAATCCCTTCCTGTCCTTGTGTCTGCCACTCACCTCCCCAACCAACAATCCTGCTTATTGCCTCACCAACAGTTTTGCTGGGGGCGGGAAACATAGTAAAGGGAAAATGGACGCCATCACCTGTTCTAGTGATAAGAAGTCTGTACTTATGGTTGGTGAGGCTCAGTTATCCATTCGTGTTGAGCTCTTGTGAGCTGTGCACGTCCCATCTATGGCCCATTTCTTTTAGACTCTAAACTTCTAGAAGGGTTGGTTTATTTTTCTCTTTCTCACTATTCTATGCATATTCATAGATGCATATAGTGTGTATATAAATAAAGATATGACTTACAGCATACATGTGTTTATCATATCACATATGCATGAACATATATATTTGTCATGCATATCTGTGTACATACACATATATAATATATAGAGAATATATGCAGGAATGATCACACATGTGCTTGCTCATGTATAGTTATGTATCCTAATACTACATCCTATAGTGGCTATCAAACAAATATAAAACTAATTATCTACTTTGTTGCCACTTTATCTAAATTTGGACAGTAATAACTTATGCTTTATTATTTCAAATGCTATAGAGGGAGACGTGGATTTCAATTTAGATTCTGAATTTGGACCTCATATCTAGTCACTTGGGCTAGTTACATCTAATAGCAACTTATTTCTTGGTGAAAAGGGGAAAATTTTAATGTTTTTTTCTGTTATATTTAGGAACACATGTAAAGCACCTAATGCATGATAAATATGAACTATTCTGGTCCTTGCCATGACTTCTGTTCATGTCTTCCTCCATGATTTGAATGAACATGCCTTGAGATGCAAACTGCTTATTAGGAATCAGCCTTGGATTTCTTTCTCAGAGCACATGCTTGTGACAGCTGTCGGTACGCATCCCATCTTAAAATAAATCCATGGAATTTTTGAGTGTAATTATATATGTCTCAAGACTATTTGAAAAGTTACCTAACTTTATATGAGCATACTATCTTCCATTCATGTTCTCTGTCTTTTAACCATCACCAAGCAAAGGGAGAAAGAAATCTGTCTTTATATAAACAATTAATGAGAAGTGCTACTGTATATAATTCTGATACTTTCAAATAAGCTTAATCTGAAGGTTAGTTTTATTAAATGTGAAACATCAATACAGACTAATGTGAGCTATCTGTACCAATTTATGTCCCAGAATCCAAGACACAAAATAATTTGCAATTTTGTTAATCACCCCTTCCCTCACTGGACAGCAGAGTTAGGAAAGTGTTAGTCAAATACAAGGACTTTGACTTGAAACCAGAGTCTGATATTAAATAAGAAAGCACTGATAAATCAACAGAAAGCTAGCATCCATCCAACAGTCTGATGTTAAACAAGAAAGCACCGGTAAAGCAACAGGTAACCAGCATCCTTCCATCCATCCACCCAGTTACTCATTCATTCATTCGAAACCACATCAAGCTCAGAAATTCTCAAGGTGTATGCACTGAAAGTGCCCCATTTGTCTTGTCTAAGTCATGGTGGCGTCCATCATTGGGACTATGGCTCAAAACGAATACTCATAGCTGAGCACTGTAAATATCTGAACTCAGAAATGATACAGGTTGAATACAAACATATATCTCTTTTTCTTTTTCTATCTCCCAGCTGGGTCTCCAGCTGGCCGTATAATTCATAAAAGAATAGCAGTAAGATAATTACCGTGCAGACCGGATAATTCTTGCCTTTGATGGCCACACAGTCCCTCATTTCCTGTCACCAGTGTTGCCACCCACAGACTTTGTTTTCTGTTTCTTTGCCTGTCTACTAAATAGTAATCCTTCCTCCTAATTCTATGGCTGGCCGGCCACTATGCAGCCTCATAGGACATCTCCTGGGGAGGGAGCACATCTTCATTTACTTCTTAGACGTTGCTATTACCACTTTTCTGATGATGACTTCATGTGTTACCATAGTCCAAGCTTGTCAAAGGTAAAATATAAGATTGAGAAAACTGAGTGGAACACTTTATGAGTTTAAGTGAAAATCCTTAGTTATATTTTAGTACAAATCTATGTGCACATATTAGAAGTCATCTTAGGAATTCCAGTTGATTGTAGCTTGTCCCTGTGAAGGGTACCCTCTGAAGGCCTGGTATTACACTGGAAAGGTCATATAGATCCAGTGTGGCATCTCGGGACTTTGCCCTAACTACATGTCCTGCTGAAGAAAACAGCTTTAGCCATGTCCTGTCTAGGAGGGCATGCTATGGGGCATGTTTTATGCCTCCAGAACTAGTGACAGGAACAGAAAGAGTTTCTGATTACCAACCCTCAGGATGCTCGTCAGTTGATGATAATTTGACAAGATAGCTGAGTTCCAGCGGAGCCAATGTTTATTTAGGACAAATGTGTGCTTTCACTGGGGAGTTTAAGGCAAATAAAGTCAGCCATGAAAGAGGAATGCACATTTACCACTACTCCTCTCTAAAAAGAAGCAAAATTGGTCATGTGGAAAAGCAGAACTATTCTACAGCAAAAATGGCAGTGAGATGGAAGGCCTCCTGAGACCACCCAACATGACAAAGCAAGGAGCGCGGTCCATCTCAGACTTCTATGAAGTCGTGATGCATGGCATTAAAATAAGCACCAAGGATTACAATTTCCAAGTTGCGCCTCTCTTGCTTCTACCCAGAAGCCGAGCATTCAGTGGGAACACTGTGTGTGTGGAGTATATTCATGCTTGCCAGTGTATAAGTGGAAACCAGAGGATGGCGCTGGGTGTCCTTCTCTATCTCTCTCAGCTTCATCCACTTGTGACAGGGTGTCTCACTGAATCTAGAGCTAGGCTTGAGGCCAGTAGGCCACAGTGATGTGACTGTTCCTACCCCCACATCTCTGGGTTATGTACACGGGGCCACACTTGGATTTTTCTGTGGGTGCTGGGGATTTGACCTCGGGTCCTCATGCTTGGAGAGCAAGCACTCTTACCAACCGAACTATTTCGCCAGCCCCAAGTGCTATTTTAAAGAGGAAACCTTTGGAAATAGCTGTGAAAAGCAAGCAGCAAACACAGCCACACTGACGTGGGCGCTGATGTGAAAGTAGCTTGTCATCACAGGTCAACATAGTGGGTAGACATTAGTACATTTCTGTTTCTAGATCAAATGCTACAAGATGAGCACTTTATAAAGTACAGGGGTTTATTTAACTCCCAGTTTTAAAGGCTGGATGTCTAAGATCAGACAGTCATACACAGCACGACAGAGAAACGGGAGAGGACACAGCTATGAGCAAAAGGAGTCAAGAACATGGAGTGATCTCATTTTAGCTCACTCCAAGAGAGCAGCATTAATCCCATTCTAACGGCAGAACCTCCTTGACTAAACTATATCCCACAGGCTCCTTGATTTCTTAAAGCTTCTGCCACCTAAAGGTTACCAGAGAGGAAACCAAGATTCCAGCGTCTGAACCCCTGGGAGCATTTGAACTATTTCTGATAAATAGCAAAATGAGAGAACTACCTAGGAGTTAGAAATGATCTCAGAACATAGGAGCAACAAGTACCTGGCTAGTCTGGGCATTTCCACCCTTAAGTTACCATGGGAGAGGGGTCTCTCATTGAGACCCGAGTCACCTCAGATCCAGATGGAAAGGACACGGCAGTGTGTAACTCTAGGCCTGCGTGTGCACACTCAAGAGTAGTTGGATTCTTCAGTCCCTGAGGGGCGAGTGGCAGGAACTGGCAGGCTCGGCGTCTAATCTCAGTCCTGGGAGCAGCATGAGTGCCATGTAGTGTGAGGGGTTCTTCGTCGGTCCTTCCTCCAGCGAGCAGAGGAGGAGACAGAACGGCAGGCTCAGTCTCCAGCCTTCGTCTCACCCCATTTCTTCTCCGAAGCTGCTTATGGCGCAGGAGGGACTGTGCCTGTCCTTCCGTGTGTGAACTCTTTTCATCTAAAAAGTTTCTACATGACCTTGGGTGTATAGGTCTATAAAATACGTACAGAAATAAAGCACTCGCTGATAACAAATTATAAAGACATTGGTTTTAAAGCAATTCTTTGCTATACATATAATTCTACTATTTGTCAAGGACAAAAGTGAATTTTCATACAAATGGAACATTTATTTTATGCAAGTAATTACATCTTGGTTAATATTTGGCATTGAGGAACTTGGCATTTTTAGCTTTTTTTTCAGAGTTGATTGTATTTTGTTCCTAGGACCATCAGTGTTGAGAATAGCATTTTATATAAACACCCAGTACAAGATGGCAGGAGTATATTTAGGGCCATTTCAGAGATTGTTGAGAATTGTGTTCTCATTCCAAGCCAAAATTCATCCAATGATTTTTAAAAAAATGATACTTAGGTCAGCAACTCAAAGAGAAATTTGTAAAATCAAACATGCTAACACATGACCTCCTAAAGATACACTAATTTGAAATTTATGTGCTGAGGACTAGAGTTAGGGGAATGTGGATAGTCTTTGTTTTCTATAATTAAACTGTGATGCTTGTCTAAGGAAACTGTACATATAACAAAACATTGCAATGAATAATAACATAGTTTTGTGCCTAAACTGACATGTTGCAGGCAGCGCTCATCAGGGGTTCTTGGCCCTACCAAGTTATGCATGTTATGTGTTCAGAACCAAGGCTTCAACAAACTGCACAATGCAACATGGATCAGTGCTACAGACATACCCTGGGTTCACGAAGACCTTAATTTTGAATACATTTTGGATTTTTTCTTTCAGTTTATTTATATGATGGATTACATTGATAGATTTTCATATGTTGAATCAGCCTTGCATCTCTGGGATGAAGCCTACTTGATCATAATGGATGAATTTTTTGATGTGTTCTTGATTCAGTTTGCCAGTATTTTATTGAGAATTTTTGGTTCAATGTTCATGAGTGAGATTGGTCTGTAATTCTCTTTCTTGGTTGAGTCTATGTGTGGTTTTGGTATCAGGGTAACTGTTGCTTCATAAAAAGAATTTGGCAGTGACTCTTCTATTTCTATCATGTGGAACACATTAAGGAGTATAGGCATTAGCTCTTCTTGGAAGGTCTGGTAGAATTCTGCACTACAACTATCTGGTCCTGGGCTTTTTTGGTTGGAAGATTTTTGATGACAACTTCTATTTCCTTGCGACTTATAGGTCTATTTAAATTGTTCACATGGTCTTGATTTAATTTTGGTATATGGTATTTATCTAAAAAATGTCCATTTCTTTTACATTTTCCAATTTTGTGGAGTACAGGCTTTTGTAGTAAGACCTAATGATTCTCTGAATTTCCTCAGTGTCTGTTTTTATGTCCCCCTTCTCATTTCTGATCTTGTTAATTTGAGTGTTCTCTCTCTGCCTTTGGATTAGTTTGGATAGGGGTTTGTCAATCTTGTTGATTTTCTCAAAGAACCAGCTCTTTGTTTCGTTGATTCTTTGGATTGTTTTCTGTGTTTCTATTTTGTTGATTTCAGCCCTCAGTTTGATTGTTTCCAGTCTTCTACTCCTCCTAGGTGAGTCTGTTTCTTTTTTTCCCCTAGATCTTTCAGGTATGCTGTTAAGTCTCTAATGTGAGCTTTCTCTGTTTTCTTTATGTGGGCACTTTGGTTGTGTACATTCGATAACTTTTAATTATGGGATCATGATCCACAATTTAAGAAGCTAGGCTAGACCTGGGGATGTAGCGGAGTTGGTCAAGTGCCTGCCTTGTACTCATGAGGAGCTGAGCTCAGCTCTTTAGCACCCATGTTAAGAGCTGTGTTTGGCTGTGTGCACAGGTAACCTTAGCAATGGGGAGCAATATACAGAGAGAGGAGGACCAGTCTAGCCAGTCAGTAACCTCTGGGTTCAATGAGAGACCCTGCCTCAAAAAAAAAAATAAAGGAAGAAGAGGTAATCGAGGAAGTCACCTTGATACTGATCTCTATATTCTGTGACAAATACACAGAAAAAATAATTACACACACACAATAATAATAATAGGGGAAGCCAGGCCATAGAAGGTGATACCCATAGAACATGGGTCAGTTCTCACCCCTGAGAGTTTCAGAGATCTCATTGAGCTTTGCATGTGTTTGCTGAGTCTGGGGACCACATTAAAAAAAAACTGCTTCAGGAGCTTGTTTCAGTTGATCTCTTTGGATGGAAGCAATGGGTGCCACCAATGTCAGGCAGGCAGCTCATCAAGGCACCTGCCTCAAACATGCTGCTGTTCATTTCCTGGCTCGGAGACAATCGCTTTATGAGCATGCCCAGAGAGAGGTCTGAGGGATGCACACAAGCCTGGGCTCTGGGTAGAAGGAAGCTTCCAGGCTTCAATCGCTATTGTGGGTGCTTGCAAAAGATTTACTGAATGATAAATGGCCATAATCCAGTAAGTAAAAGAGGTGTCTACATAATTCTACTGGGTATGAAGCTTAAAGGAGAGTGGATTTACTACTTAAGATTGCAATCACATAACAGCAGCTACGTGTTACTCTATGTCAGGTTGTGATGCTCACACATGACATGGGTTCTACAGAACCCTTCAGGATATATGATCATGTGCATGTACAAAATAGAACGTGCCCTCTCACACATACACTTCTGCGTTTCCGTTTCTGATTGAATTTTTATTAAATCATATAACTGTCAAAGGTTTAAAATATTTAAACAATAGGAATCCCACTACAATACAGTCAGCTTCCCAAGACTCTAATTTCTCCTAAGCATCATGGCTCCAATCTGTAGGCAGTATCCAGAATTCCCTGTCATAGATTCTTGACAAATCTCTTTTCTCCCACCTTCCCTCTGGGCTAGGTCAGGATGTGGGCACAATGGGGACTTTGTGAGGGACTTGCACACCGAAAAGCAACCTGTATATAACACTGAAGCTCAGTGAGTGCTATTCAAGGTAGCAGCATTACATAATCCCCCACGGTGCATTCCTGTTTGAGATGCTCTATATACGGAAAGAGCTTTATTTAAATTGAGCTATAATGAGAGAGAGAGAGAGAGAGAGAGAGAGAGAGAGAGAGAGAGAGAATTTATATACACATATGTACACACACATTCCTGCTGCTAAGAGATATGGTCATAGCAGACAGTGAGAGATTTCTTTCTAGTGCCTGTCACATAAGATAATCTTTGCAATAAATATAAACTGATCAATAAGGGATCAGGAGGCTTAATGTTGGTTTGGCTGCTTAGTCAGTTATATCAAATAAAATCAATTAGGGACATGAGGGTGATAGAATGAATGGGTAGGGTGGAGGGTATCTTTTCTTTAAGATGAGTTCATTGGCAGTAATTTCCCAAGGGAAACTAGGAGGCACATCTCCCCCCCCCACCCATGCACTTGTTTCAATTAAGTGAAGTAAATATGACAACACCAAGAGGCTTAAATTAACTAACGAGCTCATTTGAGAATAAAGACTTCTTTTTAAACAAAATAGAGGACAGGATATTTGTTGCTTTAACTTTTTTTCATGCCCCACATCAGTCATGCACTGTTGTACATTGGAGCACCGAATCAAGGGACAGGTGGGGCTAAGGCTCCATCTGATAGTGTGGCTAAGCTAGGATTCATGGCTAGGGATATGCTTGTTCTGGGGGAAAACCGCTTCTTATTTTCACAAAGGTGCAATATGGTGTGAACAACAAACTGTGCATTTAAATGGTTTGGCAGTATGACAGGGTTTTCAAAGTTGCGTCTTATGGTGTACAGACAGCCCTTCATAATCTAGGATGAGAACCAATTTTATGATTTGCATAGCTAGCAACTATGGTTGCCAGGAATGGAGGCAGGGGAGGCCTTACACACAGTTGTTACATTCCATACATTCTCTGTGGGAACTAACTTCATTTTATGTATTTATAAATGATAATTAAAAATTAAGATACAGGCAAAATACTCATACACACAAAAGTAAACCTTTTTTTAAAAAAAACCATAATTCTTATATGTGTTGGCGACAAGTATTATTGACAAGGACTAAGAGACAGACTTTAAAAGTAAGTGACATATTTGCACCAAGAAAAACTAAAGAATAAATGAATGCTTTCCTCTATTCTTCTAGAAAATTCTCACAGTTTGAAATCTTTGGGCATGGTGAGGCCAGCAGCACCATAGCCATAGCAGTTGAAACCACATTTATGGTTTGAGTGGTAATTTTATCTAAACAACATGTTTTGCCACATTAAATTAGTTTTGCTAACTTGATTTTAATTGACTTTGCAGCTTGTCTCTGATTTCCAATTTGTTTTGATTTTCTGGCTGTCCAAAGACTCTGGAAGTCCTAACTTGCTTTGCATGTGGACCTGTTTAATTTTCCTGTTGGGTTAGATGTGCTTATAGTTAATAACATGAAGTAAATTCCGAGGGTCTAGTAATGTATATTTTGTCTTCATTTTTGGTAGGCAGGGCTTCATGATGTGCTAAGCAAATTATAGCACCTAACTACATCCCAAGCCCTATTTTTGAATTTGAAATGGACCAATCTATGACTCAATGTTGAGGATTCTCCGTATGCTACTCCTTACCCTATGCCATGAGAACTATTCTCAGGGTAGTCAAAGACTACAGCCACAACTGTAATCTTAATAAGTCCCAAGTACGGTCGTGCATTCTTCAGATGCATCAAAAACACTATACCAAATAAAGTATAAAACGTCACCAAATTCTTCATAATGTCTCTGGATTGTAAACACAAAAGTTGTGTATACACTGTGCACATTTTTATCACTCAGTTTGACAATTTCTAGCCTTGAAAATGACAGTTTCTGCTTAATAAGCATCCGGAGTTGCTGCTTTGGAACCTAGGAGAACATTATTGTCTTGTCCCTCTGGGAAAGACTGGAAGAAGCCTTCTTATTGTCTGTGCATTGAAGATAATATTTTTGTAACAAGCTGTATCATGTAAGGGCACAAACTAGCCTTTTCCCTGAGTTTTAAAAACAATCTAAGTATCTTCAGTATTATTCTCCCACCCAACATCTTATTTACTCTAGCTATGCGCGAGCAGGAGGAGGAGAGTAAACATTCATTTGGTTATGTAACTAGTATTTGTGGTTTCTTACTTTCTTATGTTAGGGAAGATAAGGATAAATGATGGGGTAAGAATAGAAACAAACCGTGAAGCAATGTACTTTGTTAAATGGCTCTTCACTAATGGGTGAGACTTAGCTAGGAATACATGAAATGGCAAGTGTTGAAGTGGAAAAACATAAGAAACACAAGGCATTTCTGTGTCCGCTGGGACCTGGTCCTGCCTTTGCCTAATGGCAATGTCTGTCCACAAGTAGAACCTTTTTAGATTAGGGGTGCAGACCTAGTCAGGACAGTAGCCTGTTATTTAGCTCCTGTCTCACTGATTCCCACTTTCCAGAGCCGTGCTGTGTACCAGAAGGTAGGAAGACTGTTCTCCTATTTGACACATCAAGTTTGTGAATCGTAATAAGGATCGTGTTAAATCTCTAAGCAAACAAGGAAATGGAAAGTAAGCACAGTGTTGGCTACAAAAGAAATGCTTTCTAGGCTGATGTGACTATGTGTAATTTTAAAAAATACTGTTGATAACCAAAATATGAAACAACCTCATTTGATTAAAATACTGTATTCAGATTTCAGGCAAAAATATCTTAAGACGATTTAATCTTTCAAATGTCGCTCATGTGTTCAGACTAAGATGACACCTAAAATAAAGGGACTATGAGAACAACATGATTGTATCAGCACTAAAGTCTTTATACCCCGAAGCATAAAGCATGCAATGGGCACCTAGCCAATAACTGCTCAGCAATTTATTTCATGTGCGTGACATATGCGTGTGTGAATGTACTAATCTGTGCATGTGCACTCATGTATGTGTGTGCTGTGGTATATGTATGTGTGTGGTGTGAGTGTGCTGTGGTGTATGTATGTGTGTGTATACTGTGGCCTGTGTGTGTATACTGTGGTGTATGTATGTATGTGTTTATACTGTGGTGTATGTATGTGTGTGTGTGTGTGTGTGTGTGTGTGTGTGTGTGTGTATGTATATGCACACCAGAGGTTGATATAAGGATGCCCTCTTCTACTACTCTTCATCTATCTATCTATCTATCTATCTATCTATCTATCTATCTATCTATCTATCTATCTACTTATTTATTTACGTATGTGTTTGTTTGTTTGTCTGTTTTGTCTATTTATGGTCTGCTCACTGAACTGGAAGCTTGCTGTTCTGTCTAGACTGGTTTTCCAGGAAGCCCTTGAGAGCTGCCTGTCTTCCCCTACAGCATTGGGCTTACAGGAGTGCACTGCTGTGCCCAGCTTTTATGTGTGTGTTAGAGATCCGAATTCAGGTTCTCTGCTTCAGTTTTAATTACATTCTCTGCTGGGCTCTCTTACTAAGCCTGGCTAATTATTACTTTTGGTTCATTTTTATTTTTTAATAATGAGATAAAAATATAAGACAAAAATTAATACCTTCTAATTGATAAAACAAGCAAACAGAAGAAAAAGAGCCCAAAAGAAGGCATAAGAAATAGAGACCTGCTTGTTCACTTACTCAGGAATCTCACAAAAACACTAAAGTGGAAGCAATAATATATCCACAAAGGACGTGCTGTAGACCCATGATTTTTAATTAGTTAGTTTAAAATGTTTTTACACATATAATTAAGTGTTTCTTGCCCATGAATCTCTGAATAGAACTGATAACATCTTCAATCTAATCTGAAGGTAGGCAGACCTGCTAGTACACAGTGTTCCAGTCAAAAGTATTGGCAGGAGACTGTCTTGGATTCTGAAGTCCTCAAATACCAGGCGTCTAAAAAACTCACCAGCATTAGAGCAAACGAAAAGCTGTCTGCTCCCAGATGCCCATATGCACAAACTGCATTTCACTCCGTTTTGTGTCTTGCATGAATTTGCATATTTTCTCCACCATAATGGATTAACAAAACACAATATTAAATTTTAACTTGTCATTTGGTAATCATGAATAAATGAAATGTCCCAGTGTCAGCCTGACTACCATAATAGAAGTTCAGTACTGGAGCGCAGTGCCTTTCTGACCCGCGATTAGCACTCTCCGTGAATGGAAGCAGTTTCGAGTCCTCACACTGTACTTACTCTGTGGCTTGGTGACTAGGTGGCGGCAGATGGCCATATCCAACTTCCTCCAAATAAGGGTTTTTGAAAAATAGTTAAGATGTTTATTTTTAATTTTTTTCCACAGGAGGTGTTATTTCATTAGAGGTGGCTTGAGAATCCATTTAGGAGAAGGCCACATATGTTAGGGACCTACTCATTTGTAATGTTGAATAAAACGTGCGGCAGTCTATGTCTCTGGGTAACTGATTAATGTGTCAAGAAGATGGATGATTAGTTTTTGTCTTAGAAAGAGGAGACAGTGATGGCACTAGAAACTGTCCCTGCTCATCCTTTTGTTGGGCTAGTGAGGCCAGCAAGATCCCTGCCTAACATTCTGAAAAACCAATGAAAAGTCACAGGTCATGTATTTGTACACATGTTCTAAAAATGACCCAGAAACTGTCAAGAGACATCGTCTTTTACTAACAGTAACACACTGCTTAACAACAGGAACATGTCTTAGGAAATGTGTTGGTAGATGATCCTGTGATGTGTGTGCTTACAGAAACCTGATGGCCTAGCCTAACACACAGCGATGCTCCATGGTACAGACCAAGGAAACTACAGCCACAAAGAATAAACCCTGAGGTTAAACCAAGCACAAGGAAAAAGCTGTAATCAGAGATATGATCAACTTGTGATTCAGGAGGCGTATGCCTGCAAAGCATAGCAGACTGGCAGGAAATTTCTGTGAGTGTAAGTAGCACACTCTGAAATAGTGATTAAAAGTACAGTAAATGTGAAAGCCAGTAGCACAGACACCATTACCACTACCACCACCTCCACTACCTCCACCACTGTCCACAGATGTATGTGTGGTACTTGGATAGACGGACAGTACAACGGATGTGTTAAGTTACCTGGAATATGAGTTTGAATGTTATAGTCTGATGCCATGTTGGTTATTGTGCCACAAAGAAATATTTTAGTTTCATTACATTCTTATGGGAACACCATCAAATATGTGGATTGTTGTTAGACAAAATGTTATGTGGCACTTGTTTTTAATTTTAAAAGCGGGTTTTTCTTTGGTTATTTAAACTGGAATTGATCCAAAGGTGTGTGCTTTGCGTTCAAAGCCTCCAGTCAAAATGCACAGATGTTCAATTAGGCAGCTGTTGGTTATCCCCAAGATGTATAAATGCTGTTACTATGCCTACTACTGGGGATCTTTCCAGGTTGGTCACTACTCTCGTTCCTAGGGGTAGGACTGTTGACTGCTTTCCTTCCTTGGAAGCTTACATAGTTCCAACCCTGATAAGTTATCTAATCCTAAGTGGTCAGCTCTAAGCATATGTGCACGTGAGCAACGTCAAATGGACTCAGTGGGTTGTGTGTGCATATGTCTGTGTGTGTTTAATATGTAATACAAGAATGATTAGAGAAGTCATAAATTTGAAAGATGGTGAGGGAAATGGGATTGACAAGGAGAGAAAGGGTAGAAATGATACAATACAGTACTCATGTATAAAATTCTCAAAAAAATAAAAATAGTGACGTGAGAGGTCTGTGTGTCTGAGTATGATATTGCCTTATACCTCTCACAGATATGTAAAGGCTCAAAGAGGGATTGACTTGAATGTGCATTTATTGGGTCCACTCTATTTACTGTGAAGCTCAGGGAGGCACAGTACATGCATCTAGGTCTCAAGGAGCCTAACAGAGTTAACAAGAGAAATTCTGAGACTACTTTGTGAATTACAGGGGGCTACCTAGGAAATCATAGCAAATGTTGAGCACACATAAACATCATGTTCAAATAAATATTATGCACAAATGAACATATATGTAGAAATAAACCTTAGAACGCATACTATGAAAAACTTTCACAGCTGAAAGCAACAACATCTCCAGGTATTTAAAGTGCATTAACTTTTTCAGTGTCCCACTGACCAGCCTTCTTTGGCTGCTGTTATTTCTCTTTGTCTTTCACTTCTCGGCACAAATTCTTAGAGACAACTGTTGTTGGTTTTTATTTTTTGATTTTTATTGAGCTCTACATTTTTCTCCGCTCCCCTTCCTCCTTCTCTCCTCCCCTTCAACCCTCTCCCAAGGTCCCCATGCCCCCAATTTACTCAGGAGATCTTGTCTTTTTCTACTTCCCATGTAACTGTTTTGTATGTGGTTGCAATACATTTCTCAGCAGGGCATTTGATTGCCTTATCAACTAAGTAATCAGCACAAAGTACACAAGAAGTATGTGCTACCCTGGGAATGGGCTGGGAGGAGGAAGCAGGGATGGACTCGTGAAACAAGCAGGGGCTTCTATTTCTGGTTCAGGATGGGATATTTTTGTTGAAGCTTGGTATTTTTAAGGATTATATGAGAAACAGATATTCTGGCAAAGTGAAATGTCCATGTGGTTTTAAAGGATTTTTTTTTTGAAAATGCCAAGTTGATGCCTGGAGCAAATATTCTCAGCTCAGATATTATGAGATCTGTGAAATGTAAGGGTTTATATTAGAACCAAGATGGCGCTTTAGCTGACAGCCTTCTGGTTCTATCATCATGCCTCTTCAGGCTAGCTTGAGATGCAGCATTTAAGGAGAAAAATATCCTACTTAAAACAAAGGAGCCAAGTAAGTAAAAACAGTAGTTTCTATGCCTTTAGGAAAGGTGGCAGAAAAATAAACCAGTGAACCAGGTGATGTGACCTGGTACAAATTACAGCAACTGCATGCTAAGACCCACGCAGAACATGAACATCCTCTGCAGCACCAACCAAATGTGACATTTTAATTGTCGCTTGTCAATTAAGAAAAAGGTGTGAAATGGACTTTGGTTGAAATAACAATAGCCAGACTTTTTATATGGAGACTGAAAGACTGTTTGCGTTTTGTGTGCGGTTCTGGAGGTGGAACCCACACCCCATCCCTAAACAGATGCTAGTATGTAGGCATCCATTTAAAGCTCAGAAAAATGCAAGCGGCAGCCACTGCCCACAGATGACCATGTCTTGACTCGTAGTAAGGGCTCCTGCTGCACCTTCAGTAAGTTCACTAGAATTGTCATCATTCTTTTTCTTATTTTAAAGGTGTTATTACTATCACACATCATTGTTAAAATTTTGCAGGTAGGTTTGACTGTCTGACTGGCTTTGCTATAAGTTTAAATTTGAAAGGGAGACACAGCAGGAGTTCTGTACTCAGGAGCTCGCAGCAGCTGTGGCTGCCTGCACAGGAGTGGTCCAGGATCAAGTCTGTCAGCATCCTCAAATGGAGAAGATAGGTTGAGGAGCCTAACTGACAGCTGTGGATAACTGATGACCCCTGGGGAGGAAGAGTCGATTTGTTTTAAGGGTGTGACTCCTGGTAGATTGGCCATGCTCTATGGATGGCCGCCACACTGAAGTATATGAATAGCACAAACTGGGAATCCGTGGGTTATTAAAATTTTTAAAAGAGAGGCAGCACAAATCTGGGAATGGATCTGGTATGAGTTAAGGGAGAGAATCAGGGTGAATATGATCAAAGTAAATATATGAAATTCTTAAAGAATTAATAAAAAATATATTTAAAAACCCCAAACTACTCAAATCTGTGATTGGTATAAATGCAGTAAATATAACAGGAGCCACAGAACTCGGTACTATAAGTGGGTGAATTTTATGCTTATTGTTTATATCTTTATCAAGCTATTCAAACTATATTTTTGCTGACATTCATTTTAAGAGAATTTAGGTTCCAGAATCAATCACTAAAATTTGAGATGACAGAACCATGGGCAGCATTAGACATAAAGAATGACCAACCATAGCTATGAGGTACCAGGGCCCAGAAAGGCAAACTGCATATTTTCTCTAATTTATAGGCATTAGCTTTGAATCTTCCGATATGCGTGTTTGGTTTGTAATACCCATAAAAGTCAGGAAGTTAGTAAGGAGCTACAATGGATTGCTATCAAGGGACGGGATAGAGAATAGAGTGGTACAAAAGGTTAAGAGGGAACAATAAAACAGGAAAGGTTAAATTAGGATGAATGTGGGAGAGCATGGTGGGGGAGAGAACTCAGGGAGGGACAATAACCACTAAGACCTTTTTAAAAGTCCCATGGAAGTCTACTACTATGGAAACATTTACATATATATAAATCTTCATCAGTGATCCACAACTAAACTGGATGCTAAACACATTTCTATTTGTAGTATATGGTGATTAACACAGCTACCCACAACTAAACAAGATGCTGAGAGTAAGAGAATGCTGAATCATCAACCTTAAATAGGACACACACACACACGAAGTACATATATATATATATATATATATATATATATATATATATATATAGTGTATATACGCATATGTACACACACATGATATTTATATATACTAAGGCGCAGGAACTATTCTGAAAGAGGGGGAGGAAAGATTGAAGAATGAAGAGTGGTAGATTGCTAAAGGAAACTGTCTTCTAGGCACAGGCAGGGGGCTGTGCATGTGAACTTGTAGCAGTTATGACAACATGCACGAGACCTGCGAAGCTCAAGCTAGACCAAACCCGAGCATAGAGAGAGCAGTTAGACACAAACTCCCACTCCTAGCTGAAGAGCCAGAGGCAACTGGTCGTTTCTGGGAGAGGGAGAGTCAGTTCTCTTTAAGAGTGTAGTTCCTGGTTAAGTCAAGGATGCTCCAGGGGAAGACCACACAGCCAAGAATATGCAAGAAGCACAATCTGAACTCAATGGGGTTAAAGAAAAGAAAGAGAGGGATGGACCACGGAGGGGTTGGGGGATGGATTGATAATACAAAATGCATTGCACAAACTTCCAAGAAAAAAAAAAGTTAACGCAGGGTGGCTCAGGAATAAGAAATTGAGAATATTTGTTTTCTCGTTATTTACTTATTCGTTAGATGCTTACTGTAATCTGAGCTAAGAAATGATTCGAATACCAGTTTACCAAAATGTGGCAGGTTCGTTTGCTGAAGTGAAATCGAAAGTAGAGTCCGTTTGTTATGATTTGTAATAATTTTGAGTACTTTTTAATGTTTAAACAACACATCCTAGAGTGGTCGGAAGGTTTAAATTGTAGACGATAATGTTTTGTTTGTGGTGATTTCAAGTGGAAAAAGTAATGGACTTTTCAACTTCAGAAGATGCTGAGGGTGACCTTGTTTCGGTTGGTAAATTGTTTCCTGGGATGAGTTGATATCATGCTGAACCTCAATTCGTCAATATTAGTAGTTGCGTATGGTGAGACTCACCTCCAAATACCATTTACTCCATAAAAAGGCCAAAAGTACTGCAGAAAGAGGACATTCAGTTCAACCACTGTGGTGGAGAAACATTACTAACAGATGTCTGCAGGAGAAAAGCCGCTGTGAGAAGCAGAAACTCGGAATATCCCCTTACACTTGAAAACAAGCCTGGATAGATAAGACGCTCCAGGGAAAGGCAGTACCTGTCCACCAATGCCTAACACTTTAAGAGATTCATCATAGCCAGCTAATACTACACGATCTGCTTCCTCCTCACGAAATCTGTCTAGCCAGCATACTTGTAAACACAGTAAGTTGTTTGGAATTGGAGTATATATAATTAAGGTTGTTTGAATCACTCGTGGCAAAGTCAACATGTGAACATGGCATGTCCTGAGTTAGGATATGGAATGGACCCAGTGATGTAGAGAACAAGATCTCTCAGTTAGGGAGAAGTCTGCATGATCAAACCTGTGTGTAACTGAAGCCCCAAGCATGGCTGCCTCTCTCACCTCTGCCCAGCAGAGCCACACCATGGCTCTTGTCTTTCCTTCATAGTGAATATCTTCAGGCAACAAAACCCGACTGTCACTATCTTATTCTTTTCTCCTGCGCAGCTAAGCCTCTGCCACTTGACCAAGAGAACCCTTTAAAAAAAATCCCTGACTGTTTTCCTCTCTTCCAAGTAGAGGGAAGATGCTTTAATCCTGTTTAGACTGACTGCAGCTTTTGAATGTGCTGGCCTTTCAGTTTCTCTAGAAAACCCCCTTCTTCCCTCACTCTCCTCTCCCATGCTGCCTCTTTATTCTTCCTTAGCTGTTATTGGTGGTGCCTCTTCTCCATGGGTATTTGAAAGGATGCCCCTTGGGAGCACAGCTGAGTAATGGAGTAGCTGCCTAGTGTGTACAAGGCCCTGGGTTCCATACAAAGTACTACAAGAAAACACAATAGTAAAAACCTTAAGGATTATTTCTGTGTCCTCTGCTAGCTCTTTCTCCATAGGTTCCCTGGCCTCATGCTTCCAAACCTTTCGTTATGACACGGCAAACATAGAATAGCATGGCATTTTAAGGCATGGAAGGGAAAAATGATATGCCTGACCATACCTGTTGTGTGTGGTGGTCGGGGGCGGGGAATGGCCTGCGAACTATAGAGAATTCTTTTGAATCATCCTAGAGTTAATTAACCCATAGCTTCTAGCAAAATTCAATACACCGAGCGAGAATATTTGACCATAAGACTTTGCCATTGCTCCTTACTCGTGTACTCACTACTTGCTGGATCCTTCAGTAGGATGTCACCACAAATCTACCCTCTAGCAGTGAGCTCACTCATCCACTCAGGGAATAGCTAATTCACCCCTAGATCATTAAAGGAGAACCCTCCATCTACCCGGTTGGCCAAAGCAGAGACTTAGATATCACCCATTCTTCCCACTCACCCTGCAGAGTCAAATGACACTTACCTACCTTCTAAAATGCCTTGACTCCAAACCACTCAACAAGCCTGCTATTTCGTTCACCCTTCAGGCCCTTGTATCTTGCCAAATGTCAACGAACTATCTTTCCAGAGAAGCAATGGTCCACCTTCCTGTAATCAGGGGCTTTGGGGACCCAACCTCTATGGGACCCTGAGTTGTCCACTTTCCTTCTCAGCCTCATCTGCAGTTTTGTTCTTACATAACGTGATTCATCCTTACCAAGTGTCTTTTTCTTTGCACCACGTGCATGGAAACAGCCTTCATAGATGTACTCTTTCCTCTGCTTTACTGGGGGATATCCCTTACTCCTGAAGTCCTGTTTTCACTGAGAAGCCACAGACAAATCCATGCTTCTACTGAGTAATGATTCTGGGTTGTCTGTCATCCTGTGGGTCTGGAGACTGATGCTCTGATGATCCACACCTCCCATCTCCCAGCTGCTCCCCTTTGCCTCTGTGTACCCCCACCTAGAACTAACTGTGGTTCCATGGGCCTCTGACACTTTACAGGTCATTTATGAATACTTTTGAAGACATGCACAGGAGAACGTAACCTTTCTGCCATGTCCCTCCACAGATGGTTTCATTCCTACTCATTCTTTGCGAAACAGTCTGAGCGCTTCCTTTCTAAAGGGTCCTGACACTCCCAACAAGTCTGATGTCTTCATTTTCTGTGACCAGTGAGGCTTTCTGTGAACATTGACTGTGTCCCCATCTGTGTATAATCCACCCACCCAGAACCAGGCTCCTAAGAACAAGGGGACGTATTTACCTAGCTATAGCAGATGCTAAATGATATACAGTGTAAAAATAGATTTATTAATTCCTGGAGCTCTGGCCCCATTGATACCTCTTTTGGGTAATTTTTAAACAGTTTCAGAGTCACCACAATAGAAGGGATACAGCAAGGTAGCTTTCCAAGTGAAAGGGCAAGAAGACCTGGAGTTTTCTCCTGACTCATACCTTGCCTCCCACATTTTGTGACATTTCAGATTGCATAACCACCCCCAAGCAATTAGAACCATAAGTGACTAAACACCGTGACTCTGTCACATCTTTGACCTGCCTGCTGAGCTAAATACTTTACCCTATGAGTTGAGTTGCCTGGGGGAGACCTGGATCTGCCTAGTCACAGGCTGAGCTGTGGTGAAGGACAAATTGTTCCGGCCAAGGCTTGGACTAGGGGGTAAAAGAGGTTTTTCTCGGAGCCTCTAAACAGATCTGCACAGAAGGGAGGTCCAAGGCGAACACAGCGGCTCATGGAGGGAGCTTGCTGCTGAGCCAGCTGGCTCTGCTCACCCAAGCCTGTCTGCAGCTCTTTTCTCAGCAGGTGCCTAGTGTCAGCAGCTTATGAGTATCCTGGGCCCACTGGGCTTCTGTCCCTTCTAATCACACCGGCGACCATCTCCAGAGTGCTGTGTATCCCAAATCATTCCAAGATCATTAAGCAGACTCTCCTCTCTTATCCTTAAAACAAACACAGGCAGGATTACCCCCTCCCCACCAAGTCTACCCAAGTAAGGCATAGAAGGCTTCATCCACTAACTGTAGGTCCCGTGTTAGAATAGGCTGCAGGTGGGCTTGAATCCATAGCTCGTGGTCTAGATAAGACCCCCACCTAACCAAAACATAGAGCAAAAGTAGAAAAAAATCCCCCCATTCTAACACATTATCTTAATTAGATAAAACCTGATCTTTATCACAATGGACTCTTCCCAAGATCTGCTTTCCCATGGGACTTTGATGGTGGTAACTCTTCTTCCCTGGATGTCTTCCCTGAAAGGGGCTTGCTGGTATTCTAACTTACAGTCCCAAAGAGAGAGATAGCATCATACAACTGGTCAGAACAAAACTGGCCCAAACCTAGCAATTCCAGTTCTCAATCGACATCAGCTGTCAGGCCTCCTTTTGCTGCCTCCCTGGTGTTGGAAAGCAAACCCAAAGTCTCATGCATGCAAGGCAAACCCCTAGTCAATCGCTCTGTATCACAAGATCTCATTTGCTGTATCAAAGAACAATACCAAGCCAGCTGTGGGATAACATTTAGAGTCAATGCGGCTAAAGCTTTCTGTTTTGTTCATTAATTTAGCTAGGTTAGGCTTAAGTAATGCAAACAGGTTCCACTGACATCTGCTAGTCTTGTCTTGCTATTTTTCATGAAATTCCTCATCTGTACATCATTTTCTCCATGCACAATCTCTCATTCTCAATCCATTGCTGTTCTTTCTCCCATATACCTAAATGCTTGGGAATGACCAGTTTTTTTTTTTCTTTCCAGACAGTGCTTCTCTATGTAACCCTGACAGTCCTAGAACTCTATCAGATTGATCTCAGACTCAAAGATCTGCCCACCTCTGCCTCTTGAGTCCTGAGATTAAAGGCATGTGTCACCACAGGCCGGCTATACCAGGGAAACTTTTAACACAGGCAAGAAAAGCAAACATTGCTGTCCGGGACAGCACATCAAGCCCCTGCTTATAACTCCCAGTCCAAGTCTGATGGTGAGCGTTCACACATGCAATCCTCTATATTCCTCGCTAAATCGGGCTTTGAAAGGAAGAAAAGAACACAAAGGAGGTTGTTCTAATCTGCGGCAAATCAAGCACTCAACTGAGGCCTCCATCTCATCTGCAGCTGCATTTACTATGAGTTAGGAGCTATTCACAAACCAAGAAAATAAGCCAAATATTTCTCTGCCTTGCTTAAAGACTCACGAACCCTTTAGAAGTTGAAACATAATTTACAGAGAATCCTTTACGGAGACCTACTGTGATGCCTTTTCATAAATTTTAATGCAACTGAGCCAAGGAAAGACGGCTAGATGAATTCTAAAGAGCTCTTGACTTCTCTCTTCAGGATGGGACTTTTCAGCTTGCAAGGCTGGTACAGAAACACGGCAAATGATTCGACACGCACACAAGTGAAAACTTATTCCACACAGAGTTAATGTTTTACCGTGGCATTGGCCCGTGAATATGGCAACACTGCAAAACACACTGGAATGTTGATCACCTTAATCTTACTACCGAACAGACTGCAAAAGCTGTCCACATCTTTCTTGGTGAGTATCCAAAATGCAATGTACGGCTATAAACATTTCTATGAAAACAGCTCCAAACTGCCTATGGCATACACATGATACCTTTTATAAAGGTGGCAACACATTTTCAGTAGATATGCTTACAAGTCATCACCCAAGCCACACTGAATTTCCACTTAAAATAGTAGAAAAGCGATAATAAAATTACCTTTCAGCATGCTTTCAGGTCATTCAAAGTAATTAAGCCTTGGAAGGGCAAGTTGCCAAATTAAATTAGCTGAGCAAAACCGGATCCTTCAGTATTTTTAGCAACACAAGTAAACAAGTGATAACATCTGGAACACAAGCAGGGGTAGTTCAACAGTATCTACTTTGTGCCTACTGAATGTCACTGTCAACTCTATGAACTGAAGAGTGCTGTGCTAAGTAATGTTTATCATCCAGCCCTCTAATTTGCAGACTGTGTGCTGATTAACCTGGTATACACTCTCCAAGACCAAGTTCAAGCTACCGCTATGCTGACATTGATTGTGGGATTGGGATGAGATGTGCATTGGCAGCTTGTGGGACTTACCTGAGACTGCCCATCAGAACCGAGGTGCACTAAAGTGTGGACTCTGTGAAATCCCTTTGTCACTGTCTTTGATTCTTCTGTAGGGACCACAGAGCTCCCCAAACCCCAATTTCTCACTTACAAGATGTGTTGATTGAATAATTAACCTTTAAGATTTCTTCCAGTTCAATTCTTTCAATATTTAAGTGGTTTTCTAACTCAGTATGAAGGGAGCCTGTGTCTGAGAGCAGAATCAAACAAAACTTCCTCTTGGTTTGTGTTTATCCCAAGTATGTTGAAGACTAAGGACAGCCTCAAACGTAGAGCGTGATTTAGATTCAGTATGATTAATTTTATAAAATTTAAGTATATCCTTCAAAAGCATATCAAATGATACTATATTAATTATGGTACAAATGAAAAAAAATTCCAAGACAAGCAGAAGCACACTATGGCCCCTTTATAATACGCACCTCACATTTCATAATATCTGCTTCAATCTTTGTGAAGTTTCAAAATGGACAGAAAAAAGATAGTCGTATCTCTAAAGCACAGAAGACGTAATGTCTCATGTGTTTTGCAAAACATTGCATTACAGATCTGGGCATGGTGGCATACCCCTTTAATCCCAGCACTCAGGAGGCAGAGGCAGGCGGATCCCTGAGTTCAAGGCCAGTCTGGCTACAGAGTGAGTCCCAGCATAGCCAGAGCTACACAGAGAAACTCTGTCTCAAAAAAATCACACACACACACACACACACACACACACACACACACACACACACACACACACACACACACTGCATTACAGTCAGGTTTAGTGGCACAGTACTGTTAGCCCAGCTATTCAGAAGGCTAAGGCAATGTTCAAGGCCATGGCATGAATTCATGGCAGCTTGAACAACTTAGTCCCAGACCCCATCTCAAAATACAAATTAAAAAGAGGGTTAGGCATGTAGCTCATGGTAGAACACTTGTCTAGAATGCAGGTTGGGGAAGGGGCAGGAACTGCAATCGTCCTTACTGTCTAGGAACTTGGGCAGAGACAAATTAGTGATATAATTGCAAAGGTATGTAGCAACTGTCAGGTAAAAGGACTGATGAGTATTATCTTTTCCACAACTTTTGGGATTGAAATAAAATGATGTAGAGACTATCAGCATTATGAACACTTCCTGAAGAAAGAGAGGAATGGGAAGAATTGGATAGATCATCCCATAGAGGCCTGACTGGCTTGTGGGTAGCTTGAATAGGTTTGCCTCCTTGCTCTACAGCTTCCGCATAAGATACTGTCAGAGGAGGAGGAGGAGTTAGGACTGGAACTATGGAGTTGCCTGTAGATGTTGCTAGATGAAGGGAAACCCAACAGTCTGAAGGATGCAGTACTTACCACTTGGTTGTGTTCTCATCCATTCCTTCACCTGACAAATACTTCTGAGCATCTATTACAGTAAGAGCCTCCTGCCAGCCACAAGCATTTAAGCCAGAATAAGACAGATATGGCCCCTTCTCTCAGGGGAAAAACGATGCCTCTTTTTCTGGATGGCAAATCTACTTATGGATTCCATTGTTGGTGGAGGTGTGAAACACTATTAAATAGATAACATGACTGTTGAATAAAATGTCAGAATAAAGACAAGTCAACTTTCCTTTTTCTAAAAGTCATCCAAGATTTTATAGAGACTCTTGATAGACCAGTATCTGTCCCTAAGACACAACATCAAGGTTTTATGTCACTAAGATAAATCAAGTCTATTTCCTCCTAGATTCATAGGAAAGGTGCTTCTGAGCACCCATTGTGCCAATTCCTCGACTTATAGCTACCTTTTAGGCAATTCTAACGACTCATATATATTAATATAACATATATATAATATAACATACAATGTATATATTATATAAAGTTATATATAATATAATACAATTATCTATATGCTATATATTATATGTTCTGCATAATATAAAATGGGCAACAAGCTGAAATTAAAAGAGATGGCAATCTTGCCCCCCAATTTCCCAGTAGTGTCAGAATTCAAGTACATATCTGTGATGCAAATGCACTCTGACCTTTTTCTGTACTGTGACACTTTCCTGCCTACAGCAGCCTCTTGAATGAACCACGAGTTCCTAGACCTTCCTTCTGTATGAAGAAATGACGTCTGGTCTTGTATTCACTACTCGGATGTCCATATCTGGTCCTGGTCACACCACGTGGCTCTAGACTTACACCACAGCAAGGAATCTTATTCTAGAATGAGGTAAGGCCAGGGGTAGGATGAAGGGAGTTACCACAACCTAAGCCCTGTATAGTGCTCTGCTCCTGGAGAGAAAATGAACTGAGCTCACCAACAGATTTGCATAGACGCGATTTAGGGTGAAGATGGACATTTTTATGGACCGACGTGACTCCCGAGATTGTTTCCCATAACGCACCACAGAGCAAGTCTGAGAGAAATGAGAGCACCTAGAATTTAGGAAAGACGCTATAGTGCACTGAAGGCTCACTGTGACTGCTGGACTGTATCTGATCTTTGCAGAGACTGGTGGAGGAGAGTGCGCTAAGAACCAGGAAGAATATGGCGGCAGCCTTGAATCAGCTTGGTGCTGCAGAATGCATTTGCTCAGAGGCCACGAATCAGTATTCTAGCATCCATTCATGCCTTCATTTCCCCCAGTTCCGGGTGAGGAAAACCTCCATGTGAACACTATTCTCTGTTCTGTGCTTTGTCTCTTTCTAATATATATATTCTCCCTTGCGCCTAACCTCATTGATAAGAGGCAGCATGCCCTAACACGACCATAAACAAGCTGGACACAAACAGGAAGGAATCTGGTGTCAATATCCCACTGACGTTTTTGTACACATTTGTCCCTGGTTAATTGAAAGATATATATATCCCATGTGGTCTCTTTTCAGTACCCCCATTTCAACACTATGTGGAGATCACACTTCGCAATAAAGTAATAATACCTTCAGACTGGAGTCTTGGTGTCGTGTGAAAGGAATTACGTCTTTCAGGATCAGACTCTTCCCCCAGTATGTTGTTTAGTAATATTAATGAACGATGTGTTTTAATTGCTACTTCTAGTTTCCTTTCAGCAACCCGACACCAAAGCTCCTAATCAAGTACAGTGATGACTGGATTTAAATTAAGTCACCAACTAATATCTTTCAATTAACCAGGGACAAATGTGTACAAAAACGTCAGTGGGATATTGACACCAGATTCCTTCCTGTTTGTGTCCAGCTTGTTTATGGTCGTGTTAGGGCATGCTGCCTCTTATCAATGAGGTTAGGCGCAAGGGAGAACTAATATTGCACCTGATAAAATGGTTATGTCAGACATGTCAGGACTGGCTAACTTCAGTCTTCATTCATTTCTGTCTCTGGATTTCCACTTTACTGGTTTAGTAAGTGGGCTCAGGGAGGTTCCAGGACAAACACTCCGGTGGCTATAACTCTGCTTGGTTGTTCTTATAATTAGGCTATGACAGGACTCTGTAGAAGCATTGTCCTTTATGAGGTGGTTTTAGAACAGAATTTGTCCAGACAGATCACATCATGAGTTATAACCCAGAGGCTAGTGGATGGAGTTAAAGGATGGCTTGAACATCCTTTGACCTGACCTGGTATTATTTTTATAGAGGTTCCAGCTGGTGTTAGATTTCATGCACACTCCATTTCTTTAGCTGCTATTCTGTCCACCAAGTGGAATGTTTGGATTCAGATTTTGATGGACAAGAAAAACACGAGAAAATCTTTCATTTCTAGAAACTGCAGGGTCCTCAAAGTACCTAAAAAGCATACCGTTTGACTTTCAGTTGCAAATACAGGAGTCAAATTTGGAGCACAAAGAATCTTCAGACCAACAAAAAAGCCAAGCAAGCATTCTTTACAGCTACTGCTGGCAAGTCTATTTGCACAGCGGGTTTTGTGGTGAGAACTGAGTGAAATGTGGAGTACAGGGGCCACCTTTGGCTAAACTTCAGAAACCGCATTAATGATTTATTATTGCATATGGACAGTAAGCTCCTTTCATGAGAGGGCGCAGGAAAACTACCTTGGGCATTTGAGCACTTGAAAAAAAGACACAGTCATTGTGAAATCTTGCAGAATTTGTAGAATGTACCAAACACCTAATTTCCTCCAAACTGTTAACTAAATGTTTTCAATGACAAATACAGTAAAATACATGTATGAAATCGCGTGGCATGATTAGCTGTATGTAGTAGGGAATAAGCGATAAACCAGATTTTGGGGCGGTCTGTATTATTTACCATAGCTTTCTCCCTAGACAATTTGTTGAAAATGTTCACTTGTTCTATGAATGAAATCCACAAATATGTAAACAAGACCCAGTCACTCACACTTTTCTTTCTGTCTGCCCTGCTTCAATTGAACAGCTTTAACGATGAGAAACTGTCCCTAGAACTGCTGTTTTACATGCAGAGCGATTCAGTTCTAACCACAGAGTTGACAGAAGTCACTTCCCTCCTGAAGAAGTGGCTTCACTGGATACAACCAGCTTTGTGATCAAGTGCATAACAAGGCTCCTGCTGCAAGGGAGTGCAAGCAAGGTCTGAAGCAAACGCAGGGCAGCTGGCTCCGCAGCTGTGCAAACTGTAATTCCGTGGTGTGAGTGGGAGGTAATGAACAGCCCTAGACTTCCGCGCATCCACAGGGGACATGTAAGTCTCTGCCTCTCAGAAATAAAGGTTTTTGCTTTGAAACTTCTGCTTATGCTTTTGTAGGGCTAAAGCAAATAGTTAGGGCATCAAGTTGGGGGGAGAGAGAGGGTGAAGGGAAGAGGAGAGGATGTCATGGAAGAAGAGAGTTATCAGGGTATCTGACTGTCTTGTACCCAGTTAGGTCAATGCCCCTTGTGGCGTTCCACAGGGTCATAGGGTGGGATACAGGTGCTTTGGGTCAGAACAACAGGTTCCATCTTGAACATCACTCTCACATGGGAAGCTGAAGCGAGGTCAGAACAGCAATGAAAAGTCAAAAGAATTCTGAAATCCAAAGAATTTGTAAAACTTTGTCTTGTAGTGAGAAGGAGATTCTATGGAGACCACACTCTGCACAGGAAGAATTGACAGCAGCGGTGTGAACATGACCTCAGTTGATACAATGGAAAATGTTGTATTCAGCCCTTGGAGACAACTAAAGGTTGGATTTAGGTTTTGGCTTTAGAGGGATTAGTTTGTCTTTCAGTTTTTATTCCTATGTCTTTGTTTGCCAAAGGTAGATACTGAAAGCTGTCCTGGTCACCCAGACCATACCTGCTTCTGTCCTTCATCTAGCACTTTACTTTGGGAAGCCATTCTCAGTCTTGGGACAAAGACAATTAGAGAGACTATTATCCTCTTCTTATGGGTTGGGAATGTGATACAGATCAGATGGGGGGGACTTGGGCTTTGAGAAACAGCAGCTCTGTAATTCATCACAGAAATTCGTGTTCACAAAGAGAGGACAGTCCCCTTAACTACCCAAAGGTAAGATCTCTCTCTCTGTGCGTGTGTGTGTGTGTGCACTTGCGTGCGCTCGTGCAGTGTGTGCATGCGTGCGTGAGTGCATGCATGTGTGTGTGTAGAGATCAGAGGATAACATTGGGTGTCAGTCCTTGCCTTCCACCTTGGTTGAGGCAGGGTCTCTCTATTTGCCACTGTATATTCAGGATAAGTTGCCCACAAACGTCCCAGGATGCCCCTGTCTCTGCTTTCCATATGGCTGGAGAAGTGCTAGGATTACAGATGAGTGGTGGTGGTCCTGATGGTTGTGGTGGTACTGGTGGTGCTGATGGTGGTGGAAGTGATGGTTGGGAGGTAGGAATACCTTAGAGAGATGGACTGAAGATGCAGTAGAAGAGAGAAGCAGGAGAGTGCTCACTCTCCATTTGTGATAAGGTGCACTCATGGTCTGTCCAGTATTATCTCTGGGCCTCAGTTCATTAAATCATTAGATCTTCAAAATAAACTTATAAGATGGCCAGCACCATTAATTCTATTTCACAGAGAACCCAGAGGGGGGAAGGTGAGATGTCTTATAAAACATCACACAGATGGTTGCAGAGTGGGAAGCAGAACCCAGGATGTCTCCAGATTCTGTCCTTTTAACCACTGCACCATCCCACCACAGATGATGAAGAAGCCCCCTCACTGTCCTTATTTCCACTCTTGCTGGGGCTCAGAAACTATATAATGTTGGTATAATGACAAATACATTTTATGGGATTGTTTGTTCATTGTTGTTTTCAACTTTAAAAGAAATTACAATGTCTCTGTGGGCTTCTAAAAATATCTGTGCCCCACCCCGAGGTGTGCCTGTGGTACCCAAGGGCTACACTAGTCCTGCACCTCTAGCTGCGCCTGTGGTACCAGAGGGTTATACCAGTCCTGCACCCCGAGCTGCACCTGTGGTACCAGAGGGCTACACCAGTCCTGACTTCTTAGTCCTTTCCTCTATTCCCTTGACTCAGTCTGGGTAAGAGAAGAAAATTTGCCTCCCTCTCAACCATTCATAAAAATCAACTAATATTTCCATCCATTTGCATGCAAAATTCAAGATGTCATTGTTTTTTACCGCTGAGTAGCACTCCAATGTGTATATATTCCATACTTTCTTTATCCATTCTTCCATTGAGGGGCACCTAGGTTGTTTCCAGGTTCTGGCTATTACAAATAATGCTGCTATGAACATAGCTGAACAAATGCTTTTGTAGTATGATTGGGCATCTCTTGGGTATATTCCCAAGAGTGGTATTGCCGGATCCTGAGATAGATTGATTCCCAATTTCCTGAGAAACCGCCACACTGATTTCCAAAGTGGTTCCAGTTGAAAAGCAGATGGAAGGAGAAGATGAGCAAGGAAGTCAGGACCGCGAGGTGTTGGTCCACCCACTGAGATAGTGTGCCTGATCTAATGGGAGCTCACCAAATCCAGCTGGACTGGGACTGAACGAGCATGTGATCAAACCGGACTCTCTGAATGTGGCTGACAATGGGGGCTGACTGAGAAATAATTGATAATGGCACTGGGACTTGTTTCTACTGCATGTACTGGCTTTTTGGGACCCTAGTCTATTTGGATGCACAACTCCCTAGGCCTGGATGGAGGGGGAAGGGCCTTGGACTTCCCACAGGGCAGGGCATGCTGGAGGGGGAGGGAGGAGGGTAAGTGGGGGAGCGGGAGGGGAATGGGAGGAGGGGAGGAAGTGGACATTTTTGAATGGAAAAAAATAAAAATAAAAAATTAAAATTAAAAAAATCAACTAATATTTCTTTGCAAATACTCCAAATTCAGAAAAATCCCACAGAAAGACAACAGTTAAGTAACACTTATTAGATTCTGAGTTGTAAAGTCATTTGAATGGATTGTAACTAGTTATTTTATAAATAAAATACATTAAAATGGCGTGGGGCAGGAGGGATAGGATAGACCCGCCCAGAAAGCATCAGGGTACACTTATCAGCTATAAGCTTATGTGTGAGTCCAGTAGGGTGAGATGACGCACATTTCTTACGCTGAGCCTTAGCCACAGCTTTGTGCTGACTTAGGATATGTTCCTATCCCCATTTCTTTATTTCCTTCATTCAGCTTTAAATGTGACCTTTGAAAATAGTTGGTGATGTTAGATTATGCTTTGGGGTTAATCATGACCTTTCAGAGCACAGATTTTGAAGATGTATCATGGGACCTAAATTCCAGCTGTTCTTATTGGCTGTAGTGCCTTCACTACATTATAACTTCTCTTTGACTTAGTTCACATATACACACAGGAATAATGCCAGTCTTCTAGAGTCATTGTGAGATATGCATGGGCAAATACCTATAAAGTCCTCAATACAGCAAAGTTAGCAAATGCTGTCTCTCTAGTACCTGCTCTGTATATGGTTATAACTGTTGATTTCTGTGAATAACCTCATTGGAATTAGACACTTGTATGGTTGCTTATTTGATTTTCCACTTAGATGTTTACCAAACATCTCACACATTTGGCGGTTCTTTCTTGGAACTCTGCCATTCTGCTAACCCCAGCAGGCCCCTCCTTCCTCACTACTCAGGTCAAGTCTCTAAAATACCTCAGGTTCGTCTCTCCTCACCCTGCACATTAATAAATCAGAGAAGCTCATTGACCAGACATGCAACTGAAAGCAGAATTTGAGTTGTTGACTGCACCATGCTGGCAACTTACCTGTTTCTCTGTTTTACAATAAGCCTCCAAACTGGCTTTCCTACTTCCATGTATGACCAGATTCCCATTCCCTCTGGAATCTCCTCTCTTGCTCCTCTCTAGCCACACTGGACTCCTTTATATACGTGGACTGCCCTAGCTCAAGGCCTTTCCTCTGCTCTCTCCCCACTACACACTATTTATTCTTCTACCTGAATTAAAGAACTTGAATTAAGTCCCTTCTTCTCCCCACTGTCAATCTTGCTGTCTATCCTTCTTCCATGTGAGTCAACCCTCAGCCTGCCTTATTCTTTATTCTTTTTCTCTGTTTTGTCCTTTACATGCATTAATTTATGAAATACTGTGCTGTGTCCTCAGAGATTATACACCCGATGTTGTTAATCTAAAAAAAAAAAAAATCCTCAATCCAAATGCTTCAGAGCCCAAATACTTTTTTGTTTTTGTTTTTTGAGACAGAGTTTCTCTGAGAATCAGCCCTAGTTGTCCTGGAACTAATCCTGCAGACCAGGCTGGCCTGGAACTCACAGAGATCCACCTGCCTCTGCCTCCCAAGTGCTGGGATTAAAGGCGTGTGCCACCACTGCCTGGCCCAAACAAATACTTTTTGAAAATGATTGATTTGGAGGCAGGGGGTGGATTTTTGATTTCCAGGTTTGTAGAGTTATCAAACTGATAAAATTATACATATGTCCAGAATCTGCAAGTGTCTGAAATCTGAAACACTTATGACTCCAAGCACTGGGTAAAGGGCATTTCACTGCATGTTACTGTCCAGAATCCACTGTTAAAACATAAAATTCAAGAGAGTAAGATACTATTTCTTTCTTTCATTACTGAGGTTTAGCAGTGTCTGCAAAGGCTTTGATCCACAGTTAACTGCTCAGTTAATATTCTTAATGGAATGAATATCAGTAAGTCAGTATAAATAAAGGGCCCAAGGGCATATGGGAGAAATGTATGGGTAATAGAGAGTAATAAAGCTCTTCCTGCACCCTTGATTAAACCATAATTTTAATATTAAACCAACTTATAATTTGGTTGTTTGAAATGCAGAGATAATGGGGCTTTGTTCAGAATAGTTCACACACACGCACACGCACGCGCACACACACACACACACACACACACTCCCCATGTTTATAGCACAGCCCAGCTATTTTACCATTAGAGAGTCTGCAGATGGTTAGTAGTTTGGGGTATATAAATGGGGCAGGAGAAGTTCAATAGGAAACTTACAAGCCGTACACAGCACACTCATTCATGAGGTATATTGTGAGATGATTCTTGTTGGCTTTGGAAACCATGTAGAAAGTTGTACAAGTCCACTATTATTGGATAAGAGTATAGAATTGATATCATATTTCATTTAACTAGCCTTTGTTACGTTAAAGACTTACGCACTAAAGAATTCTATATATCAACATAGTACTGTTCCCCTCTAGAAGTCACAGCCACTCCCCAAAGTGGCTGGGCATGTGATGACGCAAACTATGATGATGCTGGAGTCTCCTTTGTCTCCTACACTGAATGGCACCTGGCACCAGTTGTTTCACTCAGGCCTGACTTTGGCTCACAGAACACACTGGCTGTACTGTATGTTTCCCTTTTACCTCATTAAGGTGAGGAAAGAAAATGTTAGCCTTATAAATTATCTTTAGTTTCTTCTTAAAAATTAAACATACTAAATTTTAACTACTTCATATGAACACTAAACAGTGCACAAAATGAAGTTGTGTAGAGCAAAGGGTAAGTCTACAAGCCAATCAGAAAAATGGTTTGCTTTAGTAATAAAGGGTATCTGTAAAAAAAAAAAAGGCATTGATAAACAACTGCTGTATTATAACCAGTAGCTCATTTGTTTCTGATCACCTATGTGTCAGTGGAGAAAAGAATGACGCCTTGTAGTTTGTGGCCAGGAAAATGCCTAGAAGTATC
The DNA here is from genome assembly GCA_004026605.1 of Ondatra zibethicus. Lineage (NCBI taxonomy): Eukaryota > Metazoa > Chordata > Mammalia > Rodentia > Cricetidae > Ondatra > Ondatra zibethicus. The sequence goes on from PVIU01002009.1 coordinate 134,336, forward strand.
ACTCCGTGTGGATTTCAAAATTTTATATTCACGGTGTGCCTGCCATGTGGCTTGTTTGTGCCTAGATTTACCTGCCCTAGTCATCTAGAAAGATAAAAGGAAAACATACATTTTGCATAGTATTTAACTTTAATTATGAAGAAGAGGTTAAAAGTCTTGGATGTAGCTGACCCCTTCACTCTTAAGGTATCCCAAACTAAGGCAGTTATGACTCCTTTTACCCTGTGGACCTGAAGAACTAGAAGAGACTGGTGGAAGTCAGAAATGTCTATCCTTCTGTATGACTGGGAACAAAAGCAGAGCCTGGTCTTGTGAAGAATATAAGCATTGCTGAGGTTGAGCATGCTATTCATCTAAAATATCCAGAGATACAAAGCAATTCTGAAGTGTCAAAGAAGGGCTCACCTCCTGAGACTGGAGAAGAAGAGATCACTCTGCACAAGCACAAAGACCTGAGTTCATAGGAGCACTCAGATAAGGAGCACCCAGATAAGGAGCATGGTTCACATTCACCTGTAAGACCAAAGCTGTGGGGTGGGGAGTTGCTAGATGATCTTGGGGCTGGGTGGCTATAAGCTTAGATCCACTAATCCCATCTTAAAGGACTAAGATAGTGATGATGACATCATGCAATGTCCTCTGGCCTCTTCACATGCACCAGCACATATATATGCATGTGTGTAAAACACACACATACACACACACACACTATATATATATATATATCTTCTTATGTGGGGGATCAGGTTAAATGGTCTAAAATTAACCAGGAAGAAGTTAGAATTTTGTTCTTGACATCTCGTTTAGATATTTTATACGTGCTTTAATTCTTTTCCATCTGATACCACCTTCATTCACTTCAGTGCATAATTTTATAGAACTTCAGTGTAAGTGCCACCTATATACTGAATGACCGATCAGTGAAGAGAGTAAGGGAGATACCTGTCTCTTTAATTCAGTGAGTGAATGATTTAATAAGGCAAGAAGATAAATTCTCTCAAGGTAAATGTTAGTGATGTTCATTACTGCTGCTGGCAGTATGAATCTACTCCTTTGTTTACAGAATGTCCTTTCAACACATTTGAATTTGTTTGAGAAAATAAGCAACCCACTCTCACTGTCCTAAATAAGACCTGGTGTCTAGATGCCCTACAATAAATTGTCTTCAATTTCTTTAGCATTGACATTATCTTCACCAAGCATCCATCCATATTTGTAGCTTTGAAGTGTAGTCTAAAACCCAGAAAGGGGCTATTTGCGTTAAATAAAATCCATGGCTCAGAAAATTTCTGTTCTCTCTCAGTCTAGGTGCAATGGAGGTTGGCATTCCCACACAGCTGTGAAAGAGTCATACTATTATCTGATAGTTGTGAGGGTATAGGTATAGAAGTATAGACTACACTCAACCTTGGACTAGTTTCCAAATGATGTTCTTAAGTTCTGTTAGGGACAGGGTATAGTTGAAAGAATGCTAAACTATTTGATTAGTTTTCAAAATATCCAGTCCCTTTTATTCAGCAGCTATATGGGTTAGTGGAAGGAATTTGTACCCAAAATGATTTCATGATCATCAAGAAAAATAAATACATGTGTATGCATCTTCTTCAAGCATTGCAAAATGTATAAAGATGGATTTGTACACAGTTAGTGGGTGTGGGGAGGCAAATATTTGACAGAAGTACTTTAAAAGGATGAGAATTTATTCAGAAATAAGAAAGAAAAACTTTATGTTTGGGGGAAGGAGGAAACAGTAGATATGTGCTTGCCTGACTCGTTTATAAACTGCTGCTAAGAGGCAAACGAAATTCTTGCTATGCAAGATTATACAATTTATTGGGAATGTGCAGGCTCCCCTGTTCAGCAGCCCTGATAACGACACTAATAGCTTAATTACAGCTTTCTGCTTAAGGAGATAAACAAGGCTGTTTGCTTTGTCTCTTCCTTTAAATCAGGGGTTACAATTACTTTTAAATGTGGTAGAAAGGCACATCTGTGAATGCGTCTACTTTGTTAAGAAAGCAACCAGAAACCAGCAGGAAAATAAGAAAGCCCCAGGAGTGAGCAGGCAGTGTAACATTAGAGAGACGGAGGGGAAAACAGTCCCATTTGAGCATGGAGCATCAGACACCAGACACAGCAAACAGGCAGGTGTGTGTGTGTGTGTGTGTGTGTGTGTGTGTGTGTGTGTGTAGGGCTGTCAGGAATAGAAATGTCTTTAGAGAATATATTTTCCCAGGATTCCATCAGAGAAATCCCAGGAACACCCTCTTTACTGCTTGCTGTCCCTCATGCAGTCAGGTCTCTGCCTCTCCATCCTTCACTTCAGCACCAGGATGTGAGGACAGCTCCTCAGCCCTCCTTACAGAGCTGTGGCTGCCCGTGTCCTCACGTCCTTTCTCGAAATGGTGTTGGTCTTGTCACTTGCCATTAGTGGTGCATGTAGGGAGACACAGGAGGGACTGGGTCCATGTTTGGCTGGCTTATTTCCAAATGAGATGGAAGGCATGATCTGTCTGAACTAATCTTTTAGTTGGACTCCAGAGCAATTTAACCAGAATAAAAGATGAAGTCGTTGGTTTGAATCTGTGGTTCAGTGTAATTGAATAGCAGCGAAACTTGATACCCTTCTTTAGTGATTTATTTTATTACTTTGTTATAGCACTACTAGGAAGGCAAACAATCTTTACTAACTGTACTTTAGTTCATTTTCTTTTCTACTAAGTTGAAAACACCAAAAATTCCTAATATCTTTAGCCTGAGAGAACAAGGTTAGTCCTAAAAGGAACACTTTCCAGTTTTTGGAAGGCCTCTTAGAAACGTGCCGGACCTGGAAGATGCAAGCAGGGCTTCCCACAAGAGCCCCACAATCTACTACAGCATGCCACAGTGACCAAAACTCCACACTGAAGGTCTCTCCCCTCCAATTTCAATGCAGGGGTAACCATTTAGGAAGTGACCACACACACATTGTTTAAAGAGCCAAATCATAAAGAAGAAAGCACACTTGGTTACTCTGGCCCAGTCAGTTCCCCCCACCTCCCCTTTTGCCATTAAAGAGTTTCTTACTCAGAGAGTCAATCTTTTTCTCCAAGCAACAGTCTTGTGTCTAAACTCTTCTCTGCAGGGCATTGCATACTTATTCTTTGCTCCAGCACACAAGAGTGCAAATACACACACACACACACACACCAATTCAGTTCTTATTTTTTTTAAAAAAAATGTGTTGTCTGCTTTTTAAAACTTATTTTGAAATTGATTTAACCTTAAGGAAAACACCCTCACCCTTTAAGGCAGCATGGAGAGGAAGAAACAGGGTCGGGCTGAGGGTTAGGAGCCATCCAGAAGAAGTGTTCTGTAAAGTTAGTGGTGAAAAGTTCAGAGAGAACAACTCCTCTGAGTTTGGAGCAGCAGTAGGAAAAGGACAGACTGATTTTCTTATTGAGTGACCCTGGGTGCCTGAGTCACACACCTGAAGCATAGTAACTAAATCTTTCTGTCCCCTTCATTTACTTTTCCCCCTTCCCCGTACCCCCTTCTCTCCTTTTTTCCTCCCCTCTTCCTTCCTCATCTTCCCTTGGTCCTCTCCTTGCTCCTCTCCCATTCACCCTTTTCACTTAATTCTATCTGGGCCACTTGGAACGCATGGGATCACCCAATGGCTTGTTGTGGGCCACGCTCTCATCTTTACCACCAACTTGGCTTTCCAGCCACTCTTCCCGGTCAGCCCCGCCCCCTCCCCCGCATCAGTGCGGTGACACCCTCTAGACAAAATCACCCGCGTCTGAATGTCACCAACAAGTTCCACCCTGTAGTAACCCCGCCAGCGACAGCCTCACCCAGGAAGTCCTGCCATCCCCTCCGCCCACAGCCGCACGGCATCCCCACCCCGCTGGTGATTCTTGGGGTCATTGTTACCACTGACACTTTCTTTTCTTCCTGGAAGGGGAAAGCCCGCGTGGGTGTCACTGGTTGGGTGTAAGGCTCTACGCGCTACCCTCCCCCACCTCTGCAATACACACATACACATACGCCTTCTCCACGCGGGCAACACAAAGGGAGCGAGTGTGAGAGCGGGGCGCCCTCGGGGCAGGAGGGCGCAGGGAGGGGGCACCAGGGAGGGGCGGGGGCCGATCCGGCCCAGGAGGAAGGGAGGGAAGGAAGCAGGTGCCAGACACCCAGACGAAGGCGAGGGGCGTCCTTACCTGCCCCCAGGTTAAAGGAGATCCTGGCCTCTGCGAGATATGGCGTGTCGCTCTTGGAGCGGACTCTTCTGATGGGCCGCCGGTCTATGTCATCCTCCGAAGAAGCCGCCATTAATGTGGGAGGCAGGAGCAGGGTCGCCCGGCGAGCTGAGAGGAGAAGGAGATGGAGAGAGGGGGAGGGAGAGAGGCGGAAAGGGGGAGGAGGGGAAAGGAGGAGGCTCACACACATAGAAAGGGGGAGGGGAGGGGAAGGGGAAAGGAGGGGAAGGGGTAGGGAGGGTGGGGAAGAGAGGGAAAAGGGTAAAAAGAGGTAAAGAAAGAATGAGAGAAAGAGAGCGGAGAAAAGGGTGAAGGGAGAGAAAGAAAATCCGTTAAGGATTGGTGGACTGGAGCAAGATCAGGTTAGCCCTGGTCTGTACCCAGGGCTCCCCCTAACTCCTCTCCCAGCGCTGGGCCAAAGGGTCAGCGCTCTTGGCCAACACCCCGCCTCCTGCGGCAGCCCTGTTTCAGCCACTGGCACAAGATAGGCTAATGCGAATAGGAAGACTCCAAAGCCAAGATGCCCAGTCAGCAGCACTGTGCCCTCTCCCGCCAAATACACTTCTCTCCTTTCAAGAGCATGCGGCTACAGTCTCCACAACCCAGGGGCCTCTCTAGCCTGAAACTGCTGGAGGAGCACGGAGGCCAGCTTTTCTGCTCCCCGCCACCACTCCTGTCACTCTTGCCCTTTTTGCCTGGGGGAAGGGCACCTACCTATTCCCTGGACATCCTCTGTGTTCTATCCCTCCCAACCAGACGCCCAAATAAAGTTCGAAACAGATAAGGGCACCTTTAGAAGCTCTCTTACCTGCCCCTTACAATTTAGGGTGGGACATGGAGGGAGAGTCTGGTCAAGTTTGGGAGGATGGGTTTTATAATTGATATTTTCAGTGGAGACCAGGCTTATTCATAGAAGTGATGGCCCTCTTCTCCATTCACTAGGTTGTAGGATGTGCTTATCTCGACATAAATGCCTACTATGTGAACCTTCAACTTTTGCTTTCGGTCACTTCTAATACAAATAATGATGTTTGTACTGGAGTTCTCTTTGGCAGTTCTGCACCATTGTTCCTGAAGGAGAGGTAACTATCAAAGGGGCTTGGGATCTTTTGAACATTTGCAGTGCCTGACTGCAACACTCCACAGCAAAAGAACCAGAGGGTTTTCTGGGGGTGTGATCAGAGCCCGTTTGATGTCATCACTGTAACTACTGATGGGCTGAACTCCTTTATGCTTGTCTTTCTGAATCTTATGACACGGGATCTTTTTTTCCGCCCTGATGTCATTATTCTTCAGTTTAATAAGTGTTCACCTCCAGCAGGTGGATAACCTGACCTCTTTAGTACAAAGGAGCGCGCAGTGTGGCTTCCAGCGCTTTGGCCTCTCAGCTTAGGCTCCCTAAGGCTCTCTCCTCTGTACTGCAGCTGCCCGCTCCATTCCCGCTCATTTTATATTCACTCCCCTCTGGACTCTGCAGTCTCTCTCCTCTGGGCTCCTGCCTTCACACATGCATTGTTACCCTTGGCCTTGCTGCTTCCTTGACCTCTACCATGGCCTCGGTGATTCTGCTTGCACTTCCTATGGTGCTCCCAGCGCCTCAGGTCTTTCGTCCCTTCCCTTCTTTTTCATTCCATCCACTGCTTCCTAACTTCCTGTCTCTATCAAGGTCATTTTGAAAGGCTGCCAATGGCTTTCTAACAGATCCTTCTTCTTTTGGTCTCTTTCAAATACTTCCTGATCTATTTTTCTTGATATTATCTCTTCCTTTGCTCTTTCACCCCTGAGCTACTTCCCTCACCACTGGCTTTCTAATTGTCAGCCAGTTCCCACACAAGTTAGTCTGAAGTTGCTCAATTTATGGCCTGCTCACCACCCCCACCCCAACCCCCAAGCCTAACTTCAACCTCTCATTGTACTGTTCTCACCCAGTGTTTGCTTGGAATCTGCTCAGATTATCAACATCTGACTCATTTTGGATAGACCTGCACTTGTGTTGATGCAACACTACACATCTCTTCAAACTTTTCATGTTCCCCTAAGAACGAGTTTCTGTTGTGAGCCTACTGCCCTAGTTTGCTTCCTAATGCTGCAATAAGGTACTGATCAAAAGTAACTTGGAAGACGAGTTTTAAACAAGGTTTATTTGGCTTACAAGTTATAGTCTGTCATTCCATCATCAAGGGAAACCAAGACAGGGACCCGGAGGCAGGAACTGAAGCAGGGACCATGGAGGGACATTGTTTACTGGCTTGCTTCCAAGCTCACATTCAGTTACTTTATATAACCTAAGGCTGCGTGACCACCCAGAGTACTTTAAGCCCTTCTCCATCAGTTAGCATTCAAGAAAATGCCCCAAAGTCCCATCTAATGAAGTCAGTTCCTCAATAGGGGTTCCTCCTTCCTTGGTGCCTCTAGTTTGCGTCAAGGTGATAAAAACTAAGTAGCAGTTGTAGCACATAGGAAATGATCAGAAGATACTTCCGAATATGTATAACTTCTTTCCATGAAAAGCTTGACTGAGTGGCATCAGAAGACCTCTGGGATGGGAAACAAGGGTGGTGGGACTAGCATTATCTTATTAACTAGAACTGACAATGGATGGATCTCAGGCATGTCACCTGTAAAAGTATGAGGTTCAGATCACAAGCAACATGAAAAGACCCTGCCAAGTCTCAACACTCTATAGTTATTTGTGGCTACTGTGTTACTGTCCCAATTAGACCACATTTTTTTGTCAACTTGACACAAGCCAGAGTCACTTGGGAGGAAGGAATTTCAATTGAGAAAACACTTCCGTTAGAATGACCCATAGGCAAATCTGCAGAAAATTTTCTTGATGAATGACTGATTTGGGAGGACCAAGACCACTAAGGGCAGTGCCACCACCTGGGCAGATTATACTGGGTTCTATAAAAAGCACGCTGAGAAAACCAGGTGCAGCAAGCCAGTAAGCAGCACTCCTCCATGGCCTCTCCTTTGGTTCTGCCTTCGGATTCCTTCTTGCGTTCCTTCCCTAACATCCCTCAATGGGCTGTAATTTGGCATAAGTCAAAACACTTTCATGTCCAAGCCACTTTTGATTATAGTCTTTATCACAGCAACAGACAACAGGTTAGGAAACTCATTCTGGTCATTTTCATAAAAATCCTTGGCACCTTTGGTCTCTCAGTCTTTAGAGACATTTACCTTTGTTTTATAATTAAAAGTAATTATGTTTAGGAAATAGCATGCTATCCATTAGACTCCCTCTTGATTCACAGTATTCACATGCATTTCACAGATAAATTCTTTAGAATTAATCCTCCATACTGTTTCCATCATGTAGCAATACCCATATGATTGTATGGGGACCTGTGTGGATATGAGAGTGTGCATACAGAGAACTAAATTCAGTTGTGACCTCAACAACTACCAATTAGAAATTTTAAAAAATGGCAATCGATTCTTTTTAAAATATGTTTGCTGACCCAGGAAAGAACAATGTTTTCCTATCTTTTCTACACCCAGTCAAGAAGTTAAAGTTCCAGGGACCTCACTCATGTCATTTCCAGAGCTGGAGCCAGAAGCAGAAGTAATATACCAGGGTCTCAAAATAATATGTATACATCTATAATTCCTACAGAAGATGATGGAGACATGAAGACAAAGAAAGTTAGCATAATAGATTCTTACTGTGAAAGTTCTTGAGGTAAGTAAGACTTATCCTTTAGAATGGCATGTACTTCTAAAACACCCTTACATCATAATCAGGCGAGATTTGGTCTTTGGGTCTTTATTTATTTTCCTGGATTTTCCAGGCAGTTGTCACACTCACAATCCTAAAATCCTCCTGCTTCAGCCTTCCCGTGCTGGCATTTCAGGTGTGTACCACCGTTACTAAATTGTGGATTTTGCATGTCCCCAAGAAGAACCTACTGAATTAGAGAATGAAGGCTGAGATGGAGTGACTGTATCTTAAAAACTGTTTCAACTATTTCGACTCTCATCACACGGATTCAGTATTACACTAGAGGTCTCAATAAATAAATTAGGCCAGCAAAATAAGTGTAAGAGGTTATTCATTTGAAAGCAAGAACAAATATTTTACTGGTCATATTTGTTATAATTGTATATGAAATAGTCTTACAATATCACTGGAGATGTTTGCGGTTTTAATTATTTATTTGTTTTTTTGTTTGCTTGTTTATTATGGGGTTGAGCATGCCTGCAAGAAGATGCACAAGGTATACTACAGTGACTATGGAGGTCAGAGGAAAAATTGCATGAGTTGCTTCCCTTTTTCCATAGGGGGGTTCCAGGGAATGAACATAAGTTGTCAGGTTTGGTGGTAAGACCCTTATACACTGAGCCATCTCAACGGCCTGAAAATAAAAATTTTAAAGTACCATACATAATGAGATTAACATAGATGAATAACTATGAAAAAATTTAACAAAGATCAATAATAATTATATATAAAAACTATATAGTTTTATGGACATAAATTAAGAAGACCTAAATAAAATGGGTGATGGAATTAATATACTATGATAGCTTATATGAATTTAAAGGAAAATCATTGTTAAGGCATCAATCTTTTAAAATTGACCTATAGATTCAATGTTATTCCAAAGCATTTTTTAAAGAAAATTTGACAACTGAATCTAAAGATGCACAAGGGAATGCAAAGGGAGAATAGCCAGCACGATCTTGACAAAGGAGAAAGAGTTTGTAGGATTTATAGTATAAGACACTAAGATTGATGACAGCACAGAATACAAAAATAATGCAAGATAAATAATCAATAGAAGACCTAAAAGCAGACATATATTTGAATAGTCCTGTGACTTGGATGAGATTATCTTTGTAATATAGGAAGGAAGGGATGGACTTCTATAGTGCCAGAAGGTGACACAAACTGATGAGGAGAAAATACATCTATTATCTTATGTAGTGCTGGACCTGCATGCCACAATGCTGACCTGCCTGGCATAATATTCCTATTGGTGCAATAGTGACATAATGGTTATATAACTAACCAACTGCTTTCTGACTGGCTATGAGGCTGACTCATTTCATTTCTGGTAGCCCATGATTGAAAAGACCATATACTCAAGGGAAAAAAATCTACTCTTGTGGTTTTACTACAAGATCATGCTGTGACCCTGCCTTATAAATATTTGTTTAAACTTGTAAATTTGTATTGCCCTCAAGTTTGCTCAAGAAAGCTTCTTTGTGCAGTGGGTTAGTGGTTAGTGTAGAGACTCATAACTGGTCAAAATGCTAATAACTAATTGTATTATAACTAATTTGTATAACTAATGGTGGCTGCTCCATTATAGGTAGTCATCTATATCAACTTCCACCCATTCAAGATAGAAACATTGTAGAAGCGGGGGTATAAAGAATATATGAGCTACCAAATGGAGAGGAGAGACATGGAATGCTGAGTTCTGAGTGTTACACGTTTGTTGCATGGACTGACTCACAGTCATTGTGGTTCCCTGGATAAGATCAAGTCAGCAAATTTCCAGCATAGATAGAGACTCCTAGAGCTATTTCTTATTGGAAGGGCTATTGACAGCTCGTAGCTGCTTATGGAAGAAGACTTTCCCTTTGGGGGAATACACTTGCTGGTAGACTATTGCACCTCTAGTGTAATACTGAATCCTTGTGAGGAGAGTCGACATAGTTGGAACAGCTTTTAAAATCTAGCTACTCCATCACGTCTTTCATTCTCTAGTTCAGTAGGTTCTTCTTGGGGACATGCAAAATCCTAGTGCACTGTCCCACACCTGTGCTCATATAAGTGGCACTAACTGGACTCTAGAGATTAGCAATAACAACAAAAATGGAGGATATGAAGTTGTGAAGACAAACAGTACGGTGGGCAGTAAAATAAATAATATTTATTTTACATGTCTGTTTTATCAACATGTGTCTGTGTACCATGTATGGGTCTGTAAATTTTTATGTATTTATTTAAGAATTCTCTGTTTTTCTATGTGTGGGTTTAGCTTTTACTTTTTTCTAATTTTCTTTTATTGAAAATAGCTTTTTAGATGCCTTTAATTTTTAAAAGAACCCTTCTCTGACAACATAATAAGGTAACTGTATTGGAATATATGCAAGGAATAAAATAATTGCTAGCAGTTTTTGTGCCTTAATAAAGGTTAAAATGAAAAGAGAAGATCACAGGAATAAAAAGCCAGGTTGAAGAAGCTTACATACAACCTGGGATAATTTGGAGACAAAATCTAAGACATTCACTAATGAAAGATGTTACATTGAAAGAAGACTTTTGCAAGTCCTGGCGGGAATTGACAGAGGACTGGTAAGAATGCATCCATGCGTGCATGCATGCATGCATGAATGAATAAATGCAGGAAAAAAAAAAGACTTTGGCTTTCTTCCTCAATGGATTGCTGAGGGCTAACTTACCAATATGGAGATAGGTGTTAAAACCATCATTTTATAACCATTGCTTTAAATATCAAGCAAGAGGGAAAAAGATCAAGAAAGAACCAACGGAGATGCTAAATCCAGGGAAGAATTTGATGAGGAGCAGGATGATTTTATGGCTTTGAAGTTTCTTTCCCCACACCCATTAGTTTACTGGTAGAAGCTGAACAGCATCTTGCCTAGGCAATGAACATGGCCACTTCCAGTAAAGGACAATTGGGTACAGGGTGTCTCCACATATGACACCCAGAGAGAAATGTAAAGTTACCTTTGGACTATTTTAGCCTAGAAAGAGCAAACTTGAGACTTATCATGAGAAAATAGCGGACAACAGCCAATTAGGAGTGGGCTGTTAAAAAGGGAGAGAAGAATCCTGTGTTTCACAAATGACAATGTTATAAAGGGTAACTTAAGGGTGTAGAAACATTCTAGGGTCAAAAAAGCAAAAGAGATCTGACCCTAGACTGGGCTAGACTGGACTACCCTAGACTACACCTTTGGATTGAACTGACCTTGGCCTGAATTCTGTCCTGGAGTGGAAGTCAGCTTACATTGAAAGACAAAGAACAGGTTATATTAAAATGTCCCTGTGGCTGATAAATGCACCGTGGTCATAAAATAATTATCCACACACCTTTTCACATCTCTCTAGACCAATTGTGGATGGGTAGGTGAGAGATAAATTGATGATATATTAATTATGGATATAATAAAGGCAAGGGAATTAATCCACTACAAACATACTCATTCCTTTCTCTTTATAAGAATTCCCAGAGATGAGATAGAGGAGGTTCCAACCTTTTAAAAAATTATGAAAAATTATCAGTTAGGTAAGTTCTAAGTCTGTGGACAAACAATAATAATATTAAGAGTATTTTGTTTTGGATTACTTGGAGGCCCTTGACATTTTGTTTAAAATTGAATCTTTTATATTGTATTTAAGCAGATTAGGAGTCTGGGCTGCATGAATGAAACACGCTTCATCCCTTCGCATATCTGGAGAGTTAGAAATGTAAGCAATTTTAGACCTCACAATTTAACCTGGTACAATGTCACTATGGCAAATTATGTTGTAGAAAGTTCAAAATGTGAGTGATGCCAATGGATGTCATTGACCTCAATACCAACCCAGACCACTGCAGTTACTTCTACATCTTAAGCTGGTTTAGCAAAAACACACCAAGGCTGGGTTTTTGTTACCACTAAATTTAGCATATAGATCCTGGAACATTTTTCTTTTCTATGCATAACATCTTTTTCTAGAAACTCAAAATATGTAGAAATGTCACTGGTGCCTTTTAATCCTCACTCCCCAGCTCGTCACTAAAGGAGCTATCTATTTCACACACTTCTGACACCAGTTCCCTTTTCTCTCTGCAAAATTTATGAGGGTCCATAATAGAGAAAGGATGGTAGCTTTCGTTTTATCATTTCTTTCCAAGTTCTAGATACATGATCTTTCTAGCATGCCCAATTTAAATCTCCGTTGTACAATTTTAGGGGAGTGTTGTCCAGCTGAGAGTCTATCTGAGCAGGACTGGACAACTATGGAATCCATACTCTTGCTGCCCCGTGCAGTAGGAGGAAGAGGTTTTCCAAAGATAAGACCACTTTGGGGCACTGAGCTAACCCTGTTTTCTACAGCTGTATGGGTCTAGCGACTGCTCTGAGTCTTCCTTAAGGCTTGGATACCTATCCTCTTTTGGATGGATGCCTCCAGGTTGATGGGTACAAAACTGTTAGTTAACTACCCTGACACTAGTCTGGCAATTCTTTCTCAGCGGGTCTGATTCATTTTATGAAAAATTGTATCTAAATTAGTGAAAACTGCTTATTCACAAGAGACATATTAATAAAACCTGCTTCTCTTTCTGGTGGAAAAATCTTTCTCTTTTCTCCCCATCTTTGCAAGTCTAAACTGCCTGATTTCTGTAGCTGAAATATTTTTATCCCCACTCCCACACTTTGTACCACTAGGAAAATTCGTTCTTCCCCCTTTGTTTACCTCTGCCAACCTCGAGGCCCTTTATGCTTTTTGCTTTGCATGAACAGATAAGAAAGATGATAATATTATATTCCATTCAGAAAGCATGAAATACTGCTTAAAAACACAGGTGTGAGGTCAGCCTTCCTGAATTTGTATCTGAATCCCAAACTTAGAGTTTTCATGATATCATACAAATTATTGTCTCTGTGACTCTGAGACCAACATAGCACCCCCTCCACACACACAGTCTCAGTGAGGATGCAAACACATAATCCTTATTAAGTCTCTGGCAAAGTATAATCTTTATAAACCTTGACTAATAGTATAGAATGCTATTATTACTTGATAGTCCAAAGAAAGGCTATAGTTGTGAAATTAAACCTTGGCATAATTCCACAGCTTAATACCTATCAGGCTTATTTAAAAAACTAGCTCTCCAAGCTTTGGTTCCCTATATGCAATGAGAAATTGAATGAACTCTTTCACCAGGCCCTGAGAGGATAAAACATTATGTAATAAATGTAAAACACCTAACATGGAGCCTGACAAAAGTGGGCGGACAGCAAATGTTCACTGCTTCCTTTCCTCCTGGTTTCTTAAAGTAGACACTGTGCAAAGTGGCTGGGGGGTGGCTGCTGAAACATGCTAGATACAGAAAGGAAAGATGTGCTTCAGGCTTCGCGGGTTGAATTGAGTCAGTCAGAGACTCAAGCAGCATCTATTATTTAATTGTTGATCACACCTGGTTAGGGTATATAAGTCACTTTCCAAGTCTCACTCAGCAGTACAGGTAACGGCAAGCCTTGTAGTTTTAATTTTGCATTCTCTACATGGTTGGTTTTAAATCTAGGTGGTAATTAATGACATAATTTAAAGTCTTAAGGTTTTCATGTCCCTGATTCATGTTCAGTGTGCAGAAAGGTGACAAATACGTGCAGCAAACTGCTGGCCTTGTGCATTTGGAAGTCACCTCAAAGTAAAGGCTGTTAGCTTGAGCTATCGGAGGAAGACGATCGCATGTAGAGAGAGGTACAGCAGCGCACTGGTTGGTTTTTGTCAACTTGACAGAAGTTAGAGCCATCTGGGAAGAGGGAACCACATTTGAGAAAATGCCTTCATCAAGATTGGCCTGTTGGCAAGCCTGGGGGTGCCGTTTCTTAAATTAATGATTGATGTGGGAGAGTTCAGCCCACTGTAGATGGTGTAACCCCAGGGCAGGTGACCATGGGTTGTATTAAAAATCAAGCTGAGCTAGCCATGAAGGGAAAGCCGGTAAGCATGTTTCTTCCACGGGATCTGCTTTAGATCCGCCCTCAAGGTTCCTGCCTTGAGTTCCTGCCCTGACTTCATCTCATGACGAACCATAAGATATAAGATCAAATAGATCCCTTCCCTCCCTGGCTTGCTTTTGGTCGCGGTGTTTATCATAGCGACAGGAACCTGACTAGGACCTGTCAGCCTTCGCACTGGGATTCTGGGTTTTGTTTAACTCTTCAGCCACAATCCAGTTATGTTATCTAGTTAAAGGAATATTCGGTATTCTACCCCCAACCATTCAGTCTCTAGAAATATAGGAAACTACAAAGTCAGGAAGACTTATGTTTGAATCCTGGCATTGTAGTTGATTTTAGATGTATTTTTTTCCTCTAAGCTTTAATTTCATATGTGTTGAGGCGATAATATCTAACCAGTGGCAAGTCTGTAGTTTTGGGTGAAACATGCATGCATGCATAGCTTCTGGTATACGTTAGATATTAATAAGCAATGCTTGTGTTTCTTTCTTCCTCAAAGCTTAGTTTTCTCATCTGTAAAATGAGCCAGTTATACATAGCATCTTTAGGCTTTAATGTCCTACCATTGCCATGATTACATTGGTGAGTAAAACATTAGAAAGACCCGGTAGTTCCTGGCGTGTCTTGAACAAGAACACTGTTGGGAAGTCGAGAACTGCAGACTTTCCTTGATGGATGGGTTGGAGGGAAGGCCCGCCCAGGGCAGATTAGGTGGATATTTTGTTTGCATTCTGTTGTGTCTACAGATGGGCTGCTGATGGTAATCAGATCACAGGGTATTAGTCAGCCACTCTGTCTAGTAAATAACAGAAGAACTAATTCAGGGCCACAGTCCAGCTGGCAAAGTTAGCTTTGGGGCAAAACCAAAGCACAATGGACCTCTCTTCCTTCCTTCAAACTGTGTCTGATTATTAATCCATCGTGAGCAACAATCTGTAGTTTAGATGAATTTTTATTAATTTTAAAATTAAAGTAGAGAAATTCAAGGTAATGTGTGGACCTTCATTTAAAGTAAAAGTATACACAGCCGTGAGTTGTGGGCATGAAGGGGACTGCAAGCATCTGCTCCAGACTGGAGCAGCACCTATTTTAGGTGATGCTTAACTTTCGTTTGGCTTTATAGTTTCTATTTTCTATAACTATAATGCATTGCATTGGTAGTAAAAAGAAAAAAATGAGTTAGGAGTTTTGTAAGAAATTCCCATGGAGCCCTAGGAAGGTTGCCTTGTTGGCAAATCATACAGTCTCTAATTCAAAGTAAGTACAGAGGTCTCTCCTCCTTCTGTGACAGTTTCCTGAGAAAGAAAGGTTAAATGTTCCTTTAGGAGCTCTCCCTGCAGGAAAACTACATAAGATGACTGGATGCCATGTTTTTATCCTACAGTTCTTGAGGCATTTTGCCTTTGAACGGAAACTATGTGAACACTCTAAATCCTATTTGTCTGCTCATAGTATCTGCACTAGTAAACTTGCTCAACTGTTGAACACTGACCTAGAAGATGTGGTGGGAAGGATCAAAAGGTTTAGGGTTTTAATTATGTTCTTTTTCCAGAGATGTGGGGCCTTGAAAAGTTACTTGATCATGGGAACATCTGTAAATGGGATAATAAATTATACTCTGCAAATTTCTCTTTTGTGGATGAAATGAGACAATAATGGCCCTGATCTGTAGTGAGGTCTCTTCTCCCCTTCATTTTCCTTTCCAGCCTCAGTACATACCGATACTGTTGAGTGAACTTGGGTTATGGGTTCAGCGTGGAAGTCAGCCTTGTAGGGTGTTTGCAGCGTGGTTTGGCTATTCAAAGACAAAGATAAGGACCGGCTAAGGCAAGTGCCATCTTCTGACCAGTGTAGTTGCCGTACTGTTTAATTAACTACGCAGAAGATCTTGCCACATTGGTCCACAAGAAAAATAAGCTCTCTTTTCAAGCAGCTGTAGTAGAACCTCTTTCTCTCCTCCTCGGCAATGTCCTGTGACAGGTTATAGGTCTACAGGGTGAATGAGTTTAGTTGAGGCCTTTTTCTTTTTTCTTTGTTTCTTAGATGATCGTCTTGGTGCTAACTCAGAGCATTGCTCATTGCTTCTGATGAAAACCCAGTCCCGGATTTGAAATTATCTTGGCAGCTGCAAACATTTGCTTCATGTAAGTATCGAAAATGGGCTATTAATTTTCAGTATTAGTGCTAAAGAGAAAGACTGTGTATAGCCCGAGTTGTCGTTTAGAGCGGTGTTTCCCGATAATCTCCCAGTCCTTTAAAGAATACGGCAGGAAAGATTAAGATTCACAAGAAACCTAACTCAGAAACACACGCAAAAGATGTCAGCAAATAATTTCCAAGAATTATTGTGCCATACTGAGTATTCTGGATAGCTTTCTGGGGTCTCCATACCAAGATTTGCATCCATAGAACTTATTTCATATTGATGGTTATATATATTACTAGATCCAGCACACTCTCTAAATTAAGTATATTCTAAATTAATTTCCTTCATTTTGAGTCTCTTCTTATAATCCTTCTCTCAGTGAATAACTTCTAATATTTAAAGGTAGCATCTGAGATCTCTTGACATATCACTAGCGGTCTTACTGCCACACGTGTAGGGAGAATCTTCTCAGTTTTTCCGGATCCTTTTCTCTTCTGAATTCACTCAGTTTGCTCGCTGTCCAATTATGTTTGCTTCGCTGCAATAGCCTGTGGTTCCCCTGGCTTCAGTCTTTCTCCCTCATCAGTACTCATGTCTGTGACTTACATAATAACATGTTTGCACACAGAGCCCCACTGTGCTATGTTCTTTATTGAACTCAATATCTGCTTTGGAATTCCTTAGTTCACAAACAACGCTTTGAGCACTTAGTCTTTCTTAGCCTACTGACCTAGTCTCTTCTGTCTTGAGTCTGCATCTTGACACTGTGCCCTCTCCATGTATGGATTCTGGGAACTGAACTCAGGTCCCCTGTAACTGCACTGAGTGCTCTTAACTACTGCACCCTCCTTCCTCTTTTTCTATTTTCAGACTGTCTCACATTTCCAAAGTGCTTAGAAATTTGAATTAGGAATAAACAACATTCAGGAAGAGATGGGATGGGTGGGGATCTCTCTTGGGGAGATGCAGCCTTGCCACTTTCTTTTGAAGTATGATAAAATTAAAGGGGGATTAACATAAGAGTAACCATTAATTTTATGGCTATTAGCTGCTTAATATTTTGCTTTAATTTTCTACATTTATTTGTTTACTGCTTAGAAACTTTGTCTTCCTATAGCACTTTCATGCCTTTTCGAGGGGCTAGATGCTGTTTATGTTACTAGTCAATGTTTTTCAGCAAATGATTTTAATTTATTTCCTATTGCTTTACTTATTTCCATGTGCTGGTTGTCCTCAGCCATAGTCCATAAAAATGTGATGTTTGCTATATATTTTTCTTTTTCAATGAAATATTTTTTATTTAAATTTTCCTAAAGTACAATAGAACAAATACACACTACTGTTATAAGAGAGTATGTGTGTTATTCTGAAAATCATATGCTGTACCACAGTTTGTGAAGTGCTATTTTGTTTCATTTAATCCTCAAAATGCCCTTTGGGTTGAGAACTCTTGACCTGATTGTCATTTGCACTGGAAATGTAGAAGGGAAGCAAGAGACTAAGTTCTTTGTACAACTACACAAGTAAGGAAGTAGAAGGCACTGCTTGAACCCAGGACTGTGGGGGAGGAAATGACAGCCTGTAGTCAAGGTGGGAGATGTTGGATTCTTATCATAGATTCTTATGTGCCATTATTGTAACTGTAATATTCCAATGCATACAAAAGGGAATGAAAGTAAATATAAAAACTGGATAGTTACATAGACTTCAGCATAGAGTTAATCAGCTCTATGCTTTTCCCCCCTTTGTCAAAAGCTTTGCTGTTATCCTGGTTTGCTCTTCTGACTGAGAAACAAACAGATCTTGAAGATCATTTCTATATTTAGATACACTACTTCAAAGTTCCAGTCTAACATGCCAATACCCATTCAGGAGTTTCGCTCAAGTCTGTGTGTTTAAAGACCCATTGGGAAATTAGTAAACATATTGAAAATGATACCAACTATGAGCTAGCTTTGGTTTGCCAGTCTCCCACCCTTCCCTCGGTGGCAGAGTCACAGACTGGCACCGGAAGTTTTCTTTCTTGTATTCTTTAAAAAAAAAAAGTTGTTTTTTTTTTTTTGAGAAAACAGATTTGTTTGGGCAAATGAGGAGTGAGAATTCATCTCCCAGCACCTGTGAATTATTTATGCTAATTGGGTCATGGCTGATGCTAGCTGAGTGTGGGCTGCGTTTTCATCCACTCGTTTATACGCTGTATGCGATAGTGGGAGTTATTAATTGATTGGAAGTGTTGCCTTGTATTTTCATGTCATTTTCTTCCTTTCTGTGCCTCATTATCGTGGGTTCTCTCTTCCTCTCACCCTCTTCTCTACTCAGGAAATCTGAACCCCAATAAGACAGATGGCTATTAGGAGCAAGGTACCCCAGATACCAAGGACTTCCACGAAAGCTCCTCTGTGCGCAGGACTCTTGTGTTCCAAAGACATGCTCAGAAGCTGGGGCTGGACTGCACAGGCCTCTAATCTGTGGGACCAGAAGACTGGCTGTCTAGATAATTTTCTTCTTTATCTGTTTTTATTCTCTCCTTCACACACAATGTTCTCCGTATTAAACACAGATTGGGATAGCCTGGGTGTGAACAATTAAAAGTCTAAAATGGAACACGTGGGAGGCCAGGAGGACAGGCTTGGTCGTGACTTTGTCATCCATGAGTGAAGCACAGCATGCCACTTCCTTGCTAGCCTTACAAAGAACAAATTCCCACCCCACCCCCCAATGAGAATTTTTTTGAGGCCGATGATTTGAGCACCACGAAAGGATTTTTTAAAGTTTTTATATGAAACCCTTCTCTGAGACGGGGTCTTGAAGTTAGCATTTATGTTACCTGGACAATGAACCAAGTCAAACACAGGAAGGCATCACTTTGTGGGGAGACAGGAGATGTGGCTGATGTCGTTGTGCTCACACTAGCTAGCAAGGCTCCAAGGGGCAGACGTGACGGTGTTAGTGTGATGTCAGGGGTTACAACCTGGGGTGTCAGGGGACAGGGATGGAGGAAGAGCACAGCCTGCTACTAGATGAATGAGCAAGACTCTCAAATACACGGCTGGCAACCTGTGAGCTGTTCTCACAGTGTATTTCCAGTAAGTGACTTTAATGGGTCTCCAAGGCTTTCTCTATTGTATCTGACTGGAAATGGGCATGCAAATGGTGGCTGCGCCTCAGATCAATTGGCCAAAATGTGTAAGGCTTGGACTGGGCAGTAGAGGTTAAACGAAGGGAAAGAGATCTCAGTTAGGAAAAGCTCAGAACTCGGTTTTGGAACACACTCAGAGCATCCTTTGAATTGTTCTCAGGTTAGTTCATCACAGGGACATTTAGGGTTTACCTCTTCCATAACTACTTCCAGACAGAAGAAAAACTCAGTCATTAGAGACAATTATGCATTAAAATCTTCATTGCCTCTGGAAATCTAGTTGCAAAGTCTTTACTTGTTCAATAATGTACCTACACTTTTCTTGTACTGTTTCCCTTTCTCTTTTGATTATTTAAAGGATTGAATGGTTTTTATAACAGATACATTTGAGTTGAGGACTTTCTTTCATTTTCCACACCTTAATTCTTTCCATCATTCTTTTTATGCACTTCAGTCTTAAGTGCTTTCCACCTTCAACTCATGACTTTAAATGAACTGGGGGTGGGGGGAGCAGTGTTTTCCGACACCTGGAAGCCCTGTCTTTTTTCTGGATCTGAAGTTTCTCCCTGAAAGTTTAGACTGAAGGATTCTTGTTCCACCAGGTCAGCAGAGGCATGTAATAAATTGTAATGCTCTCTTTATACCAAGGATGATGCTGCCCACCAACAAAATGGTATTGAAGGAGACTATTGCACTCGAGGCAGATGGAAGGTGTTTAAGTAGCAAACAGCAGTATTAGTGACTGACACACACACACATAGATGGAAGGCATTTAAATAACAAAAGGATCATATTAATGACTAATTGACAAGAACACATGCATGTGCACAAACACATGCGCGTGCACGCACACGTGCACACACACACACACACACACACTCTACAGGCCTTGCTTAGCCCTTCAACTTCCCTCAGATTTGGACCTAGCTAACCATTTCTATGAAGAACCCAAGGCTTAGAGAGGCTGTAATTTTCATGAGTTGTTATTCCAAATGAGTGGAGAGGTATGTTATGAGATAAAAATGGAATCCTGTACTATGACAGAGGCTGGAAACATAAGGTAAAACTCCCTGTGAGGGGATGCTGAAGCTAGGTCTTGGCTTAAGCTCAGGGAAGAAAGGAATGCTATTGTTAATTAACTGTTGCTAATGACTTGCAACTAATTGAGTGATACCAAATATCTTTGTCTCTTGGGACCACGCTAAGAAATCTCCAAGGTATAAAGGTTAGATAGTTAGAGTATATTCAACTGAAAGCTAAAGATTCAAAAGCCAATGATTCTGATGCATTTTATGGGGGAGGGGGACACATAACAAAAGGTGGAGATGAGGGGGACTGCTAAGGGGAAAGGGGTGACAGAGGGGTCTCAGTGAATTTCTCTCTATTCCTAAAAGAGCCTGAAGTGAATCTCAGAAGCTCACCGTGGCATTCATCAGATGTCAAAACTGGCATTTCCCTTTGTTGAACAAGACAATGCAGACAAGAGAAAAGGCACTTTGTGACAAGTACCAATGGCTTCAAATGCCATGAGTTATGTAAAACAATAAAAGAGGGGTTTGTCATCGGGAGCCATAAATGTGATAGTCTTGTGGCTTTAGTCAACTGACTTTTAATGTGTTGAAGGTAATTTAAATGTTCAGGGAAACAATGGTCTTCAAGTCAAAAAAACAAAAGGAGAAGAAGCTCTAGCATAGGGGAAAGGACATGAGTGAGGTAAGAGATCATGCAGCCCATTCCAACCTCCCATGAGAAGCCATGTGATTGGAGCATGTGATGGACTCACTCAGAGCCTAAGCTCCCCCGTTTGGCAAGTGAGATATGGTCATCAGCATTCCCTTCGTTTGCCTTCTTGGTTGATTTTATCAACCTGGCCAGCTGAAAAGGCATCTCTTTCCAGCAAGGAACACTGTGATATTTAAAAGACCTTGGGCTTCGGAGTTGGACATACTTCAATCAGATTCTAGCTTTGCTAATATCCAACTGGATGGCTTTTTCAAGAATCATTAATCTGTCAATCTTAAATTGTGCCTGTGTGTGGGCATGTATGTGTGTGCTCACGTGTACGTTGCATGTGATTGAGGATATCAGATGTCAAACTTGGTTGCTGTTTCTTAGGCACTATTTACATTTGCATTTTCTGAGACTCAGTCTTTCACTAGGTCTTGGCACTCACTTGAGGTTGTTGGTGCAGCAAGCCCCAAAGCTCCCCATCTCTGCCTTTCCAAGCATAGGAACCCCATGTCCTCACACACACATGTATCCTCAGTCTTCTGTGGCAAGCACTTTTCTGAGTTACCTCCCCAGCCCCTAGTCTTAAATGTTCTAATCTGCAACATGCACACAATGATGCAGTGCCGAGCTCCCAATGTTTCATTGACGATGAACACATGCAATGAATATGTCAAGCGCAGTCTCTGGTTTGTGTTCATTTCTTGATGTATATTTGCCACTTTTGATGGTTTGAGCCCATTTAAAAGAGATGACCTTGGAGGTTAAGTGTGTGGCTCAGTGGCAGAGTATACAAAGATATGTATACAAAGATATGAAAGATACAAAAAGTAGCCACAGCAGAATGAAATATATATATATATATGTATGTATTATCTTACTGGTAAAATAGTAGAGTACCTGCCTTGGGTTCAATCCCCAGCACTCACCAAATAAAAATAAAAATAGCTATAGGATGTGATAAGACCAAGATAATAAATATATGTAAAGATGTACTATATATATTGGAAGTAATTAGAAAGATTCTCTTTGGGGCATTGCCCTTTAGAGAATATGATTCAATTGGGGTGCAGTGGCTCTTCAGTCATGGAGGACCTTGTGAAATTTCCTGGGGTATTTCTAATCTATACTAGATACAATGCTTTCTTTTTAAACTCTAGCACTAATCATACAGAAAACATGCAGAGATGACCCATCACGGTGTAATAACTCAGAAGCCTGTCGGAAGCTGGTGTTCTAGAGACTTGGCCATTCAGATTCTGTTTCACTTAGTCTAGGGAAGGGCTTGCCTGATATTTATTTCGCAGAGATGACCCATCACGGTGTAATAACTCAGAAGCCTGTCGGAAGCTGGTGTTCTAGAGACTTGGCCATTCAGATTCTGTTTCACTTAGTCTAGGGAAGGGCTTGCCTGATATTTATTTCAACCAGGAAAATTCCATGATACTCATTTTGTTGAACTTTCAATGATGTCCTTCTCAGGTCAGTTGGGCGTTGTCAAATCACAGAGCCTGAAGCTGAGGGAGGGAGTATCACTGTCAGAATCTACTGATGGGTGAATCTGAATTACGGCATATGGAGACCCATCTGCTCTTTGAAGTCATATGGACCTCCAGTTTCCAGAACCTTCCTTTGGAGTTGCAGGTGGCCTTCACAGAGTTCCCTCCATGTTGCCAGGATTTTCTGGGAGTGAAGAAGTCCCAGCTAACCAGAAGAGTATCATCTGCCTCCAGGGGACAACCAGGAGGCCTGTGGGCTTCGCTGCCCCCACCCTGTTCTCCAAAACACACCCTATTTTTGATAGCAGAATTCCAAGTCAGCTAATCCTCCCCATCTTACACTCACAGCAAAGAGAAATGGATATTGGAGAAAACAAGCTGTTTGACGAGCAGAACAGGGCACAGACTTGACAATCTCAGGGACTCCTGAAGGCACTCTGAAAAGTTGCAGACTTCTTTTTACCCTCCCTCCTAGAACCCTCCCTAGACTCTTCTTGTATTAGCTAACTAGAACACCCTCCTCTATTTTGGATCAGGATATTTTCATTTTCCAAGAACAATTAAATTAAAATACCTATGAGCCAGTCAAAAACATACTTCTGAAACTATTGCTTTAGATAGACATTTTGTCTATAATTGATTTTGAGGGTGTTGTTTTCCAGAATTCTGTGAACAGTATATACAACACAGGGAAGAAAGAAAGGGAGCCCTCAGATTTTCTCTTTCCTCCTGAAGGGTCTATATCTCTGAGAACACTCGTTCAGTCTATAGAAATCGCCACATGAATGAATGACAAAGGAACAAACACACAACAGCCTATCCAATCAGGTTTTCGGTAACTCAAGCTCTTGATTGTAACGTCTGTATGAAACTCCCAGTTAGCCATTTCAGAAGAAGGCACCACATCCAGGCTCTCAGGCCCTCCTCATTCCACCCAGTACTGGTCTAGTCTGGCTGAGTGGAGAACTGCCTGGAATGAGATTATGTGAAAGGCATGAGATTGCTCTACATGCCTTTCACATACTCCTCCTTCCCCTAGTCCTCAGTCTTGACATGGACTCAACATAGGTTTCAATCATCCATTGGAAATGTTAGTGTTTACTGTAGGAAGAGAGGGTTGCAGGTCATGCTGTTCATCCTTCACCCACTCGCCGACTCACCGTTCACCTGGAATGTTTCAGAAGGCCTAGGGATTTGGTATCTTGGAAAGACTCAGTACCCATGCACAGTGCACACAGGCTGCTGCAGGGGAGCTGGGAACTGTAGTGAAGTTCCAAGTCACAGTGGAGGCAGAGCTCCTGAAAGCAGGAGACTCCATGGTGATGGTCCTAGCTGTTGGGGGATCTGGGACCATGTTTTGAGCTAGAGTGAAAGAGCAGGTAGGGGGATGTATCAGAGCACACTTTCACTATTGCTGAAGCTTGTCCTGTTGTAGGTTTTTCTGGGACAAGACACACAATCTTAGTGATACTGTGTTTACTAAACATTCCTCGTGTAGGTGTGTGTGTGTGTGTTTGAATGCACGCACACGTGTATGGTTGCCTTTCACTAGAAACAGGAAATTGAATTACTGTAAGTTAACATTTCTTATTTGCAAAGTCTTAGCTGTCTCATGGACTCACGATCAGAGGAGGGAGGTCCTTTAACATGGGATATCTATTTTATTGATTCACTGATGTACAGTGTCTTTTGTAGCAGACGTTGTTTTAAGCACTTTAAAACTTTGCCTCATTAATGAGCTTAACAACTTAGAAATCTGTCACTGTTGTCAATTTGCAAAAGGCTTTATGCATTGATTTTTAAATATGGGTCCCAAGGGAGGGGTTCTGGCTCTGTCACCAATGCTGCCTGTCACTCCTGTTTAACTGCAAACTCTGAGACCTCAGAAACACCTCAAATTCTGATTTGGAGATCCTGACCTAGTCTATGTTTGGGGAGATCACTCTCAATCCTGCAAATCTAGGATTCCTAGATTGGGATAGCATCCTCCTTACCCACACGATCCAAAGGAGAAGACATAGCTTATGCCACCGCTTCCCATGTATTTCCCAGTTATTCCAGTTCTGGAGCCTAAACCACCGTCACTGCTGGTGACAATTCTGACCACTCCACCCCCAGAGCTCCATCTGCTGCAGCTACCAGCCTGCCTTGTAATCTTCAAGCCTCCCACACACCCTGCCTGCTTTCCTTCCATAAAAGCCAAGAGTCCATCATCTTCAAGACAAAGTGAACAGACAGCTTTACCCTTCACAGTCAACTACTATTTCTTTTCTCCATCTGCAGCTCAGGTGGATGAGCCTGCCATGGAACAAGACTCAGAATGGAACGCACCGGGGCAGATGTGGAAGTGTAGAAAGTCAGGTCCCATGACAGGGTGGAAGTCCCTCTCTTCTCATCTCTCCCTTTTAGCTCCACACCTACTTCTAGCCACCAACCTACTTGTAGATCCATAACAAGCTGTAGATGTTAACTAGCCTCTCGCCTGTCCTCCTAGCAACACTTCTTAAAGTGGCAGAAAGTAGCTGCAATGCTGCCTCCCTCTTCTTAGAAGATGGGGATTTGCCTTGGTATCATTTTTGCCAAATCAAGCTATTCTGCTGAGCCTGCTGACCCAAACAAATCCTGCAGATAATATCCAGCCCCTCCTGACCTCAAGAACCAAAAATGGAAGCAGGATGCTCACAAGCCCTCAAGGTTACCTCGAGTCACGAGTAAAGCAAAAACAATTCATAAGAACACTTGGGGAAACTGGGGGGATTATTATCGTTGCTCAAGATGAGCTTCCTGTCATGCAACAGTGAAAGATGCCAGGATTACAGCACAGGGTATCTCCTTTTCATCTCTGCTTTGCAACTTCCAAGAATTCATCAAGTTTCCTATTTAAGTAGGACCACTGTCCTTTTTAGTGTGTTACCTGTGGCTCTGGGGGACAGCCATCACTTGACTGACCATCTTTAGAATGTCATAAAAAACACAAACTGTGATTTTGTTTTTTAAATCTCCTACCCATCAAGAGGATAAAACACTTGGTATTCTTTTGCTACTTTAATGACAGCAAACATTCTAAATAGAACCCGGGAGGGAAAAGGAAGCGTGCTAGAGCCTAACCGATTACCTTGAACTAGCAATGAAAACACACAGACTGCCGCACTTCACAGAAGGGGGTGGAGAGCCTTGAGTGTGCACTGAGGATTCTCCAGGAAGCAACCCAGACCACTGAGTAGAGATAAGGCAGTTACACAAGTGGCACACTTATCTCGGAAGCCCACAATCCAGCCAGATGGCACTCGGCTAGGTCAGGGTGCCCGAGGATCTCCACCAGTGTGACAGATGCCGGCCTAAAAATTTCCTCAGTCCTCTCAGGCATAAGCTCCGGACTCAAGGAGGTGGGAATCCTTTTCTAACATAGCCCTCAGAGGTCTGCAGCCAACACTTGTGAACACCCCCAAGATGAGTGGATTTACTTAGTCTATTCTGAAATTCCAGCAGCAGTTTGGCAAATGTTATCAATCTGGAACTATTAATTGGTGAACTTTTAAGATGGAGCTTAAGCTGCTGCAGCTGACGTTGCATGGTTTACCGCAAAGCAGCTGGGGGTGGGGGGGCTCCCCTCTTTTCCATTTGTTACCTTGAGCTCCTTGGCTGTAGAAGAATCTTTGTGCTGACTCCACATCCAAGAGTCTATGAGCAGACTCAACGTCCAGAAAATAATCCATTTTGGGATAATCCATCTTCGATGTTCAAAACAGAATTTTGAGGGAAGCTAATCACGTAGATATCTATAAAGAGGAAAAAACTCAGCATTTCA
Source organism: Ondatra zibethicus (assembly GCA_004026605.1). Taxonomy (NCBI): domain Eukaryota; kingdom Metazoa; phylum Chordata; class Mammalia; order Rodentia; family Cricetidae; genus Ondatra; species Ondatra zibethicus. Next base: position 160,617 of record PVIU01002009.1, read on the forward strand.
GGCTGTCAAGTATGTCTATTCTTTAATTTTTTTTAAAAAAATGAGAATACTCTATTATCATATGCCAACATTTGACTGACATTTCTAATTTCAAAGCCCCCATTGCCAGAGTCTTTGTATTGTATGAGAATACACAACCTTTAGTTAACACTGATTAAAAATAATATATTCCATTTAGGAAAAAAAAGAACAAGCAATGATCCAGGTTAAAGAGAAGTAACATACTGTTTTCTCCTTGCTGTATAGCAGCTGCCAGAAGATATACTTTTAAATTAATCTGCTTCCAGTTTTTAAAAGTCCACCTGATAGATGGCATCAGAAAGTGTCATCCATCCTCCATAGACGCAGGGGCTTCTGGTGCCCCCTGTAGTGAGAGAATCCCCTCTGAGAATCTGAGCCTCCTCCCCTAGATACCTCGCAATACATGCTGGCTTGTTTGCTGTACAAATACCTTGGAGTCCTTATTCTTCAGCCATTCCCTTCAGCGTTCTCTACAGTGCTACCGGCTCATATGCCTATGCCCAGTACAGGCTGCTTCGGTACAGAACTGTGGTTCAGGCAGCAGTGACAAACATCAGAGCCTTGTAACTTTTCCCATAGCATGCACTAGCCCCGCATGCAAAACAGCCGCATCCCTTCTCATGGAGCCTGTGGAGGTCCCCCGCCCCTCGATACTGGCACAGATGAACTACCTCTATTTCTGCACTGTTACCGTTTTAAGGAGGAGCAAGACAAAATGTCCTTAAAATCGAGAGGCTCAAACAATCACTTGCTCTTGAAGACCACACGCTCTCATCCAAGAAACCAAGTTTGGTAAGAGGAAACTTTTTAAAAAATAGGCAAAGGTACCCCAACAGAGAATTATACTTACTGCAAAAATAAAACTGTAAAGCCAAGGGCTGTCAATAGTCCAAATGAGCAGTTTCAACCAGCTGCCTTTGATCTTACTAAATATTCCCAGCGAAAGTAAACAGTTTTGATTATCTGATTAGATCAGCGATGAATAATGTATTCTGTCCACTAGACTTGCTCTATCAGATAAAATGGCCAGAACATGTTACCTTAGCAACAGAAGGTGACGCCAGCTTCAGCCTCTCCACTCCCTCCTCTGCAAATGAAGGAAATTACCACTTTCCCATGTAAAACTTTGGCAGGGAACCATCAAAATCGACATGTAGATTTTACATCATCCAGGGTCATTCACAGCCTACTCTCCCACCTCTTAAGCGGAGAAATCTCATACTTACTTAAAAATCAGAATTATGGTTTAATAATCTATTTTTCCAATCTCAAATTCCAGTCTGCTTTGCAGTCAGAACAGAATAACATGGTAAATGATTAAACAGTGGAGAAGACTAAGTTGTCTAGACCATGTTGGGGTACCTGTCCTTACCTTATTGATGAATGAGGCAGGATGATGAAGAAAGAACGTTTAATTGACAGCATGTTCAACATTCCCATTATAATTAACACACAGAAACAGTCACCAGCACCGATGCTGAAAATAACCCCTTCTGTGAATCGGTCCCTAGAAACAGCTTAAAAAGCTGCCTGAAATTTCCCAGATTTTTGAAAGACGCATTATAGCACAGATCTTCTGGGAGACAAGCCCCTAGCCCACCAAAGGCAAGCTAGCCAGAGAGACACACACAGGGAAGATTGTCAAAGTTAGAAGATAGTCACTTACCAGCTCTTGTCCTCCTTCAACAGGATGCTGCCGGAGAGCAGAAAGCAGACTGAGCCGGGCTGCTGAGCCGGCAAGCCCAAATGAACAGCTTTTAATTTTCCCTTCAATCTCCAGTCAAGAGCACAGAGTGGAGGGAAATGATGGATCCGCTGGTTTTATATTGTGATGAAATGCTACCCCCCAAGATGGAATCTGAGTGGGGCTGCTCTTTAGAACACATTAGCCTGCTAATTTAAGAAAATTGAAAGGTTTTGTTTTACCGTCTTTTATGTGTTCTTTTCTGCTACCCCCTCAATTTAATTTGCATTTAAAATGATTCTCCTGTCTCCTAGGCTCTCCAAGGTGTGGAGTACTTTCTAATCCTGAAGGCTGCTCCAGTAGGGTTTGGTGCACTGCCACTTTCCTTCTGAGCTGCCAAACATGGTGGGCAATTAAAACTGTGAACTATTTTCCAGAGGGAAATGCAGAAGGTCAGTTGGGTTTCACACTTCCTCTTTCTGTCTCTGCGTGGTCACATCCTCAAAATGCCTAAACGCACTCCTCATTTCCGAATGCAACAGAATCGTCTCAATGGCAAAATGCAGCTTTGGTTGGATTCCTCAGGTTAACCTCATTTGATATCCTCCCTACCACATTGTCAGGGCAGGCTTGCAGAAGTAAGACTTTGAGATGTACTCATTAAAGCTGTGATAACAACCAAGTCACACTCTAGGGTGTGTTTTCTGCAACCTTCTTCCACCTAGCATGGACCAAGCATAAGTGATGATTAGTACAGTGTAGCTTGTAGAACTGTGATGGGTGCTTAAAGACAGGGGAAGCAATTGTTTACAAAGACTTGGGAGAAAGGTCACCAGACTCCCCTTCCCCGTGTACACTGCTCAGCCAAGCGACAAGTGCTGGTGAGTGTCTGCTAACTTTGAGAATTGTCCATTTGTGTGTCTTTCATACCGCCTTGCCTTTGGTGGGTTAGGGGGTTGTCCCCCAGAAGAGAAACGAGGAAATGCTTTGCTGACTGTTTTGTGGGTCAGTTAATGGGGTGGGTTCTCCCCCCACATCTGAGCAAACAACCATGTACCAAGTTAGTACTACAGATAGATCAGCCTGATGGAAGAACAAAGTAGAATGCCCAATCAGATGGCCTTGTGGGGAGTCAGCTTGGTCTCTGGATGTGCAAAGCTTTGCTCAGACCCCAGGCCTTAGGTCTTTAAGGTTGAATTTCTATTCAGCCCTCAATAGAGTTAGGTGAACACTTGACATTTACAAGAAGAGAAGCTGTCTTCTGGTTCCTTTCACTTACAGTAGAGTGTGGGCGACAGGTTCTAACCCTCTATTGTGCTTCTACTGAAATTATAATGACTCATAGGTGAGAGAGACACAGGCAGAGGGAGAGTGGAGAGAGAAAGGAGAGAAACGGAGAGCAAGGAGAGAGAGAGAGAGAGAGAGAGAGAGAGAGACATATTCAGCTGAAAAACATCAGATACTGTGCTAAGTGTAAATGAGCCTGTGATGGAAGAGGGTGATGCTAAATATGACCTTTGAAAAATATATCGGGTTCCTGAGTAAGAATGGAAACTTGAAGTGCTTTATAAAATAAAGTGCTGGGGCTGTGGAGAGGACTCGGTGGGAAAAGTACTTGCTGTTCATGCGTTAGGACTTGAGTTTGAATCAAAAAACCCTACCAAAAAAGCCAGATGTGGTGATTCATGTCTGTAACCCCAGTGTTCCTAAAGTGGAGACATGAGGATCCCTGGGAACTCATAAGCCAGCTAGCCCGGCATTAAACAGTAACAACAAAGGGTCCCTGCTTCAAACAGGAGAGATTGTGGTAACTGACACCTGGAACTGTTCCTACCCTCCACATGCATGCTGTGGCACATGAGCATAAATGCATGTTCTGTCTCTGTCCATCTTTCTGTCTCTCCCAAATGATGGAAGTGATGTGGCAGGGTTATGATTGTAAAAGATGGGTGAAATTTTAACTTTTAAGAGGCAATGGTTTGGAGAGGAAATGATTATTAACTCACAAAAAGGGACTTTATAAATGATAAATAATCATTATATTTTCAAAACACAACCAATTTCTGAAATTTATTTCTTCTTCTTCTTCTTCTTCTTCTTCTTCTTCTTCTTCTTCTTCTTCTTCTTCTTCTTCTTCTTCTTCTTCTTCTCCTTCTCCTTCTCCTCCTCCTCCTCCTCCTCTTCCTCCTCTTCCTCCTCCTCCTCTTTCTCCTCCTCCTTCTCCTTCTTCTCAGTCTCCTCCTCTTCCTTCCTCCTGTTCCTTCTTCTTTCCTTTTGTGAGACAGGGTTTCTGTGTAGCCCTGACTGTCCTGGAACTTGCTTTGAAGATCAGGGTGTACTAGAATGCAAAGGTCTGCCTGCCTCTGCCTCCCTGGTGCCAAGATTAAAGGTGTGTGCCCTCATGTCTGGCTCTGAAATAGATTTCCAAAAGCTAGTTTCATTCTCTAGGGGAAGGTGGATATAGATTACATACATAACGTGTATTTAGGAAATTAACATTATTATTGATGTTCATATGATGCTGTGGGTCAAAACAAGGATTGGCTCATGTTAGACAGGCATTCTACCACTGAGCTGTGTCCCTAGATCTTGGTTTGTTAGGTTGTATAGTTCAGGTTAGCCTGAAACCCTGAGTAGCCTAGGTTGACCTTGAGTTCCATATAATATAGACTGACTTTGCACTAATGATTTTCTTGTCTTATTCTCCAGAGTTTGGGGGTAATAGGCGTCACCACTGCATCAAGGTAGAAAATTACTTGTAAAAGTGGGAAAACAGCAATTCTCAAAAAGCAATGTCAAAGTCAAGACCTGTTCAGCTTGGCTGTGTTTTTATAACTTCTACATGCTAAAAATATCTCTAATTCCATTGTATGTTACAGCATTGTTCTGACATACAAGAAAATCAGAGTAGTGATGATGTCCGAGAATAACATTCATGAAGCATTGAACTGTTTAACTGAAAAACATCTCTAAGTTCAAGCTAAGTCAGACAATGCTACCATATCTATGTGACCTATAAGAAAAAGCTATTCTAAAAAATAGCCAAAGAAATCAAACCATATTAAAGTACAAGAATATAGGGCTAAAACCATCTGGGTTTGGTTGGGCTTACTTTTCTGTCTCCAGTTTGGTAGTAAGAAGTTAGGTCTGCCATGCATATAAAAAGATTTGATTTGAAACAGAGATATACTTCAGGGTATGAAACCAGGCATAGGACAATGTCGGCTGTGTTAATTTACCTTTGGCATCTACTGACTCTGTCACTGATGCTATAAGAGCCAATTATTCAGAAAGAGAAGACCACAACAAGTAGCTTGCTTTTCTTGTACCATCTGATTGCTCTTCACTGGATTCAAGGTTTAATCTTCTTGCTGAGGTTCTCTTTATTTGTAATTCTATAATGGCCTTACTTATTCAGTCATCGCACTATATATTGTAGAACTGGTGCGGGAGAATTGTCTGTATCCTGTCAATCATGATTTAAATAAACGCTGATCGGCCATTAACCAGGCAGGAAGTATAGGCGGGTCAACCAGACAGGAAAGAGAGGTGGGGCGATGAGACCAGAAGAATGCTGGGAAGGAGGAAGCCCATTCCTCCCCACTCCTGCCCAGACCACCGAAGAAGCAGGATGTGACCTGCCCCACTGAAAAATGTACTGAGCCATGTGGTTAACATAGATAAGAATAATGGGCTATATAAGTTATAAGAGCTAATACAAAACCTGAGCTAATGGGCCAATCCATTTATAACCTAATGTAGACTCTCTGTGTGATTTTCTTTGGGACCTAATGACTGTGGGACCTGGTGGGAGGACAGAAACCAACCAGGCCCTCATGTTACATAGAACTCTCTTAGAAGGCTCTGTTTAGAATACATAAAATTCTGCCTTCTGCCTGCATGAAATCTTGGGGACATTTCTCTTTGGATAATAAACCATCTAAATTTAACTTGGAAATACTAGACTCTCTCTTAAAGTAAAATAACATCCTGGATGTCTTGGCAGAGGTTGAAGCCTTTGGTAAAATGCTAGTTTGCTAAACAAGTTCAGTCATGACTCCCCCTGGAAATGTGGGCAATTGCTTCTATGACCCTCATAAATACTAGGATCTTCAAGTACTCAATTCCTTTACATCATGCAGTGTACTATTTGCATATAACCTACACATATTCCCTTGTATACTTATAATATTCCCTAGATAACTCTTAACCCCCTAATACAGTGTACATGCTATATAGTTATTGCCTACAGAATAATGGCAGGAAGAACATTTGTACATGTTCAGTACGGTTGCCATTTTTCACTGAATGTTTTGATCCATGGCTCATAGATACATAGGCTGACTATAGAGAAAGCTTTATCCATTTTACTGAGTTAACCTCCAATAGGTACAGTAGTTTGGAGATAGGGAGATGACTCACCAAGTAAAGTACTCATGAGGACTGGATCGTCGGCACCTGTATAGATTCTGGGTAGGCATGGTAGCCCACCTGTAATCCCAGTGTGCATGAGGCAGAGATGGGATCCCTACAGCAACCTGGCCAAGAAGATGAACTGATTGGCGAGTTCTTGGTTCAAGTTAGAGACCCTGTCTCAATATGTCAGGTGGAGAATGGTCCAGGAAGATACTGGATGCCAACCTCTGGCCTCCACACAAATGCATGCACATGTATAAGTATGTATGCACAAAGATGTATACCCATACATATATGAATATGTATGTACATTTGAAAAGGGGACAAAAAGAAAAGTGATTCATCTCTGTTTGGCAGAGCAGTCTCTTAAATTTTAACCTTTGACTCCCAAGAAGTCTTTCTCTTATTTTTCTCAACAAGCCAGGCACATGCACATACTGGAGGACCACATGGACTCTGTGGGTTTAAAAGAAAGAAAAGAACACATGGAGTTGGGAGGGAAGAATGGTGGTGGGGACAGAGTAAGAAGTGGAGAGGAGACAGTGGGGGAGGCCTTGGTCAAACATTGTATACATGTATGAAATTCTCAGTCAATGAAAAAGAACAGCCCGTCATCAATTAGCATGGTTCTACAAACATTTTATCTGAGGCGTTATTCATATGAAAGTTTCCCTGGAATAAGAAACACTTTCAGCCACCATCAGTTATTTTTACATAAGAGCAAATTAATTTCTACTGCTGTTTTTGGAGGAAGGTTTGATAATAGTTGGAAGCTAAAATAAAAAGGCAGGGAATTCAGACAGACAGCGAAAAAGAACTTTTATATTGAGGAGGAGCTTAATTTTATTTCACACAGGCCCACGACCATATTTGGGGGACTTTCTTTTATATAACGTGTTAGGATTTGTCTGCCAGAAGAGAGCATTGAATCTGTAAACGTCACAATTAGAATCACAGCTAGAAGATATCTGGATGATCCAGACACAGATTTTTTTTTCTCCCAGATTTTATTATTCCTTAAAACATGGTGGATGTGGGTGTGAGTGTGGGTGGGGGGGTATGTGGGTGCATATTTGCAAGTACACATGAGTGGAGGCAAAAAGAGGGTGTCAGATCATCTGGAGCTGGAGTTAAGGGTGATTGTGAGCTTCCCAATATGAGTAGTGAAAACCAAACTATGGTCCCCTGAAAGAGCAGTACCCATTGTGAATCAGTGTGCCAACTCCAGCTCCAGAGGGAGAGTCTTAAATCTTCCTCAAGGACATTTATATTGAAGAGTCTTCCTTGGCCAGTCCTCTCTTGGGGCTGCACTGTGAAGTACCACACCAGAGAAACTGGCTTTGCAGTTATGGAGGAGACCAGGGCTTAGTAGGGTAAGTTCTTTTGGATCCTCTTGCTGTTGCTTCTAAAAATAACCTTTTCCCTCTGTGACTACCTCAGTTCAAAGCATAAAGAACATGAGTTCAAATGCCACCTTCCCCTCTGCCAAATAGTTTCTGCTATGTTCTTCTTGCTTGTGATATGCAAATCTCTTTGCTTTGCAGAAAAAATAACCAGAAATCATATCTAGTTCAGTGTCTCTAGATCTTGGTCTAAACATAGGAAAATGGGGAAATGCTGAGTTGAGAAGAGGAGAGATTGCCAAGCATCTCTACTGACCATATCTCCCTACTCTCTAATTCTGAAGTTATGGAAATGAACACCAAGGGGCAGATGTGTCCGCAGTGACAGTCTTTGAAATGTGAGTTTTAGGATACACACAATACTTGACTTTGTTTCTGCTAAAATGAAATCACAGGGTCCTGGATTCTCTGCCTATTTAAAGTTGACTTTCTGTTCTCTTGGAGGGGACTAAAAACTAATCACAAGTTGAATTGCATTTTCCTGTTCTTAAAGTTCAATATAAAAACTTAAAAACATCAAAAGACACATTGAAGGAAGAAAGAATAATGATCTCCAAGGGCCAATTGCTGGACCCCACAGGGATTATAGGCCCTGAGCTTTCAATACACATTAGGTAAATCATGTTGAACCCAGGAACTTTGGTGATTATTTCCCCCATTTTGTGATTTAAACAAACTGTCAAATTCTACAACAGGGTTTCTATGTCTAACCACTAATATGTAAGACTTCCCGTGTATACATGCAAAGCTGTAGGATTCTCATCACTGTGTAACAAATACTATTATCTATGAAAGAGTCCTGAATGTGATTTGTTGTTCATAGTTAAATACCTTTAGTATCTGTCACTCCAAGGCCTTGAAGACATCAGGTTCCCAATTCATCATTCCAGATCTATTCTCATCCAGTGGTTAATGCCATAAGGAGGTGGGGCTTACTTCTGAAACAATGGGAATTTTATTGGTATTCATTGAATTTAATCTTTCATAAATAGTAGTAGTACCTGAAAGGGAAAAAGTCTTTCATAGACTCAAAATCTTCATGGCTGCATAGAAAACCCCAAAGACATGTTCATTCAGTCTTTCAGGAGACAATACAAAGAAGTGGTGAAAAACACTGGCTTGAGGATCTGGAGCTAATACTAATAACCAGCAGAACAAGCAAACTTGAGGGGGGGGTCACAGCTTCAATCTATGCTTAACTGGATTAAAAATCAAGGTCCCACCTGATAATGTATGTAAATAACCCAGAGCCTGATACATAGATGGTGCTGAGGTTCAATATTGCTTGGGAATACCTTTCAGACAGTAAGCAGCTATAAAGACTTATGGAAGGTAGGGACTCCATCTCATCCACCCAAACTCCATTCATCTACCACATAAGATGAAACATCACCTCCATCATTTTAATTGCAAATCAGGTTCCTAGTCTAATGAAATCCATTTGTACCACATATTGTTTGCATCTTTAACTTCTGCTAAGGTGAGCTGTGCATATATACATATTGAACAAATTAACACAGGCTAAACTTGTAATGTGTGTCTAGTTTGTGGTACCTCTGATGAGCCTTAGTCACTGCAATTCATTTCCCTCACAGAGAACACATTTTTTCATAGATGCTCATGCAAAATTAGGGAGCATCAGAGCCATGCTAAGAAACACAAAGCTAAGAAAACCAGCCCACAAATCACAATTCCAGAGAACCTAGACAACAATGAAGATCCTAAGAGAGTCATACATAGATCTAATCTACATGGGAAGTAGAAAAAGACAAGATCTCTTGAGTAAATTGGGAGCATGGGGACCTTGGGAGAGGGTTGAAGGGGAGGGGAGAGGCAGAGGGGAGCAAAGAAAAATGTAGAGCTCAACAAAAATCAATTAAAAAAAGAAAAAAAGTTATTTTCACCAAAAGAGTATTCACTATTCTTATTACGCAGATTTCCAGAGAGAAATTTTCAATAGCAAGTAATGAACTACAGCTGAATTTTAAAAACTTTGTCTTGTCTCTTGCCAAATTTAAATGGCGTAATATATGGAGATGTTTGATGCATAGTGGGTGCTTTATAGAAAATGGCTCAACAAATGAAAATTCTATTTATTTTGCAGCTAAACAAACATTCTATCACACAGCCACTGCTTGCTTATTCATCATGATTTAATTGAAGATGATTTTCACTTCTTATGTGCCTCATCATGCTGCTGAGTAACACAACAATTATGTAGATCAATTATTTTTCTTGGGAGATTAAAAGTTGGCTGAAGCCAGGTTTCCTTAATTTTCCTCTCCTTAAGACATACATTGAAAATGGTTATATTTGTAAATGATCAGACACACCCAGGCTCTCAGCTATCAAAGGCAGAGGTGATATATTTGTTACTGTTCTGTCCTTATGTCAAGACACCTAGTATAAACAAGAAAATGTGTATTTTGGCTCACATTTTCAGAGGTATCAATTCGGTATCAGTTGGCTCTGTGGTTTTGGGATGGTGGGGAGGAAAATCCTCATGGTGGCAGGGGCATATGGTGGAAGGAGAGAAGGTGTAAGGGGTACATGAAAGAAAGACAGAGAAGGAGAAAGAAAGAATAGGAAAAAGGAGGAAGAAGTGCCCAGGGAGAAGATAAACTATTCAAAGGCATGGCCCTGGTGACTAATTTCCCTCAACCAGGTCCCACCCACCTTCCACCACTGCTCATTAATGGAATTAAATTATCAATTCATCACTGGATTAGGTCCAGGCTGAATTAGTCTCCTTTCAGTGACCGGATTCACTAACTGGGGGGGGGGGGATTATGTCTTCCACAAATTGTGCTTTCTGTGGACACTTCATATCTAAGTCATTACAGGGCATGGCAGTTCAGGTGCCATTTGGAAGGCTTTGTGCACAGTTTCTGATCCTCGGTGTGTTTAATATCTCTAATACTTCTCAAGTTAGGTGTAAAATACATCTACTTAGCAATGGGTGAAGGGAGGAAAGGACACTATGAAATAATGTATTGTGTTTAATGTTAAACTTATAGGCTGACACTCTTCTAGCAGAGATTTGAATTTGAAACAGAAAGTATTAGAAGGTTGTTGGATAAATACACATTTAGGCCACCATATTTTAAACAAGTGATCTTGAAAATGATGTCAAGGTTTATTTGTTACAAACCAATTGTTTGATTTTCAAATGTGTGTCTGCATCACAATAATGACAATTTCCTTGCCTGAGTACTGTCCCTTGCACACATTTTTGTGTCTCTCACAGACTCTTCTGGGAAAGACAAATAATATAACTGAATTGTACTTCACTAGCTTGGGAAGCGTGTGGTGCAAAGTAATTGAGAGAAGTCCCTGTTCTTTAGCTGTTAGGGCCTTAGGAATGACATTTTTGAGGTTGGTACAACCTCCTTTGATAGGGAAAACATTTGAACTGTATTTTTTAAAGAGCCCTTGATTTCAAAGCTGGTAGAGGTAAACAGCAAAAATTCAGCACAGCAATTTAAACATAGCTTCAGAGGAACTGTGATTTCAAATCAAAAGTCTTCTCATTCCTATGGCAACCAACAGAAGTATTCAACTAATGCTACATGCTGTGTACATTAACAGTACCTCCCTCCCCTTCTGCTGACTCCCTCCCTCTGGATTCAACCTGAACCTCAGTAAACTAAGTCTCTGTTTTCCAAAGGATACCAGGTTGCTTTCCAATATGCAAGCCATCAAACTGATGGATGGGAAATGAGGAGTCCTCTCAGGGGACACCTTCACAAGCCCAGGGGGAAAATGTACCTCCAAAATAGAGCCACCGTCTGCTTTTCTGATTTGACATGTTTGAGAGCTCCTTGTTTTAAAGCCAGACGCAAATCTGCGAAGAGATTCCCTTGAGTTACAATCCTTTCTGGGAGCAGCCACCATGAAGATAACATATGTGGGGAGACACAGCCAAGAAGCACCCACTGGGCCGCAACAGAGACACATGAGTGCTTCTGACACCCTCCTGGGAAGCTGCAATGGGTAGTCTTGGCAGGAGAGACACCCTCTGAAGCTGACAGGCTCATAGCTGTGCCTGTGGCTGTCACCAGCACCACTTGCTCTTCAGAGAGGATGTGGTGGCTTTGGCATCTCTTGGAGCATTCCAATTTTTTTTTATTTATTTTAAAGAGTGAGAAAATGAAGCCCGAGATTCAGAGGTAGGAAGGGGAGGGACTGACTGTTTAAATCCTGGTCAGATGTTATCTAAAATTCCAAGTAAGAAAATCATTTAGAAGGTAATGATAGCTTGAGTTTCTTTGTAGAAAATGTTTTCGCAGACTCTAAGGTAGTGAGAAAATATGGACTAGACACTTACCTCTGGTCCTTTGCAAAAGTGAAAAACAGTGGTTCTCAACCTGTGGATCATGATCCCTTTGGGGGGCCAAATGACCCTTTCAAAGAAGTTGCCTAAGACCATGGGAAATCAGATGTTTACATTATGATTTATAACATTAGCAAAGGTATAGTTAGGAACTAGCAACAAAAATGATTTTATGGTTGGGGGTTACCACAACATGAGGAACTATATTAAAGAGTCACAGAATTATGAAGGTTGAGAACCACTGGTATAGAAAATTCCAGATCAGAAAGAAGTATAAGATCCCCATGCTTTTTCTATGAAATGTTGATGTCGGATGTCTTTCTGTGTGAGTGTTGTTTTTATTGGTTAATGAATATAGTTGTTTTGGCCAATGGCTTAGCAGAGCAAAACCAGATAGGAAATAGAGAGTAGGCAGAGTCAGGGAAATACCATGTAGCTAATGAAGGAGAAGGATGCTGGATGGTAGGCTACAGTCTCTTGGTGATACATAGATTAGTAGAAATGGGTTAATTTAAGATATAAGGGCTAGCTAGGAATATGCCTAAGCTATTGGCCAAACAGTGTTCTAATTAATAGAGTTTCTATGTGATTATTCTGGTCTGGAAGGCTGGGAAATGAAGGTGCAATCTATGCTTACAGAATGTGGCTGTTGGCTCTCTGTTCATGGGCTTTTTAGTCAGGATGCATGTTCAAGAGAGACAAGGTAATAATGTCCTTGATAACAGTGCTCATGGTAAGTGTAAGGATTAAGCCATCCTTGTTCTCAAACTTAGTCATGACATTTTCATCTCTGGGCTTTTCTTTCTCTCACCTATGAGTGGTAAAGTTAAACTCTAGTCATTGTGTCGAAGAGAGCTGCCACTCCATGTATTAGTCTGATTTCCATTACTGTTAGTATAATGAAATAACCAAAGCTGAATAACTTGTAAAGAAGTTTATTTAGTTCATGGGTCAAAAGGCTAAAAGTCTAAATAACATGGCACCAGCTCTAATGTGGGCACCTCTAGTTGCATTACATAGCAGATGACATCTTGGTGGCATACATTCAACAGGAAGTCACAGCATAGTGGAGGAGCCAGGCCTATTCTTTTGCAATAACCTCAGAAAGAACAACCAGGGTCCTCCAAGAATATATATATTTCTGGAGACAGTGACACTAATACCTTTCCACTAAGAGCCATCTTTTAATATCTCACCACCTTCCTAACATTACCCAGCTACCAACACATGAATTTTCATGAATGGGGCATAATTGGGACTTTCTGACTTCTTATAAAAAGATATTTAGATATGGACTACACTGTCACATCCTCACAAGTTAGTGTTGCTCAAAATGTGCCTAGAGGTAAAAAGCATCATCCAAAGCCTTGAGAAATCTTGTCCCACTCTAGACCCAGTATTTCAGAATATGTACAGCATTCAGAGCTTCATTTACAGACATAGTAAATTGTGAATACCAGGGACATGGAGTATTTATGGGGATGTGTCCCCTTGAGAAATCTCTTGAGTAACAGAGAGCAAGGTCCACTGCTTCAAACACCATGCCCTTCCCCAGTCCACCTTCTGTGAGGCCATTACTGTTATTCCCATTGGATGAAAACTAAAACCTAAGTGCCGACAAAGTAACTTAGTAAGTGGTTAAGTGGTTAGAGTACGGTAGGTTTAAGGAGGGCCTCCTATATGACTGGTTAGTCAGGAGGGAGAACTAGGCCAGCTTCAGACTGCCCACCTTCAACTTCTCTCCATAGCTGGCCATTTAGCTGGCCCTGTTCTCCCCCCTCCTCCAACTTAACACATTTTTTTAAATCATAAAAACCAGGGATCATAAATTGTCTCCATTTCACTCTATTATCTACTCTGTGGAGTATGTCAGATATACTGGTAAGAGAAAGTGAGAAATTGTTACTATTATAAATGGCAGAGTAGAGATTCACACCCAGGTGTTTGGGAATCAAGTCCACTATTATCTCACCTCCTGAGATAGAATCTTTCCCCATGCTGCTCTGTACATCCACACTCACTTCAAAGACCAGAAAAGAAGGTGAGTAGGGGGCTTCTTGGAGATACCTTTTGGTTTTAACTTCTTAACTGTGTCAAGATATATATGATGTCAACTTTGCCATCATAACCATCATAACCATTTTAAGTGTACAGCTCAATGTTGTGCAACAAACTTTTCCTGGGAAGACACAACACAATACACACACACACGGATACACACACACACGGATACACACACACACACACGGATACACACACACACACACACCTACTCAACCTAGATAGAGATCCTATGACAACCCAAAGTATGACTACCAAATTCCATCTTGGTGAAACAATGAATTTTATTGGGGTTACTTAGAGGAGCGGAAAGGACTCAAAGATAGCTGCATCACCAAAGTCCACCCCAGCATGGACGACAGCTCGCAAAGCTGGGAATCTGGAGCACAATGAATGGCTTGCAGGCAGCTCAACAGGTTACCATGAGGTTCAGTCGGTTGGAACCTCTCCTAGCAGTTCAGTAGGTCTCAGCTTCTTCTAGGTGTCCAGCATTGTCCGAGAGTCTTCTTTGCATTTTGGATCATCTGAGAGTCACTCTCCGCTTTTCTCTTGGGGAAGGAGGGACTGGTAAAAATATGGTCAGTTTCAGAGACTTCCTGAAGCTGTTTTGAGTGGTTTCCTTTCTGTGGTATCTTTCCTGCAAGATAGAATGTTTCAATTTGAAAGTAAACGGTTACTCAGTACCATTGAATGCTTTTGTGCTGTTGAGCAATCATTACTGCAATTCTGTCTCTTTAGAACTTTTCACCTTACAAAGTCGGAATTTTCCCAGTCCTGCCTGCAGCCCTTGGCAGCCTCTGTTCTTCTAGCATCAGGCTGAGGCTGACTTTGGTTTCTCTAAGTATTCCATATGAGTAAAGCCATACACTATTTGCTCTATTAGAATTGGTTTATTTTACTTAGTGTAATGTTTCTTTTCTTCTTGTCAGTTTTGGAAATGGGAGCCAGGGTATCATTCATGCCAGGCTCTCACTACATCACATGGCATCCTTAGCCCCATGGTGCAATCTTCTGAAGGATAATCATGCTATAATGTATGTCAGAGTTTCCTTCAGTTTTTTGTTTTTGTTTTTCAAGACAGGGTTTCTCTGTGTAACAATCTTGGCTGACCTGGAACTCACTTTGTAGACCAGGCTGGTCTCGAACTCACTGAGATCCGCCTGCCTCTGCCTCCTAAGTGCTGGGATTAAAGGCATGAGCCACCACCACCTGGCCTTCCTTCAGTTTTAAGGCTGAATAATATCTCAGTATTTTTCCATACTTCTAGCCATCCATCCATCCATCCATCCATCCACCCCCCCCATTCAATCATGGACATGAGTTGCTTTTACCTTTAGACCATTGTCAACAATGTTGCTGAGAGCATAGGCATATATATATATATAATTTTGCATCTCAAAGAGAGAGTGTTTTTCCTTTTGAAGTTTGTTTGAGACCCATTTGTTTAGAGACTAGACCATAGTTGAATTGCTGAGTAACAGTAACTACATTTTGTTTTGTGTTTTTTGAATAAAAAGTTCTTTTATTTATGTTTCAAATTAGCTTATGAAATAATGGCTTTCACTATGGCATTTTCCTTCACGTCTATGTTTTGGCCATTCTCTCTACTCCTTCCCATCATCTCCCTGTTTACTCTCCATCTGGGTTTTTTTCCTTCGTAACACTTCCATTTTTATTTCTTGAGATGTTTTATAACACTATTCCTGGGGAGACAGGAACAGACATCCCCTCTGCACAGATATGGGGCTAATGACAGACCAAAATATGGACATCACCAAAGTTCAACATGATGGATGAATGAGCTTACTTGGGGTTACTTACAGGAAAACGTGTGAGGGCTACTTACAGAAACAAATGACTCAAAGACAGATAGATGCATTTCCTAAAAGCAAGCCCAGCATTAGTGACAGTGAGAATCTTTGGTATGCTTATTTATCAACCACAGATTACTTTTACTGTCCTGTAAAGTGTTTGAAAAGCTAAAGAAAAATTTAATACCTAGTTGATTTTCATGCTCACTTTCTGTGTCATTCCTTTCAGCTAAATCCTGAGACACTGGAAGGTTGAATTCTGAAGACTCAGTTGACTTGACAGTGTTTTACTTCCTTTGAAAGTAGAGATGCTAGCATCATGTATTTCTTAATTCTAAAATATGTATCATCTACTGTCAAGCTTCTGTATAGGGCATGCAGCAATCCTTGCTTTAATTACTTTTAACAGCAAGAAGTTGAGGTGAACACAAATACTAGGAGTTAAACTGGCATTGGTACAATAGCCGAGGTAAAATAATACATCCTTTAGTGGCGCATCCTATGAAAACTGAAATATTTTGCCCAGGAAGTAACAAAGAAAAATAAATTTTCCTACATTTTTGAGATTTTTAAAATCTAAATTATAGTGGCCATGAAGCTAAAATATTACTGAGTCATACATCAGAAAGTGAGAATGTTTCTTTGGAACAGTTACATGACGTTGTTGTGTCTGGAAAGAACTGTTGTTGAAACAGAAGATTCAGTGGTGTTAGAGACATCTCACATCATCCCTTAGACAATGCCATTAACAGCACTATGGTTGAATCTGTCTCCAGGGTATAGAGTTCCCTTCTGCAGGTCTTGTTCATGATGATAAAGAATGTTAAGATGCACTCAGATAGGAACTCAAGGACAATAGCTACACTCAGAAGAAAAGGAGGAGAAATGGAGAAAGCTGTACTTTTAATAGCCGCAGATAAAAACCATGTACCCTGGAAGTCAAGGTGGGTACAGCAAGAAATGAGAAAGAACCAGATGCTGGGTTCTTTCTCTTTTGAAGGGGAAGTAAATTGTCCTTCTCTCCAGGTGGCAGAAACAGAAAGACTACTTTACTCCTTGCCTACTGAAAAGGGGACACACACACACACACACACACACACACACACACACACACACACCATTAATTTTTTTTTGTTTTAGCCTTGGAGTCAGTTCTAGGTGGCCTACAACTTGGGGTGTATCTAAGCTAGGAAGGAACAATAACTAACTACATGGGTTATTGTCAGTTTACCTTCTAGTTCTGTTAGCTTTGGTTCAGGAAATTATAAAGAACAGCTTTATTGTTATCCACTCACCATTCAGCTTCAAGCCTTAGTTGCTGATTCTTCTTTAACCTTACAATTTGTTACAAGAACTTGTGGAGCTTGTTCACTTACTGAAAGAGCAGTGTTGGATGATATTTTTTTTTCATCCAGCTGTGGGAGGCCAGGGCTTCCAGTGAGTTACATGCAGCTTGCAGATTTTCCATGATGGTATTTCAACTGTCTCCTCTTAAAAACTTTAAATTCCTTGGCTACTAGGGTATTACTGACTATTGATCATGCCATTTGTGCCAGAGGAAGTTGACTTCTGATATTCCTGTGTCTCAAAGGGTGTCTGAAAAGAGAAGAATTTAAGCTCTTTCATCCTGTACTTTTTGTCTGGTGTCCCCTATCAAGTCCAATCTGATTTTGACTATGGTCGTCTAGACTTTTAGTCTGAACACAAGAACTAACATTCTCATATTCAAAATATCTTGAAAACTTCAATTGACTTATTGGAAGGCATAGAGTTATTATTATTTGTTTCCATAAGGATTGAGTGGTTGATACATACTGGGAAAATCCCTATAGTATCAAGGCAGTAACTAACTAATCAACTACCTCAACAATTCATCAATACAAAACATGAAAGTCATGAAATAAACATTAACTTTCCTCTTGGACTGTTCATCCCTGGCAAAGGAGGAGAAAGGATGAAGTATTTGGTAAAGAATTCGTTTGCTAAGTACTGAACAATTTCTAGGGTAAATAATATAAAAGTCTAAGTATTGAACCACTTTGGCTTATAAAAAGTATCAGGCACTGGCAAGGCTGTAAACATTGTGAAAAAGAAGATTAAAAATAAAATTCCTGCAAGAAAAGAACTCACAAGCTTCAAATGCCCACAGACTAATAATCTGATAACATGTGTGTTCTACAGCAGCCAGCCCAGTGCTCTAGGGGCAACCAGGATGGAAGGAGAAACTGCTCCAACAGGAATTTTGTGGCCTGTTCTTTCTTCATTGGCAGAAGTCAACTATTCCACAAATTAATCTGCCTATTCTGTCTTGGGCTCACAAATCCATCACAAAGATAATAACATCAACAACCTTACACGAGGTGATGGATGAAGATGAACATGTCTGGAATAGCTGCACTTTGTGTTCAGAGACTCAACTTATCTGTTCTTGCATGTTCTTCACAATCCTCTTGGATGTCCTTCCAACATCAGCAAGTAGACAGTTGCCAGATGGTTCCTATATAGCATAGCTGTGGCAAGTTCCATGCCAGTCAGCTCTGTAGACTGTCATCACCAGATCCACAGACATAGTCATAATCCTCAAATCACAATCTTTCTTGCAGATAACTCTGCCTTTCTGGAGACTTCTGTCTTTTAGCCATGAGCACCAATTAAAATTTACTAGAACAACAATATTATTAATCTTGGTAAAGAATTCCTTTCCATGCTAAAATGAATGTGTGTATGTATACATATATATATATATATATGAAAAAAACAAGCATTTAAACATTTAAAAATTTAAAACACCTACTTGCCTTTGGAATCAAAAAGTAATAGCTTCCAAACTCTGTCCCTTTTTTGTGGCTGTTGACACATTTGGGTTGTCAATTCTATTTGTGTTCTCTTAACCATAGCTTCTGGTTTTGCTTCAACATCCTTGCTTGAAATTTTGGCTTTGTTCAAACTCCAATGGTTGCGGAGCCCTGCAAAGCATGAGTCAATAATGTTACCCTTGAAACCACCCCACCTGTTTAGACGGATCTTGCATTTTATAATGAAATGCATTAATGTCCTTTGTTTGGGGATTGAATTGTGGATTAAAGATTCGGTGGGACAAGCTACAGTGTCACACTACAAAAAAATCCATTTGTACATTTGAATCCTACCTAATACACAAGTATTTGGTTTCTTTTATTTTTTTTTTCTATTTGCTAAATCAACGTCTTTTAACTCTGTCAGTCTCTAGGGAAGCGAGGCAAGCCATTTGAGCTTAAACAAATAAATGTTTATTGAGCAAGAGAATGAAGCAAATAAAGGTTGGATTTGTTTGGCAAGTCAAAGAAGGCTGTGTGAGTGACCATTCAGTATAGGCCATTTGAAATCTCATTGAACTGTGCTAAAAAAAGATATCAGCTGAAAACCCTGAGTTCTTCTAGGGAAAGGGGAGGCAGTGGGAGGTAGGGGGAAGTAGGGGGAAGTAGGGGGAGGCACAGAGAGGCACAGCAGTTCTAGGTTTGTTGAACTAGATGATTAGAGAACACAGAATTCCAATGCAAAAGTTAAAGTGCTTTGGCAATGGGTCCAGGCAGGGGTTTTGGTCAATTCATGCTGGAATTTAAGAAGTCTTAACAGCAGGTGGGGTTTGGAAGGAGCTAGCAGGAAGTTTCTCAAAGGTAATGAATGAGAGGCAGCAGAAAAAGGTATGAGAGCAAGGAGGAGGCCAGCTTACCTTAGACAGGGTCAGGAGTTTGGAAGGGCTCCTGTAAAGGACAGGCCCACGCTGAAAGAAAAGAATGGAGATATACACACTGAAGGCAGCCACATGTGGGCTTTCTTCACTGAGGTTACAGCATCTTAAGAAGCAATGGAAAAGTCCGGACAAAATACAAGAAGGAAACAGGACAATGGGTTCAGCTTGAATAATTTTGAATTTTAGTGTCTTGGAAATATCAAGTATAGATGTTTAAAAGCGAGTAGGAACCATGTGTGTAAAGTGAGAGACCACACTTATAGGTATGGAACTCCACCATCATATCTGGAACTTGACGCATGACTTCAAGAATGACTATATGCTAATTCCACTGAATGAGAGTAGGGACCACTACCCAAAATGGCCGAATTTATAGCAGATGTTACTATATGTATATAATATAGCTGGTTTGGTGACTGCCTCTCTATAAATGCAGAATTTGAGAGGTCATTCCTCTCAAACATAGGAGAAATAGGGTTTTTATAACCCTCCAAACTGCAAAACTTGGGGATTTCCAAGGATTGGGGAATTTTCAGAGGAATTTTGGTGACATAGGAACTTGGTTGAATATCTTAAAATTATTGAGCAGGACATCTTATCAGGGCAGATGTCAGGATATGAGCAGGGAGTGAGTCAAATTTCATAGGGTGTCAAATTCCAGAAAATGGACCAACACATGGTCAAACTTAAGTTTTACAGAAAACAGGTATGAACTTATTTTGACCTTGTAGCAAGACAGCTTCCAATCTTAAGATGGAATCAGACTGGTCCACCATATACTCAGTGTGCGGAGAGGGATTGGAATGAGCACACAGTCCTTGGGAGGAAGCAAGCTTTAGAAGAGAGGATGGATTCAGAGCCATGGAAGAAGCCTTCAGATGAAATAGAAGCCACGGAAGGAAGGCATCAAGGAAGAAGGCAGGAAGCTATGATACTATGAAGAATTCTCTCCTGGATGAAGCGATTGAGAGTTCAGAGATGATCAGTACAGCCAGAGACAAAACCACCAGACTTCTCTCCATGAAAATCAAAATCTCTTGCCTGGTTCTTGCTTCAGTATGCAGATATTAGTTTGATAATTTTGGTTTACGTGCCTCATGCATCTTCAGCAGGAAATGAAACATTCTCCAATGTTTTCTTCCTCAAATCTTTCCCATTATTTGCTCTGAAATAATAGACCAGAGGTGTTACCCCAGCTAGCCACAATGCCAGTGCTCCATCTCCATAAATTGTTATTTAACTTGTTTAATTTGGTTTTGTTTTCTTGAGATGTGGGCTCCTGTCACCCAAACTGGCTCAAAGTTGCCATGTAGCCCAGGATGACCTTCCTTCCGCAGGTTGCATTACCATGCCTTAAGTTGTAATCTTGTAAAAGCAAATGGAGAAAGTTGGAAAAATGGCTCAGTAGTTAAGTGGTTTACTGCTCTTGTAGAGGACTGAAGTTCAGGCCCTAGCATCCATGTTATGTATCTCCCAATTGCCTATATCTCCAGAAGAGCAGACAATTTGTTCTTGATTTTTTAGGCATCTGCACTCATTACTAAAAGATAATATATATTTTTGCTATGAAATCACTGTAAACAAGGAGGACTTGACTTCAGGTGGCCCACAGAGCATCAGGGTTTCACCTAGAAGAGGGTTACAAGTGAAGAACTTCACTCCAGACGTTCAGATCCAGAGTGCCCAGTTTAAGGTGGTGTGAACATTCATGGCTTGCATTATGTGCTGTAGCTGAGCATACTCTCACAGTTGCTTTGGCCATAAGGCAGGCAAGGACACTGTATTGCTCCCCTCCTTATAGCATAGGGGACTTTCCTAAGGAGCTCTTTCAAAATCTAGATGAAGAGGATCTACCTGAGTCTCTGATTCCTTCCAAAGAGTCCAGCTTAATTTCCTCATGAGTTAGGCCCAGGCATCATCATTTCTCAGGATTCCAGGTTACAGATAGAGTTAAGATCAAGTAGAATAATGAATAATATTTGGTATCCTTCCAGCTCCAAGGGCTCCACAGAACAGTGCTGGTATTAGCTGGAGGCATATTAGAAGCAGACTCCCAGACCCATGGCAGATCAGCCAGCGTCTCTATCTTAATGATTTACAACTGTTAAAACATAAAAGCCTGACTTGTAGGCTGCAGCTGACCATAGTCTTGTTATTGTGTTGAGCATGGGGTGTCCTCCAGAGAGAATGAGGCAGATCCAGACAAACGTTAAATACATCCTGAAGAACTAAATAGTAGCTTAAACCCCAGCTGCACCTTGACAGCACTTTAATTTTGAGACTGTACTAAACTCCGACACGACCCCTGAAGATTGTGACTCATTTGTTCTGGGGTGAAGCTGAAGCATTAGTAATATAAAAATCCCCCCGGTGAGTCTAATGCATAGCTGTGGAAAGATTCATTGCACTGAGAAATCCTAAGGGGAAGCAGAAATCTCAATTGAATTCTGATATAATCGGGATTTTGTTAATGTGATGAGCACCTAGTGCTGAGAAATGTATTAATAACAGAAGGCTCAGCTGACGTGCAGCAGGCTGGTGTGAAGGCAGTTTCTGCAGGCATCATCGACATAAAGGCTGCTACAGCCCTTAGGAAAGTAGGAGTTCTTATTAAACTTCTGCAAGACTCTCAATTAACTTAAAATACACATAACAGTGTTATTTTAAAGAGAGCAGAGAGCACTAGGGCGAAGACTTATGCTATAGAAAGAAGTGGGAAGAGAGAGGGTACAGTTTTTCTTCTAGCAATACAGATCTGTGTGCCTAAATTTGCTAAACTCTGGAACAGTGGCATTTTGTGAGACTGAAAGGCTCTGAGTAGGTGTAGCCAGAATGCCAAGTCAAAGATTAATGCCTAAATTATAGGGCAGGCAGTGGGAATTTTATGCCTCGTCTTGAAAACCAAGTCAAGAAGACAATGTATTGACTGGTCCTACAGCACGACTTCTGCTGAGTTATAATTTAATCAGACACATGTCCAATTTCTACAACCAAGAAGAGTTGGGCCATGTATTTATATAATTCTGCAGATTTTTCTAGAGCTTGCTTGCTCCCAGGCTCCTCTCACCATGTAAAACAAGAGCTCAAAAGTTTGAGAGTTCTTTATTATCTCTGAAGATGTAGCATATCAATCTCAACAAGAGCCACCTCCTCCCATAAATGCCCGAGCCAGACTATTGTGCTGATATCCAGATTGTTCCACGAGCTGACTGCTTCTTGTGAAACATTTTATAGGCTTCTGGTACTCAGTAGCTCCTTGTTTATACTCGGCAGCTACTTGTTAAACTCTCCTCAGTGCCTTGGCTACCCTTGGATGGCACGAAGAACTGGAAAGCAATCTCACTGTCCTTGAGGGATAAAACCATCTCTTCAATAAAAGCAACTAGAGCTGCGTTTCTTGGGACAAGATGTTTTCCTTTCAGTTGCATACAATTGCACTTAAAATGGAGAAAATGTGCAAAGCTATAAAGCTCAAGGTCTTAAAATGTGAATGATAGCAATAACTTTCCCAGTGTCAAGGGAATGCAAAATAGCTGCAGATCTTTAATATCTGGTAGAGCCTTTATGAATTTATGAAAGCCATTATGTCAGCAATGTCACACAGTACTGGCCTGAGAGAGAACATGTCCTCAACCCCTGTAGAATATAGGCAAAATAAAATGCTCACTCTTACAAAGGGGTGGATACGAATCACTGTCACCTTGACTTTCTTGTGCAAACACATTCTTTTCGCAGACACACAGGGTCCCACCTCCACCCTTGCCTCATCTGTTTCTTGGTGGTTTGTGGTTGTGGCTACTTTTAGAAGTGAACAGGTTATTTTCAGCTGGTGGGAGTAGGGCGCACAACAGACTTCCAGGAAGTTCTCCCTGTGAGTGACTCTCTCCAGTAAAATTCATTTTATTTTGTTCTTAGGAAATCCTCTAAGGTGGTATTACACACATGGATGGACAATGGGAAGAAAAAAGCTGAGAGTCATGGAGCTAAAATTTCTTGTTTAAAATCATGCAAAGGGACTTTTAAACTAAATTTTAGCCTCAGTTCTCTGCAGGACATGCTGTTTGGTTGTCAAATATCACTGCATGAGTGTAAATGTAACTGAATATCCTTTAGCCCCTTCCTTTGTGTCTTTGACCTAAAGTCTTAGGAATTAGAACAGTTGTCACAGCTACTAAGAAGCTACATGACCTTAACAAGTCAATTCTTTTATTAAAAATAATTGTTGTTCCTACCTCATGTGGCTGGTATAGTAATTAAATGGACGAAGTCCTCGGTAACAGTACCTAACACTATGTGACACTCACCTACTATTTGCTTTTATCTTCATGACCCTTACATTTGAGTCAAAACTGCTGGCCTCTTTTGCACGAGAGATGTCTGTCAATGGGGAGGATGCCGACCTGTGTGATCTTTGACTTCCCCGATTCATTTCATGTTTAGAACTGGGCTCACTTAGGAAACGGTGACAGTTTGCTGCAGTGAGTGATGAGCGAGGACTGGTTTTGTTGTCATATGTTTCAAGGCTGTTCTCCTGTGTTAGGAAGATGTATCATCCAGGAGACCAGCTCTCCTGGAGAGAGTTAGGCTCAGCTTGAATTTTCCGCATCATCTATACCCAGAACCATCCGGCAAATCTCTAAGTCCAGTTAATTTTTCTTCCTCATGCACATCTTTGATTCCTTCTGTCCCCACAACTGGATCATTTTTGCTCTCTTTATTTTAATAGACCTGTGGTGGTCACTAGAACCCCATGCTGACCCTCCTGAATGCTCGTCTTCGCAGTGATATTAGGACAAAAGTCACACCAATCAAGTTGATTCACCATTAATTTGCCTGAAATCCTTCACCCTCAGTCATTAATGTGGGATCTGCTTCTCAAGATTTTTCTTGTTCCGTGGTAAACAAGACTGCATGCTGAGCGGTCTCACCTCTCACATGTAACAGACAGCATCCCCATAGTTGTGTTCCCACATTTTCTGTACATTCTTATTCTTGAGGAATACGTTAATGGTTATGTTGTCGTTCTGATCTTGAATGGATTATTTCTGTGAGGGAATGTTGTCATCGAAAGGTTGAGAGAATTGTCTATTTGGTCATATTTTGAATATTCCAAGTACATAAAAGACCTGCTAATCATGACTACACAGAATTCACTAAAGATAAGGAAGCTTTGCAGAATTGTTATGATAAAAATGATTTCAGTGTGTGCGCGTGTATGTGTGTGCACGCGCGCATGTATGCGCACCACACACATGTACATGTGTGTGCATGCTGTTGAGTGTATGTGCATGGGTATGTATGCAAGTGTGTACATGTGCTTGTGGAGGTCAGAGGTCTATATTGGGTATCTTTTTCAATTGCTTTCTACCTTATTTTTTGAGACAGGGTCTCTCATTGAACCTGGAATTCTCATTTCAGATAGACTGACTGGCTAGGAAGTCAAAGGATCTTCTTGTCTCTGCCTTCCCAGTGTTGGGATTATAGGCACAGCTGCCATTCTTGGATATTGACATGGATGCCAGGGTTCTCATGCTTGAATAGCAAGCACTTTATTACATGAGCGTTTTTCTTTAGTTCCAATCAGTGTTTTTTCTTTTTTTTAAAAGGTAGACACCGGTTTAATCTATTGGATGCTGAGAAAGCTATACTCTGTTTCTCAAGGAATTATTTTACCAAAGACAAAACAGCTTTAAATGTTGCTGATGCTACCAGCATAGAAAAAAAGGGTTTGTGTGTAATTGAGAAGACCTGAGCTCTCCCCATAGCCTCTGTGTCTTGCATGACTTGGGGTCAGATTTTTGTGGACTTCCTTGGCATTGTTTCAAACTATAAGGACCCTTTGTGCTCTGTCACCTGAAAAATTATCCCATGGAACCAGAAGAGTGACCATTTCATCCAGAGATTTCATCCAGAGAAGTAAAATTTGGGGAAAAATGGCAATTAAAATATCAATAGAAAAAGAAAACACGTAGCCATCTGGAGAGGGATGAACATGCTTGCAGTTTTGAAGAAGACACTAAGTTCTAAGCACTCAGTTAGCTGTTGAGACAAATACCTTGCATGCTAGAATTCAGCAACAGGTCATCTTCCCCAGGTCATGATGACTGCCTTTAACCACAGCTTCTAAACACAAGCTTAGGTCATTCAAAATGTGTTTCCTCTTAGTTATCTTCTAGTCAGTCTGAAAATCTTCAAAACACACACTTTTGCTGCCTCGGGCAACAGTGATCTTTGATGACTCCTTATTCCGTACGAATTATCTCAGACATCTTAAGGGGACACACACGGTCTCCACTTCTCTTTCAGTAGTGCCGTTACATCCCGCGCTTGTCAGCTTCGGATCAAACACCTGAGCTAGTCAGCTTATAAAGAGAAAATGCCAACTATGACTCATAGTTTCAGAAGTTTTAGTCCAAAACTAGATTAGCCCATTGTTTTTGGCCTCTGATGCGTACACAGGGCTGTAGCAGTGGAGAAAACTGGCTCACCTGATGACTAGGAGGTGAGAGAAGAGGAAGACAAGAGGCAACGGAAGCCCCTTCAAGCGCATGCCCTCAAAGACCTCCCACCTGGACTGGGACTGAATGAGCATATGATCAAACCAGACTCTCTGAATGTGGCGGCGAAAGTTGGCAGATGGAGAACCCACAAACAATGACACCAGGACCTATCTCTTCTGCATGTATTAACTTTTTGAGAACCGAGTCTTTTTGAATGCACTCCTTCCTAGGCCAGGAGGGATGGGGGTGGGCCTTGGACTTTCAACAGGGCAG